>SJYW01008021.1:76560-162931 GCA_006410735.1 Raphicerus campestris | reverse complement strand
CCCCATGAACCACAGCTCGCCAGGCCTCCCTGTCCATCACCAACTGTCCATCACTCAACTGTCCATTGATATCATCCAACCATCTCATCCTCTGTCATCACCTTCTCCTGCTCTCAATCTTTCCCAATATCAGGGTCTTTTCAAATGACTCAACTCTTCGCATCAGGTGGCCAAAATATTGGAGTTTCAGCTTCAACATCAATCCTTCCAATGAGCACCCAGGACTGATCACCTTTAGGATGGACTGGTTGGATTTCTTTGCAGTCCAAGGGACTCTTGAGTCTTCTCTAACACCACAGTTCAAGAGCATAAATTCTTCAGTGCTCAGCTTTCTTTATAGTCCAACTCTCACATCAATACATGACTACTGGAAAAACCATATTATACTTCCAATTTATATCAAAACTCATAATATCTCTGACTTTGTAATTGAACAGTCCAGTTCAGTTCAGTCTCTCAGTTGTGTCCAACTTCTTGCGACCCCATGAATCGCAGCACGCCAGGTCTCCCTGTCCATCACCAACTCCTGGAGTTGACTCAGACTCACGTCCATCAAGTCCGTGATGCCATCCAGCCATCTCATCCTCTGTCGTCCCCTTCTCCTCCTTCCCTCAATCCCTCCCAGCATCAGAGTCTTTTCCAGTGAGTCAATTCTTCGCACAAAGTGGCCAAAGTACTGGAGTTTCAGCTTTAGCATCATTTCTTCCAAAGAAATACCAGGACTGATCTCCTTCAGAATGGACTGGTTGGATCTCCTTGCAGTCCAAGGGACTCTCAAGAGTCTTCTCCAACACCACAGTTCAAAAGCATCAATTCTTCAGCACTCATCCTTCTTCACAGTCCAACTCTCACATCTGTGCATGACCACAGGAAAAACCATAGCCTTGACTAGATGGACCTTAGTTGGCAAAGTAATGTCTCTGCTTTTGAATATGTTATCTAGGTTGGTCATAATTTTTCTTCCAAGGAGTAAGTGGCTTTTAATTTCATGGCTGCAATCACCATCTGCAGGGATTTTGGAGCCCAGAAAATGAAGTCTGACACTGTTTCCATTAGTTTACGTAAGCTGTTGTGCTGTCGTGTTTTTACTTACTTTTTTTAAACAATAAAAACCACTGTTAACAGTTTCACTGAAATACTTTTCTGGCTGTAGTCACTAAAAATATTTTTGTTACTTAGTTTTTAAATTAAGAGTCAGTGACTATAATTTTACCAATGCAGTAAGGATTAATACTATGATAGGATTTATCTCCTGTTCTGAAGAACCTCATAGCACACACCTTTAAAAACGGAAACAATATGCAGCAGGACCTGGAAATGGAGTGCAGGAAGAGGTGGGAATGCAAGTAGGGAGCCAAAGTGGTGCAAAGCCTATCAGTTCAGTTCAGTCACTCAGTCATGTCTGACCCTTTGCGACCTCATGAATCGCAGCACACTAGGCCTCCCTGTCCATCACCAACTCCTGGAGTTCTCTCAAACTCATGTTCATTGAGTTGGTGATGCCATCCAGCCATCTCATCCTCTATCATCCCCTTCTTCTCTTGACCCCAATTCCTCCCAGCATCAGGGTCTTTTCAAATGAGTCAACTCTTCGCATGAGATGGCCAAAGTTTTGTAGTGTCAGCCTCAGCATCAATCTTTCCAAAGAACACCCAGGACTGATCTCCTTTAGGATGGCCTGGTTGGATCTCCTTGCAGTCCAAGGGACTCTCAAGAGTCTTCTCCAACACCACAGTTCAAAAGCATCAACTTTTCAGCACTCAGCTTTCTCCAACTCTCACATCCATACATGACCACTGGAAAAACCATAGCCTTGACTGGATGGACCTTTGTAGGTAAAAGTAATAGCTCTGCTTTTCAATATGCTATCTAGGTTAGTCAGCAACAATCTAGAACAACTTTATCAAGAACAACTTGTGGTTTGATGTTTCTCTGTCCCTATTCTATGCCTTCCACTGATATGTTTTGCATAATAATATCATCTTTGTATTAAATTTATTCCTTTTAATTATAATAGCATAATTTATTTTTTCTCATTCTCAGCAATTAAAAAAGAAATAAAACCTCTATTTGATGACATTAAAAAATTTAAACTATAGAACTACAGATACAGTCTTTTTGTAAAGGAAAACAACATACCTTAATTTTTAAGTATCTAAATGATTTTTACATATCTAAGTGATTATTTCCTATTTTAAAATATTTTTAAAAGATGGCTCATATATTTGATGCATTTCCAAAGTGCAAATTACTTTTTTTGTTGTTATTATTTTGCTTATTGCATACCTAAACAATAAGAACAGCACTGGCAACAGTGAAAAATTCTTTCCTTAGCAGCACATTTAGATTAAAAATATTCAGAATTTGAAAGTAGATTTTTATGAAGGCTTCCACATTCCCAAATTGGCTCTGGTCTGCAAGCTATCCTTGTCTTCTCTAAAAGAGGCACATAAATAGCCCTCCTGTGTATCTAACCGGGAGAGAACTATTTCTTCCATATGCCCACATCAACTGTACAGTTCTTCCATTCATCTGATCTGTTTGAAGAAGTCTATTTGAATTTTCAAAGCCATCTTTTTGCTTTAAGAATGACGTCTTTTGGTAATTAAAGAGTTCCGTTCTTCATATCATGCCCTACATTTATCCCAGAACACTGCTTGTCAATCTTTGCTGACCTATACTTGAGATTCTACTTCATCTAAGAGTAAACAGCAACAAAGTCTGCTCTTTTAGAATATGGTTACCACATATGGCACTAAGCAAATTTGCTCTGTGTGACCATATGGTGGGGTCATCCATTGCCAGGTCATTTTGCCTACTATGTTTTAGACCATCCTATAATCTTTCATCTAGTAAGTATGCAGTAAAGTGATATAGTAAAAAGAGGAAATAGAGTAAAAAGAGCAGAGTCAGAGTCATTCTCCTTTCCTTTTCTATCTTCTCCCCTTGATCCTTTTATGTTTATGCATATTTATATTACTTAGCAGCATTAACACCAATATGGATTATTATCTTTGTATTTAAAGATGTTCATTTATAATGAATCCTTAAAACAACAACAAAATACGTTGTCTCTAACATCATTTAAAGAATCCTTTGTATAGTATAGAATCCTTTGTATGGTATAGAGCTTCCCTGATAGCTCAGTCGGTAAAAAATCCACCTGNTATTATCTTTGTATTTAAAGACGTTCATTTATAATGAATCCTTAAAACAACAAAATACATTGTCTATAACATCATTTAAAGAATCCTTTGTATAGTATAGAATCCTTTGTATAGTATAGAGCTTCCCTGATAGCTCAGTCGGTAAAAAATCCACCTGCATTGCAGGAGACCCCGGTTCAATTCCTGGGTTGGGAAGATCCACTGCAGAAGGGATAAGCTACCCACTCCAGTATTCTTGGGCTTCCCTTGTGGCTCAGCTGGTAAAGAAACCACCTGCAATGCAGGAGACCTGGGTTTGATCCCNCACCTGCATTGCAGGAGACCCCGGTTCAATTCGTGGGTTGGGAAGATCCACTGCAGAAGGGATAAGCTACCCACTCCAGTATTCTTGGGCTTTCCTTGTGGCTCAGCTGGTAAAGAAACCACCTGCAATGCAGGAGACCTGGGTTTGATCCCTGGATTGGGAAGATTCCCTGGAGAAGAGAAAGGCTACCCACTCCAGTATTCTGGCCTAGAGAAATCCATGGACTGTATAGTCCATGGGATTGCAAAGAGTTGGACATGACTGAGCAACTTTCACTCACTAGTATACTATACTTGACAATGATATACATGTTATTTCCACTATCTTTGATAAAGATTCAAACTTTTCAAAGAGTCCCTTGTCCATAGACTTCCAACTTCAGGAAGCTTAATTGATTAGGACTGCAGCTTTGGTGCTCTGAACTCCATCTCGGCCTTTGCTTTGAGGCCACACTTCCCAGTGGGTGTCCCTAGGCAATAGCTGTACCTGGGAAGCATTCAAAGGTAGCATTGATCCTGAGAGGCACAGACTCCCCTCTAGCCTCTGGCTTGAGGACTCCCGAGTGTCCTACTCAACTCTCTTTAAACTACAGTGCTGTTTGGTAGGCGTCCTAGTAACATTTACTCCTTTTTCTTACACTTAGACTGAAATTATGGTCTTAGAACTGGTCTTCCTAGGTGGCGTATGGGTAAAGAATTTGCCTGCCAATGCAGGAGACTCAAGAGATGTGGGTTGGACCCTAGTTGGAAAGGTCCCCTGGGGTATGAAACAGCAGTTCACACCAATATTCTTGCCTGGAGAATCCCATGGACAGAGGAGCCTGGCAGGGTACAGTAAATGAGGTCACGCGTGGTTTTAGAGCTATCCCAGACATTCTTCACTCCCTTTCCATTTTCTCCCATTTCTCCAATAATGTGCCTGCACATTTTATCTCATTTTCCCATCTGCTTTGTAGAGGTCCGAGACAAACACAGGCTCCAAGGACTATAGATACATGAATATCCCAGAATTTAAAAATCTAAAACAGAAAATCAAAGAACTAGAAACTTCAGATATATTGAGACCAAATAAAATAAAAAGATGAAGTAACCAATGAATAGCAAAAGAGTTTAAGATGTTCACAATTCAGTGTCTTCACATCCTTTCTATACAGAGAAAGAATTCAACATTTAATTCATTCCTATTACAAGTCCCAAGCTCTCCTTGGTCAGTAAATACATCATCATACTTAATGCTCATATCTGCATCTTTTTAGCAGATAAGGAAAACTGAAACTTGGAGAAGTTGACACAATATATGCAGAATGGTGGATGGGAAATGGGACTCTAAGCTGTAAACCTGTTCTTTGTCCTTCACTGCACACTACATTTGATATGGTGCCAGACTGCAAAATCAAGGAATAAAATTGTCCCCACATTTTTCATATTGTTCTTCTTTTCATATGGGTTGACCTAATTCATAGCTGCTTACCAAAAACATATCAGATTAATTGTAATGAGTGCACCCATCCCAAACCTAGTTGATTACAGTATGCCAGATACTTGGGCATCCCACTCCAGTGTTCTTGCCTGGAGAATCCCAGGGACAGGGGAGCCTGGTGGGCTGCCATCTATGGGATCGCACAGAGTTGGACATTACTGAAGTGACTTCAGATACTTGCTCAGTTCTAAATGGCAGAATTTTTAAAATAATGTACAAAACACGCATTTGTCAAATCTGCAGAATACAATATAGAGTTGATGATATGTAGGGTGATATATCAGAGAAAGTAATGGCAACCCACTCCAGTACTCTTGCCTGGAAAATCCCATTGATGGAGGAGCCTGGTAGGCTGCAGTCCCTGGGGTCGCTAAGAGTTGGACATGACTAAGCGACTTCACTTTCACTTTTCACTTTTATGCAATGGAGAAGGAAATGACAACCCACTCCAGTGTTCTTGCCTGGAGAATCCCAGGGACAGGGGAGCCTGGTGGGCTGCCATCTATGGGGTTGCACAGAGTTGGACACGATTGAAGTGACTTAGCAGCAGCAGCAGCAACAGCAGTAGGGTGATACATTTAGGATGCAAACTGATAGAATGAAATGAACTAAAAGCAGTAAGTTGATGTTTAACATAGAAAACATGTGGCCCTGATTTAAAGTTCAAAAGACAATTTTGTACTTAACTGCTCAAGATGAGACTATTTTTCTTCTGAATGTAATATATGGGTTGGTCNTAAAAGCAGTAAACTGATGTTTAACATAGAAAACATGTGGCCCTGATTTAAAGTTCAAAAGACAATTTTGTACTTAACTGCTCAAGATGAGACTATTTTTCTTCTGAATGTAATATATGGGTTGGTCTCGAATGACAGGAGTTCATGTAAAGGTCCAGTGTTTTATATGACCACAAACTAGATATGAGCCAACAATGTTATCCTGTTGCTAAAAGAGAAAATCTACTTTGGGACTATACTAATTTACATACAGCATTATCAAAGAAAGTTAAACATACAGATCTGGAGGATAGTCTCTGAATCTGGGCATCAACTTTAGGAGGAGTCTCCATAAACTTCAGTATTAGGGAAAGTATGTTCAAATAGTGTCTAGATGAGGGTTTACTCACGGATGCATTCAACATACACTTAAGTGCACACTATAAAATAGAAGCATGCTTGATAAAGGTCATAAAAGAAGTGATCCTTGAACTCATATACTTGGAGATATTTTAATAGGGAAGGTTTATTTTCTCCAAACTTGATTTCATTTAGGTTGATCTCAGGAAAAAAAAAAAAAAAAGCTGACCTGCAAAGCTACATGAAAAATAGTTATGTTCCCAGGATTTAAGATAAGTATCTCTTTCAGTCAACTACTCCCAGTGCCTTGTTGATGAACACAGATTTGGCAAAATCTACTGTAACCTTGGGACCTAAGCCCAACTCTACTCTCTCCAGGGGAAGAGTGGTATCTGTTGTCCCGTCTGAACTGGCAGGAATGGACTAATAATTATTATATGCCAGCTGCTCATCACACGAGGGAAGTAATGAAGACTTGTCAAAGTCATCCTTCTAGATCCTGGCATCTAACCAGCTGGGTGCTCATGCTGCCCTAGAGTATGACAGGAAGTGCAGAACCTGCACACCTCCCAATGCTGTCTACACTGCCTCTTTCCTAAGAATGCAGTTTCATCAGGTCTGCTGCATTATCTGCTTTTATTTTCACCAAACACGTGCAAGAAAAAGTATACTGCTGAATTTAAATTAGATACTCAAATGTTTGTTGAATAAAATAAGTACGAGCTAAACGGCAGTCAGTGAGTAGAGGATGCATCCAACAAATTTTTAATGGAATACAGACAAAATTTTATAAAATTAGCAGTAACGAGACATGCAATGAATTTCTTTTTAGGTAGAACTGTTTCAGTCATTAGAGGTCTTCAAGGAGAGATGAGGATGGTATTACTTAAGCAAATTTTAAGTTTATTTCTACAATGGGCAACTACTATACTGGGTAGAAAAATGTTGTCTTGATAAAATTCTTAGTCCCTTTCCACTTCTAAAATTCTGTTGGGTTCATTCTTTGAACAGGAAATGCAAACTTGCCTCCAAGCAGTTGCTTCATGTGGTTGATTAAATGGAGTTAGTTGACCTATGTATTTTCTCAACAGCAGTATTTTCTTACTATTGTTTGTACACTTATGTTATCCTCTCCATCTCATACTTCTTAATGTTACACGTGAAATTTAGTGCTATACTTACTTTTATTTATATGAATTTTATCTTTTTAAATGTTAGAATACAAATCAAGTTTAGTAAAAGGTTAAATTTTACCCAAACATACAAGGCATTATTCTTGAAACCATACCTAAAATCTATCACTTTTTCTTCATAGTACATTTATTAACACTGTGAAGTAGAAAGATTGTCCTCACATGGGAATGTTATAAAAGGTATAAAAATCAGGGTTTTGAAAAAGTCCTAATAAAGGATCTTATTTCAATATTTCCCCAAAAGATAATTTATGCTGGCAGTATTGAACATAGTAAATAAACTTGGCATTTACATGCATTACCTTACTTACTTTGGTGCCAGAGCTTCATTTTAAATGAATGCTCTATTTAATCAGCTTCATTAGTTATTTCCTTTTTTATCCATAAAATATCAAGCAATGCAGTTAAAATAGTAAAGCCAAAACCCAAATGGTAAAGCTATAATGAGTAGACTGCGAAAATATTCTGCCCAAATGCTGAAAAGCTATAAATTGTTACTTCTAAAGAGAGAAAAAAAATTGTACCTGTGAGACAAATATGTAATTAAATTTTTCTGAAAGTGGGGAAAATTAGAACATACCATCACTTCTGATCCTGGAGATTTCCCACTTATGTGATCTTTCTATTTTGGAGACATTTGTTTTGTATCTCACAAATGTTTTAGCAAAGAAACAGGAATAGCATTTATTTAACATTCAAGAGAATCTCATTTTCTACCATTTTTAATAATTCAATCTCTGTAAACTCTAGAATAGAAATCTTTTGGGTTTTTTTCCTCAAATAAATCAATATAAATATTATTAGCTATTTACTCCTCTATTATGTTTAATTTCTAACAGGAATATTTGTATGTGGCAAAGACTATTCTTAAAATATCACAAAGAACAGAGAATTTCATATTTTGAATAATAATTTAAGTTTACATAACATCTAAATAACATGATGCAAATACAAATGCTCCAAATAAGAACTGTGAGAAACTGGATGGAAAATGAAATTATATATAGAGAGAGGGAGAGGGAAAAGAGGAGGAGGCAGGAGAAGGGAGAGAGAAAAGAAAGCAGGAAGGAAGAGTGAAGAAGGTAGGTAGGGAGAGAGACAAGAAAAGGAAAGAAGGAAAGAAAGGAAGAATCACAGAATGAAAGATAGTGCATGGCTACTGTGTTGTTTTACATCAGTTTATTTTGAATGCCTTTCCATAAATTAAAAACAGCAGCTTGAGTCTCCTAAACTATCTCATTTATTTGATTAAAAAAAAAAGAAATTTGACATAATATAGATGCTTCCTCTCATCTAATGAGATCTAGACCAATTAACAATCAAAACTTATGGGCTGAAGTAACAGACAGCTTCATTCATACACCAGTTATGGTTTATAGCTTACAATATTCAATTTTAGTTGAAACTGAAATGAGTCCTTAAAGATTCACAGAGAAATATGCAAAAATCACCATAGATTTTTAAAATGTATTTCCTAATCTTTTACATTTGTCTCATGAATATCTTTTTGACAGCAGACAATTAGTAAAAATTTTCTAAATTATTGAACTTGGTTTTTATATTAAAAAAGCTTTCTTCTCATTCTGCTACTCCACCAGTTATGTAAGATTTGATTAATTGTAATAACTTGTTACAGTAACAAGTACAACTGGCATAATCAGTTTTAAAATAAATGCAATACCATGTTGATAAACATAATAAAACCAATCTCTTGATATAGTCTAACTGTTAAGAGGAAAAATGAGTGCTGTGCTCAAGTGTAGTTAACTAACCCTGAGCATACATGAAAGACATCAGTCTATATGAACCAGACTGGTTAAGTCACTTAAGTGAAGAGAGATTAAGAGAGCTCTTCCATATTTATGCAATAATAAAATGTTGAGGGCATAAAATGTGGACAGACTAGTCATTTGATTTAAGAAAATATTTATATGTGTATTTACTTATACAAGCTTCCCTGGTGGCTTAAGGGTAAAAAAAAATCTGCCTGCAATGCAGGAAACCCAAGTTTGACCCCTGGTTGGGAAGATCTGGAGAAGGGAATGGCAACCCAGTATTCTTACCTGGAGAATTCCATGGAGAGAGGAGCCTTGGCGAGCTAAAGTCCAGGGAGTCAGAGAGTCAGATGCAATTGAGTGCCTAACATTTCACATTTAACTTCACTACTTACATATATGCAAGCTTTTTACCATATATATAACCATCGCCCTTCATGTATCACATGAAGTTACCAGCCATGCCATTGAGGGCTACCCAACATGGATGTGTCATAGTGAAGAGTTCTGACAAAACGTGGTCCATTAGAGAAGGAAATGGCAAACTACTCCAGTATTCCTGCCACCAGAATCACAGGCTGGAATCTAGATTTCAGGGAGAAATATTAAAAAACACCTCAGATATGTAGATCATACCACTCAAATGGCAGAAAATGAAGAGGCGTTAAAGATCCTCTTGATGAGGGTGAAAGAGGAAAGTGAAAAATCTGGCTTAAAACTCAGCATTCAAAAACTAAGATCATGTCATCCAGTCTCCTCTCTTCACGGCAAATAGAAGGGAGGAAAAGTAGAAGCAGTGACAAATTTTAATTTCTTTGGCTCCAAAGTCACTGCAGATGGTGATAGCAGCCATGAAATTAAAAGACCCTTGCTCCTTAGAAGAAAAGCTATGACAAACCTAGGCACCATTTTTAAAAGCAGAGACATCACTTTGCCAACAAAGGTCCATATGGGCATAGCTATGGTTTTTCCAGTAGTCATGTGTCAATGTGAGTTGGACCATAAAGAATGCTGAGTGCCAAAGAATTGTTGCTTTAGAATTGTGGTGCTGGAGAAGACTCATGAGAATCCTTTGGACTACAAGGATATAAAAACAGTCAATCCTAAAGGAAATAAACCTGGAATATTCATTGGAAGGAATGATGCTGAAGCTGAAGCTTCAGTACTTTGGTTACCTGATGGGAGTGCTGACTAACTGGAAAAGACCCTGATTCTGGGAAAGATTGAATGCTAAAAAAGAGGGCAGTAGAGGATGAAATGGTTAGATAGTATAATTGACTCAATGGACACGAATTTGAGCAAACTCTGGAAGACGGTGAAGGACAGGGAAGCCTGGTATGCTGTAGTCCGTGAGGTCGCAAACAGCTGGACACAACTTAGCAACTGAACAACCATTAACCATCACCTGCATTTCTCAAAGGAAATACTAGCCCAATTTGCCTTGAATTACCAATATATCAAAGAGATAGAAACAGACTGACTTTTAGTATGAATTTAAAATCTATTATTTCTGAACCTATTAAACATTATAAATGCAAGGTTTTTTTGCTCTAACTCCCTTCTTCCAGGAAAATATCTATAGATACATTTGTACTTCATCAGCAACATTTTTCAAAACTGCTCAGCTCAAAGTTTTTTAAAAAAGAAGTTGGTAATTGTGATCTGAACTATGATATACCACACTTGTTAAAAAAAATAACTNCCAGGAAAATATCTATAGATACATTTGTACTTCATCAGCAACATTTTTCAAAACTGCTCAGCTCAAAGTTTTTTAAAAAAGAAGTTGGTAATTGTGATCTGAACTATGATATACCACACTTGTTAAAAAAAATAACTTACTTAATGCTGATTTTTAAATATTCCTTGAGTAGATCATTTGATTTGAAAGTACTTTGGTAAAAAGATCATCCAGAATAGCCTGAGGATGCTTATGAAAGATGGGTAAGTTCTGAAGAGTCAGTCAAATTCAGATCTAGTTTTAAGAGAATACTCATAAATATACTATATCAGAACAGGTTAAAGATCATAGTAATATTCATCTATTCATAAATCTTTTTTTCNCCATCTAGTGATGTCCATGTGTAGAGTCTTCTCTTGTGTTGTTGGAAGAGGGTGTTTGCTATGACCAGTGCCTTCTCTTGGCAAAACTCTATTCGTGTTTGTCCTGCTTCATTCCGCATTCCAAGGCCAAATTTGCCTGTTACTCCAGGTGTTTCTTGACTTCCTACTTTTGCATTCCAAAAGTAGGATGAAAGGACATATTTACTTCTAAAAGGTCTTGTAGGTCTTCATGAAGCCATTCAACTTCAGCTTCTTCAGCATTACAGGTTGGGGCATAAACTTGGATTGATATTGAATGGTTTGCCATGGAAACGGACAGAGGTCATTCTATTGTTTTTCAGATTGCATCCAAGTACTGCATTTCAGACTCTTTTTTGACCATGATGTCTACTCCATTTCTTCTGAGGAGTCCCTGCCTGCAGTAGTAGATATAGTGGTCATCTGAGTTAAATTCACCCATTCCTGTCCATTTTAGTTCACTGATTCCTAGAATGTTGATGTTAACTCTTGCCATCTCTTGTTTGACCACTTCCAATTTGCCTTGATTCATGGACCTGATATTCCTGGTTCCTATGCAATATTGCTCTTTACAGCATCAGATTTTGCTTCTATCACCAGTGATATCCACAGCTGGGTATTGTTTTTGCTTTGGCTCCATCCCTTCATTCTTTCTGGAGTTATTTCTCCACTGACCTCCAGTAGCATACTGGGCATCTAATGACCTGGGGAGTTCCTCTTTCAGTATCCTATCATTTGCCTTTTCATACTGTTCATGGGGTTCTCAAGGCAAGAATACTGAAGTGGTTTGCCATTCCCTTCTCCAGTGGACCACATTCTGTCAGACCTCTCCACCATGACCCGCCCGTCTTGGGTTGCCCCACGGGCATGGCTTAGTTTCATTGACAGTCCTCTTTTACAGTTTTGTATTTCATGAAAGTTAGGGAACCAATGCCCTCCCATCCTTTTGCATTTGATATTATAAAACTCCCCACTGAAACTAGTTTTGAGGAGCTCTACCAGTTCCTATAATATATTCTTAACCCTCTCTATGTCTTTTTACAACTTCTTTCCTGCTGATCACAATTCTGAAAACTGATCACAGGATAAGATCTAATGACTGTTCATTCTCTGGATATTATGTGAACCTTCCCTACCCTTATCCACTCTTGCCAAATGGTTCATTGACTCTTGTTGGCAGCAATGTTCAGTAAGGCTTAATATGGGATGACATTCTCCAAAATAATATTTGATCTGGAGGGAACTTAGGAAGCAGTAGCTAACTGGGCTGAAAGGAAAGTTGGGGACATGCACTCAAATCCACTCTTCCCAGAATCACTTCCTTTATTAATTTGTAACAGAAATCTCAGCTTAGATACATAAGATGATTCTTCACATTTTCAACAGCTTACAATGTATTGGTGCTTAATATTTCATTAGACCAAAAAAAAAAAAAAGAAGGTATATGTATTGAAATCACTTTGTCTTCTATTTCTTTTTCAACTCCACTATTCATTCTAGTAGTCTTTGTTGGTTGCTGCTCACATAGGATTATCTTATCACAGCTGGAAAACAATGGAAAAGAAACATATCTGAGTATGATACTTCAGTACTAGGCTAGTGAAGTATGGATGGCTTGGAATAGAAAAGAGAAACAGCTGTATGACTTCCTTGAGTATGTGATGGGTAATTTGTCATGTTCTAAGCAAAAATCCAGAGAATCATATTATGCAAAAGGTCAGTGAAAGTTTTAGGACTGTTTTTCTAAACAAAATGAAAATGCCATGAATGGAGCTAAATGACCCAGGCTTCATATTTGGGGGAACTAGGCTAGTTGTCATCGGATATTTGAGACACCTTATTCTGGCCTATTAAAAAAGTAAAATGACAGCTAACAAATAAAGCTAAGTATGCTTACTTTTCATGAGATAGAATGCTGTGTAGGGATTTGGGGTGTGGGATGTTGGAGACAATAAAGAAAAAAATATTAATTAAAAATTCCAAATAAAAGATTTTTGTATATGTTATTACATCAACACTCAGACAGAAGAACTATGAAGAAAAGGATCACCTCACACTAAGTTGTATGGACATCCATCACCTTCTTCACAGTGTTTCCTCATTTTTGTAAATATAGACTTAGAATTTTAAGTTTAACAAAAATATAATCACCAACTATAGGACTTTTGAAAAGTCATTAACTTTGGGTCTTAGTTTCTATATCTGTCAAATAAGCATGCTGAACATGTTTGGTAGCAATGATAGTTTGGAATCCAGAGCAGCTATGGGAAGTTGGATAAGAGCTGACATGGAAAATTTATTCTATTTTAGCAAAAATCTCTAAATTTTTTGAGAGAGACTGCTCATTGAGACTTGCATATAGACTTAAATGAGAAGAATGCAAAATCAACTACCCAATAAATATAATAAAATCTAAAATAATCTTCTATAGATCATGATTGCCTGTTATTCTCTATCAGAGTATGTATCTCTTGGACCTATTTCCAGCATTCCTGAGGTCATCATTTATGAAAAAACTATGAGGAATATAGGCATTTGAGTCAACCAAATGCTATCATGCTATCCAAACAAAAGCAGTTTTGTATAAAAATGATTTGTATGTGAAAAATCATACCAAGTTTAATCACTGTAGATGAGATCATGTATGCTGAGTCCACAGTTCTTTTAAACAAATAGAATATGGCTGCTTTCACATAGCCTGATCTGATTCCGACTGTTTCAGCTGAACAAGTGTCACAGGCTGGTTCTGTTTACCATATTATATGTTTCCATATAGCTGTCACTTTATATATTGTAACTCATTCTTTACTTTTTAGCCCAGCTCACTCAGTGGCTAGCTTCTTAGAATGATATGTTCTTTTCCATTGCCTTACATTTCTGTTATCCATTGAATTATTCTACCCTACCCAAGCATATTTTGAAAGTATTCAAAGAGAAAAATCTTTTTATTTATTTGTTTGTTTTGCAAAGTTGCAAACTTTGCTTCTAGTTTGGAAGCATTTGAAATAAAAATCCTAATGGCATATTTTGGGGATATTCTCTCTGTGATTCTACAAGGCAAATGTCACAAATCAGTTAATAGTGGATTCTTCAGTCACCATCATCCTGAAAAGATCAGTTCACCATCAAGTGGAGAATCATGTTCTTTTGTGAAAGCTCCACAGAGATGTGCTAATTAGTCAAAGTGTAATAAATCACAGAGAAGGCAGTGACAACCCACTCCAGTACTCTTGCCTGGAAAATCCCATGGACTGAGGAGCCTGGTAGACTGCAGTCCATGGGGTCGCAGAGAGTTAGACACGACTGAGTGACTTCACTTTCACTTTTCACTTTCATGCCCTGGAGAAGGAAATGGCAACCCACTCCAGTATTCTTGCCTGGAGAATCCCAGGGGAGCCTTGTGGGTTGCCATCTATTGGGTCGCACAGAATCGGACACGACTGAAGTGACTTAGCAGCAGCAGCAGTAATAAATCAAATTGGGAAAATTATTTGCTAGCAAATAAGCAGTCCTTGAGGAAAGCGCCTGAAATAACATTGCTTTACACTCATAAGAGATAACTCCTCTGACTTTCTTCAGAAACAGAGTGACATAAATCTAACAAGAAAAATCAGGATGGCATTTCACCGCTTAAGACATTAAGTGTTATCACATAGAACAGTTTTAATAAAGAAATATCATAGAGCATATTTTATCATCTTTTAGTAATTTGATTTTGGAAAGAACTGTCTGAAACATATTAATCAGTGAAACATCATGTTGACTTTGCTCTACATTCATATGTTTGTCAGTCAATAAGTCTTTTCATATAACACAGTATTCAAGAGCAGGGAAATAATAATAGATGATGAGTCTTTAGTGAATTTTAGTTCAGTTCAGTCACTCAGTTTTGTCCAACTCTTTGCAACCCCATAAACCACAGCACACCAGGCCTCCCTGTCCATCACTAACTCCCAGACTCATGTCCACTGAGTCAGTGATGCCACCAAACCATCTCATCCACTGTTGTCCCCTTCTCCTGCCTTCAATCTTTCCCAACATCAGGGTCTTTTCAAATGAGTCAGCTCTTTGCATCAGGTAGCCAAAATACTGGAGTTTCAGCTTTAACATCACTCCTTCAAATGACTATCGAGGACCAATTTGCCATTCGATGGACTGGTTGGATCTCATTGCAGTTCAAGGGACTCTCAAGAGTCTTCTACAACACCACAGTTCAAAAGCATCAGTTCTTCTGTGGTCAGCCCTCTTTATAGTCAAACTCTCACATCAATACATGACTGCTGGAAAAAAACCATAGCCTTGACTAGACGGACCTTTGTTGACAAAGTAATGTCTCTGCTTTTCAATATGCTGTCTAGGTTGGGCATAACTTTCCTTCCAAGGAGTAAGCATCTTTTAATTTCATGGCTGCAATCACCATCTGCAGTGATTTTGGAACCCCCCAAAATAAAGCCTGACACTGTTTCCACTGTTTTTCCGTCTATTTCCCATGAAGTGATGGGGCCGGATGCCGTGACCTTAGTTTTCTGAATATTGAGCTTTAAGCCAACTTTTTCACTTTCATCAAGAGGCTCTTTAGTTCCTCTTCACTTTCTGCCATAAGGGTGGTATCATCTGCATATCTGAGGTTGTTGATATTTCTCCCAGCAATCTTGATTTCAGCTTGTGCTTTATCCAGCCCAGCGTTTCTCATGATGTACTCTGCATATAAGTTAAATAAGCAGGGTGACAATATACAGCTTTGATGTACTCCTTTTCCTATTTGGAACCAGTCTGTTGTTCCATGTCCAGTTCTAACTGTTGCTTACTGACTTGCATATACGTTTCTCAAGAGGCAGGTCAGATGGTCTGGTATTCCCATCCCTTACAGAATTTTCCAAAGTTTATTGTGATCCACATAGTCAAATGCTTTGGCATAGTCAAAAAACCAGAAATAGATGTTTTTTCTGGAACTCTCTGGCTTTTCCATGATCCAGCATATGTTGCCGATTTGATCTCTGGTTCCTCTGCCTTTTCTAAATCCAGCTTGAACATCTGGAAGTTCACAGTTCAGGTATTGCTGAAGCCTGGCTTGAAGAATTTTGAGCATTACTTTGGTAGTGTGTGAGATGAGTGCAATTGTGCGGTAGTTTGAGCATTCTTTGGCATTGCCTTTCTTTGGGACTGGAATGAAAACTGACCTTTTCCAGTCCTGTGGCCACTGCTGAGTTTTCCAAACTTGCTGGCATACTGAGTGCAGCGCTTTCACAGCATCATCTTTCAGGATTTGAAATAGCTCAACTGGAATTCCATCAATTCCACTAGCTTTGTTCATAATGATGCTTTCTAAGGCCCACTTGACTTCACATTTCAGGATGTCTGGCTCTAGCTGAGTGATCACATCATCATGATTATCTTAGTTGTGAAGATTTTTTTTGCATAGTTCTTCTCTGTATTCTTGCCACCTCTTCTTAATATCTTCTGCTTCTCTCAGGCCCATACCATTTGTGTCCTTTATTGAGCCCATCTTTGCATGAAATGTTCCCTTGGTATTTCTAATTTTCTTGAAGAGATCTCTAGTCTTTCCCATTCTGTTGTTTTCCTCTATTTCTTTGCATTGATCACTGAGGAAGGCTTTCTTATCTCTCGTTGCTATTCTTTGGAATTATGCATTCAAATGGTTATATCTTTCTTTTTCAATTGAATTTCATTTGACTTTTAGTTCAATTAACCTTTATTTTGACTGCAATTTCTGACTTCTGCTTCTAGATTTCCTTAGTTTGGTCAATTGGAAAAGTTAAGTGTAACCAGAATCTGAGAAAAGCAAACATACTGCTGTTCTGCAAAAACTCTACACTGTTTAAAAAAAAAAAAAAAAAACTTGAGCAGAACACAACTGGACAATACCATAATTTATTGAAAAAAATGAATTGGCCAAGGTGTCTATTGGTAACTCAATTTAGTAAACTGAGTTTTTGTGTTTTTTTTTTTTTAGCATCTGACATTAAGCCTTTTTTTCACTTTATAAATTGTTGAGTGATTTTTTTTAATTCCAATGATTTCAACTACTATATACATGTGAGAATGACTATCCAAATTTCTGACCCAACTATTCCATGATGTTCAATACCTATGAATAACAATCCCTTATGCAAGGTCTCCCAGATATACTTACCTCAACAGAGTTTGAACTAAATTTTTTCTTTTCTCTTTTGAAATCTGTTTCCAGTATTCATCATTTGCTTTTTAATGTATTTCTCACTTTATTATAAGCTGGTTGAGTGTAAAATGTGTGCTTATATTTACCTCTATGTATACTCAACACCAGAACACTGAGAAAATTAATGAACATTTGAATGACAGTCTAGATACAATCAGTCCTGAAACCTCAAATTCCTCATGGCTATCCCTGGAGCACATTGCTTCTGACACATCAGTTCCTTTGAACTTATTTGTTTGTGTTTCTAATAACTGTTTTACTAAGCCCAGATCAGAGTAGACTGAGGTGGGGTAAACAGTGGCACTGATGCTGTGTATATTACAGTTAAAGTAGACTACTTAATCAGGATCTTTGTCAAAAGACAGACCTGTGGCCTGAAAACCCAAGGCTGAAGTGATAACTGATGTTGGTATCAAGACAAGGACAACATAGGGGCTCTTTTGGCATAAGCATTCAAAATGCCAAAAAAATAAAAAAGAATCAAATTCAAAATAAAAGATATATTGTAAATTCAGAACTTGGGAATTATTTCCTATGTAAGAGGAATGAATTGTGCACATTCACCCAGAGAGATGACTTTTTCTAGACATTAACTCTTTGAAGAAGCTTTCTATTGCATCATGGAAATAGGTACTATATTCTCTGGATGGAGGGCCTATCTGCTCATTTTAACCATCACTGTTTTTATCAAGAGAAATTCTTTGGTTTATCCTATTGAGACATGTTATACTTCAGATAAAATGTACCTTTCTTATTGTGTCCCATGACTGAGCACAAACACATACGTGATCAGATTCTGTCATAGAAAATGCTTATCATTTAAAGGGTATGACTTGTGCCATTGAATTTGAGTACTGAAAACTTTAAAATACAATTTTTATTTGAGATACAATTCTATAATACATCATTTGCATAGATATGCAGAATACTTTTTTCCCTTGGAGAAAAGTTTTTTTTAAAAAGTCCTATAAGTGTGAAAAATATTAGATAAATAAAATCTTACTATTCAGCATTTTTTAGCTTTATTAATACTCATTAACCATAAAATCTAGAGGACAGAAGGGCCTGGTGGACTATAGTCAATGTGGTCATAAGACTCAGACATGACTTACCGATTAAACAACAACCTAGTTGTAATACTTTATTAAGATGTTATATTTTCATAGCTGATATAAGGTGTTATATTTTCATAGCTTATATAAGGACTGAATGAAACCAAAATTTTTATTTTTAAAAAATATGCAGCTAATTCTCCTTTTTCCATGTGCAAATATTAAACAAATATTCCCTGAGGATTTATATAAAGTTTTCCTTTCCAAGACTTATATTTAATTTTGGACTTAATCATCTTTGGAACTATTCTCACTTAATTTTGCTCAGGGCATATTTTGGAGTAAACAGATACTTGTTTATATACTTTTAAAAATGAGTATACTTCATGAAGTGGTACTTTTATCACACATAAATAATTGCAGCTAAAAAAAATAATAAGATTGTGGGGGCAGGGAAACCATCTTGCACTGACTCTCAAAGGGTACAAAAAGTCCTGGGAAGCATTCCATGCATTTGCCCTGGGAAAAGGCATTGTAATTTGAAATGCTATCTCATAACCCATAACTTTCATATTTCATTGGCCATACGTTTTTATTCTTTTTAAGTGTAGGAATAAAAAAGCAAGTCTTTTTATATTTTAAAGAACACATAATAGATATAGGTATTTTAGCAGAAAAACAACTTATAAGCACCATGGAAGAGAGTTATTGAGATTCTAAAAACAGCATGCTGAAAACCCAGTTAAGGAAGTCAGATCTGCATTTATGGACGAGTCCCTTTAACTGTCTCATGTAAGAAATATCATGTTTAACACACTGTGCATCTTCAAAAGAAAAAACAATCCAGTTTGAGACTTACTAGTACAATTTTTATGGGATATTTATCCCTCATATATCCATATAGAAAAGACCAACAAAAACCCCACCAATATTCTTCACCTATTCAAAGAATAATATTTTTAGTGTTAATTTTCATTCTACAAGTTTTTCTTTATAAACCATCATATGTTTTATTTACTACATAAAAAGATCTATGATTCTTTAACAAAACTCTAAACAATATAGTAAATATGAATTATATTTTATATGAACTTGACAATTTTAAATAACAGTTAATAAATATGAATTATTTTCTGCATAAAATCACAAGAACTTTGTCTAGAAAACTGCCACTTCATCATATACTGAGGAGACTGTAAAACCAATTTAGAAGACCCTCAAGAAAACAGAAAGTCCAAGAAAAATAATTCCCTATCAACTTGCCTCTAGGTTTCTTCTTTATCTTGTAACATAAGTGAAATCTTCAAATTTACAAGGGCAAAGGAGAAAAGTAGTAAACTTAAAGATCATATAGAACAGCACCAAAATTAGGCACACACAAATATGTATGTAATAGTAACTAACCAATAGCAACTGCATCAGCTTCAAACTCACCTCCCCAACAGAACATTGTTGTTATTGAAAATCTCCCACAAAGAACTCTATTTGGTTGAGACAAATCTTTGGTAGACTGCCTTAATAGGTACTATTGCTGCTGCTGCTGCTGCTGCTAAGTCACTTCAGTCGTGTCCAACTTTGTGTGACCGCATAGACAGCAGCCCACCAGGCTCCCTCATCCCTGGGATTCTCCAGGCAAGAACACTGAAGTGGGTTGCCATTTCCTTCTCCAATGCATGAAAGTGAAAAGTGAAAGTGAATTGCTCAGTTGTGTCCGACTCTTAGCGACCCCATGGACTGCAGCCGACCAGGCTCCTCCACCCATACGTACTATTACTGAACAATTAAAACTATAATTTAAGCTAAATGACAGGCAGTCAGGTATTTTCATGAAGAGAAAAAATGGGAACCAGGTCCTGGTTCAAGGTCTATGTCCCATGCTGGAGACCAGTTGGCTGCTCCAGCCAAAGAAAGATCCTCTAGAGTGTCAATCAGGGAGGCCACCATAAAAGGAAGGCATCTGCTAAGGAAAGTCCAATAGGATGAGTGAGGTACAGAAGAAGAAGAGCAGTCTCAAAATTAATACTGAGGCATTTGATGCTTTTGAACTGTGGTGCTAGAGAAGACTCTTGAGAGTCCCTTGGACTGCAAAGAGATTCAACTAGTCAATCCTAAAGGAAATCAACCCTGAATATTCATTGGAAGGACTGATGCTGAAACTGAAGCTCCAAGACTTTGGCCATCTGATGCAAAGAGTCGATTCACTGGAAAAGATCCTGATGCTGGGAAAGACTGAAGGCAGGAGGAGAAGGGGACAACAGAGGATGAGATGGTTGGATGACATCACTGACTCAATGGACACGAGTTTGAGCAAACTCTGGGAGATAGTAAAAGATAGGGAAGCCTGGCATGCTGCAATTCATGGGGTCACAAAGAGTTGGACACAACTCAGTAACTGAACAAAAACAATGTTTGCAGGCTGGTATGTAATCGTTGTTATCTATCCATAGGCAACGGGACCACAGTCATCAGTCTGAGCTATAAATTAAGATATGAATTATGGAATGGTGTTTGAGAGATGACTGGCAAGATCAAGACTAAGAAATAAGCTGCTTACTACTTATAATAGCCAAGACATGGATACAACCTAATGTATATCAACAGATGAATGAATAAAGAAGAAGTTCCACACACACACAATGGAACATCACTCAGTCGTAAAAAAAAAGAATGAAATATTGCTGATTACAGTGACATGGATGAACCTAGATATCATACTAAGTGAAGTAAGTCAGAAAGAAAAAGACAAATATATGACATCACTTACATGTAGAATATGAAAAAAAATGATACAAACAAACTTATTTACTAAACAGAAATAGACTCAGAGAACATAGAAAATAGACTTGTGATTGCCAAGGGGGAGGTGGGTGGAGGATGGATGGATTGGGAATTTGGGATTAGCAGGTGCAACCTACTATATATAGAACATATCAACAACATCATACTGTATAGCACAGGGAACTGTATTCAATATCCTGTGATAAACCATAATGAAAAATAATATAAAGAATATATATATTCATATATAAATGAATCACTTTGCGTATACAAAGTGATTTACAACATTGTAAATCAACTATACTTCAATAAAAATTTTTTTTTCTTAAAGAAATGGCCCAGTCACCAAGTTTGGTCTTCAGCTCTAAAGCTGAACTAGGGAAAACAAAGCATCTATCCAAAATTTTAATTTTAAACTCTGAACAGTTTAGCTTAAAGCACAATTTTATGACTTGTATAAACATGATAGTCAGGTGTAGTGTAAAAGAAATATAATTTGGGACACCATGCATGCTTGCACCTCAGTTCTAATGTATCATTAGGCAATTTATCTTACTATAACTAGGGCATTGAGCCTATATGTTGTGATGGATTATTTCTAAGTCAACATATAAATGTTACCCATATCATGGAAAGTTAAATAATCTAAGTCTCATATCTCCATTTGTAGATACAAAACAGTAAAACCCACCTCTTAAGCTTCAAAGAGGACTTTTTGATGGTACTCAACAAATGTTAGCTTTCAGCTGCTGAATACAGACAATTGAAAATAATTCCTGAGTTAACACAAGACAGTCTGCGAGTTGGAGCATGATTAAGCTCCAGCTGATTGACAGGAAATATATCAATGGGTCTAGCTACTTGGGAGAAGCTGAGGGAAGCAAGAGCAAGGGACTACAGAGATGGCTGATAATTATTTGTCATTAGTACCTTTCAGTGAAGCAATTTATTACATCCTGTTCAACCAAGAGATAAAATCTAATGGTATAGTGCATGCAGTGCAGTAATGAAGGACATAAGATAAATGACTCCACAGAGCAGAAGTGAAGCAAGAAGGGTCAAAACCCCTGAAAAGGGGGATTTGGAGAAAGAGAGGAATAGACTGAAGACTGCCTAAATAAGAAAATATTTAAAAATAGTCTCAATTTCCACTTACAGTCATGGAGATCTCAGGAAGGAAGATACTGTCTGATAGAAAGTTCAAACAAAAACAAAAAACAGCCAATCCTGTTAATATTCAGTAAAATTTATGTAATATTTACCATGTGCAAACCATGGTAGAGTAAGTGGAGAGTAGGAAGAGTGGATAGGATTCCAAGGATACATTTTATCTTTGTCAGAATTGTCCAGAGCAAAAAATAATTGTCTCTTCTTTAACTATCAGACTAGGAAGTGGAGTTGGGTGGACATGAAATTTCATGCAAGGTCCTATAAGACACACAGGGCCAAGTTGCTAGGATCTGATAAGATGAACTAGCTGAGAGCAGAGAGAATGAAGAGAAATATTTTGGAAAACACGTTGGTAGTAGGATTGTATATGGAGACAGCCTGTGTTTAGAGAATTGAAGAGAGAAGAGACCCAAAAGAGGAGCAAGTGGAATAAAGGTTTAAAACTCATATATATACATGCATGCATGCTGAATTGCTTCAGTCATGTCCAACTCTTTGCGATCCTGTGGACCATAGCCCGCCAGGCTCCTCTGTCCATGGGATTCTCCAGGCACGAATACTGGACTGGGTTGCCATGCCCACCTCCAGGAGATCTTCCCGACCCAGGGATCAAACCCACATCTCTTAGGTCTCCTGCACTGTCAGGTGGGTTCTTTACCACTAGCACCACCTGGGAAGCCCATTCAATCCCTGTGGTGGGAAGGTCCCCTGGAGGCGAGCACAGCAACCCACCCCAGCATTCTTCCCTGGAGAATCCCATGGACAGAAGAGCCTGGCCGGCTATGTTCCACGGGGTCACAAAAGAGTTGGACACAACTGAAGCAACTTAGCAGGCATGCATATATAACAATGACCTTAAAACATCTGTTGCTTGGGTTCTTTTGATACTGCTTATATGTATGAAATTTAATAGTAAATATAATTTTTTAAAGTTCATCCTAAGAAATGTACTTAGCTATTTTATTTATGTGTCCTCCCTCTGAGATCAGCAAATTTATTTTTAAAAGAAGTATCAGGGAATCATGGTTAGTTATTCCCATAAAGTCTATCTCTGTTTGATTCAAAAGAATTAAAATCTGGCATGTATCTCTTTTGATTAAGTATACATGCTTTGATTAATGATCAATTAATATCTTATAATTTGACAAAGATAGATATATCATAGGCTTTTTCAAGTTACTCTCTTAAAGGGTAAAAATCAGAATTACTTGTTTTCTCAGCCAGCACATTTGATACCAACAGAACTTTACTATGCTGCAAAATCAACATTTTACAAGCTCCATCCTTTCCTTAGATATGTTACTCATTATCTATCTTGCTTTTTCCTGATAAATGGCTTCAGGTCACAATCAGTCATCAAATCAGTTGGGAGGTGAGTCAAGCCCCTAATCAACACAATTTTACAACTTTTCCAGTGACTCTGCCTGGGCTTGCTGAGAGCCCTAAAAGGGTCCTTTGCCTCCTACATGCTCCAAAGTGCCTTTTGTGTGTTATCACAACACTATCAGTATCGTGAATTCAAGATATGTTTGTTTTAGTGAAGTCCTTACTTTGCAATGCTCTGAAGAATCTTGGAAATATTGTTGAAGACATCAGTTCCTTCAGGCTCTAAGAATGACATGTACCTTGGCTGAACTTTAAAATAAATTCTACATTTATCACTGTTTTACTGCATACTTTTAGTTTTGTTGGTTTCTCTTACAAGCATGAATTCTCTTTGATGTTCCCATACTTTGTAGCCACACAGAAATTTATAGAGTATGAGCCTCAATCTTTTTTCCTGTAAAATATCCTTGACAACTTAGTGCCACAATATTTCTCTCCTACAAGAATAAAAGATAAATTTTCAGTATCTGATCCTAGTTTTTTCTTTCAAAATTTTCAAAATGTATCTTTAAAAACTCCCAACTCAAGTTATTTACCAAGAATATGAAAAAAATTTAAATTTCCTATATATATCCAAAAATTTCTGGATTTCCAGCTCTATGAGATTCCCCAAAAGTGAAAGTCACTCAGTTGTGTCTGTCTCTTTGCAACCCCATGGACTGTACAGTCCAGGGAATTCTCCAGGCCAGAATACTGGAGTGGGTAGCTTTTCTCTTCTCTAGGGGATCTTTCCAACCCAGGGATCAAACCCAGGTCTTCCGCATTGCAGGTGGGTTCTTTACCAGCTAAGCCAAAGGGAAGGAAGCCCATGAGATTCACTAGTGAATATTTTTTCTTCACATTGAGATACTTTTTTTAAAAAAGTCAATATGTACTAGTTTTTTCTCCATTTCAATCAATCATCTTCAGCACCCTGTAGCCCAGCCCACTCTCCACACATACAACCTTTGAGAGTAACTAACAGTGACAGGAAAAGGATTCTTTGACCTTCAAATCCTTCCAATCTGGTGATTTATTTTCTAATCTCAGTAATGACTCCCGTCACTAATCTACTTCTTTCTTTCAATTCCTTTCTCCCTTCCTCTTTTCTTTCTTCCTTCCTTCCCTCCCCAATTAAATGATCATTTTTCTTCTACTATGTTTTAGCCTCTAGGGCTAAGTGTTGATGATAATAGAAATGAAGAACATGAAGCCTCAAATCTGAGAAGTTCTGCCAGGATCCCAAGGCCACGGGGTAAGTATTGCTGGGACACTCATATGAGAGCACAGGGGAGGAGAATCTTTAGTGGTACTGCTTGCCAGTTTCAATGAGCATCTGCAGCTTTCTGATAGGATTCATTACCAATCAGTGGTGGTAGCTCCGTCAGTGGTGATGGTTAGTTGTGGGATTCAGTGTTTTCAGCAGGAGGCTTCCAGCAATTACTTTTGATGCTCACTGAAGGGACTCCCATGACTTGCTAACCTTTCTCACTGGACTGATCTGAGATAATCTTCTGTAGGACAGCCTATGGCAGCATTCTTGCTGACCCTTTAAGTAGCATACAGGGTCCTAATCAGCTTTTTTAAAGAAGGGTTATCTTAAGTGTTAACAGTTTAGCATAGCTTTAGAGCAGCACATCAGTATGAAACTTTCAGAGTTACAGTCTACAGTGGCCTGAAATGCCCCTCATTATGGCCATTATGGCCATTATGTAGTGTAAATTCTCATAGTTTCAAAGGAATTTTTATAATTGTGTTGCAGCATACATTTGGTTGAAAAAATAGATCACAGAATGTCATCCATCTCTGTATTCTGGAAGGAATGCTGATAAATCTGATACTCATACTGTGTAATTCAAAAAGCTGAGCCAAAAAGAATTCAAGATCCTTTAGCACTCGTGTAAATCTCTGGTAGACAGAGATTTGGATTGCCAAGAGAATTTGGAATTCTTTATGGAAACAAATAGTGACTAGACATTTGCTAAAATGCTGAGTGAAGTTGCTCAGTCGTGTCTGACTCTTTGCGACCCCATAGACTGTAGCCTACCAAGCTCCTCTGTCCATGGTATTTTCTAGGCAATAGTACTGGAGTGGATTGCCTTTTCCTTCTCCAGGGGATCTTCCTGACCCAAGGATTGAACCCGGGTCTCCCGCATTGTAGACAGATGCTTTATCGTCTGAGCTACCAGGGAAGTCGAATGCTACTCCTCTAATAAATGCATGGCAAAAGTAATGCTTCCTGTCAGATATTCCTAGAGTACTAAGAAAGAAATTGAGGATGAGAAGGAAGAGACTGAAAGCACAAGCGACATATTCAACAATAGTAGTAATAGCTACTATTTATCCACTGCACTACACCCTGTACATAAATTACTACATTCAATCCTCATAAAATATTTTAAGGCTCAGCAAAATACTTATGGGCATTTAACAATGAAAAGCTGAGGCTTAGAATGGAATACTACTACTAATTATCAGTTATGTATATAAGAAAGTATATAAAACTACATAGGTATTATGCCTATGTATTTAGAGTATCTGAAAAAAATTTCAAATTTTCTCATGTTCTTATTTTCAGGAGAAGATTAAAAGAATCTTTTCCAAGATATTTCTTGGTATTACATTTTCTTAAATCAATGGAATTCAAATTAGCATTAAGTGGTCCACAAAATTTTTCTAAACTGTTACAAAATAAGCGAGACTGAGAGCAAGATTTTAGACACGTTGATAAATAAGAATGTAACACAGCCATCAAATATATGCAATTAATCATTTATCTAGTAATTAATTTTTATTGTGTTTTTAAAAAATATAAGTTCATTAAAGTTTTTGTTTTTGTTTTAAAGCAAACTACGTGCTTCACTGTTCATTAGAGAGGCACAGTCTTGAGTTACTCACAAAATCTAAGTTTCAATTGAGACTTTGATAATTCGTGTCAAATTATACCCACACATAAGGGAGATTTATATTTATATATATATATATATTTTTTTTTTCCAGGAAGACATTAAAATCTGGCTTAAACATTGTTGCTGTGGTGGTAGTCAGTAAGTCATGTTTGACTCTTTGTGACCCTATGGACTGCAGCATCCTAGGATTCCCTGTTCTTCACTATTTCCTGGAGATTGCTCAAACTCATGTCCATTGAGTCAATGATGCCATCCAACAATTTCATCCTCTGTTGCCCTTTCTCTGTCCTCAGTCTTTCCTAGTATCAGGGTCTTTTCCANCCTATGGACTTCAGCATCCTAGGATTCCCTGTTCTTCACTATTTCCTGGAGATTGCTCAAACTCATGTCCATTGAGTCAATGATGCCATCCAACAATTTCATCCTCTGTTGCCCTTTCTCTGTCCTCAGTCTTTCCTAGTATCAGGGTCTTTTCCAATGAGTTGATCTTTGCATCAAGTGGTCAAAGTATTGGAGCTTCAGCTTTAGCATCAGTCCTTCCAGTGAATATTCAGAGTTTATTTCATTTAGGATTGACTGGTTTGATCTCTTTGCAGTCCAAGGGACTCTCAAGAGTCTTCTCCAGCACTATAGTTCAAAAACATCAATTCTTTGGTGCTCAGTCTTCTTTATGGTCCAATTCTCACATCCATACGTGACTACTGGTAAAACCACAGCTTTGACTATATATGGACTTATCAGCAAAGTGATGTCTCTGCTTTATAATACACTGGTTAGGTTTTTCATAGCTTTTTTTCCAAGGAGCAAGTATCTTTTAATTTTGAGGCTTCAGTCACCATCAGCAGTGATTCTGGAGCCCGAGAAAGCAAAATCTGTCACTGTTTCTACTTTTTCCCATCTGTTTACCATGAGGGGATGGGACTGGATACCATGATCTTATTTTTTTGAATGTTGAGTTTTAAGAGAGCTTCTTCACTCCTATTTCACGCTCTTCAGTTCCTCTTCACTTTCTGCCATTAGAGTGGCATCATCTGCATATGTGAGTTTTATATAAATACATTGCTTCTTCAGTTTCTAAATATGAAAAATGAAAATGGATCACATATTCTTTAGTATTTTTTTTTACTATACTATAATGATTGTACCACTTATGTTGACAGTAAGATAGAAGAAAATGATACTTAAAATCTGGTTCAATGAAACTCCTAAAAAGTTTCCTGGAATTCCAGAGATTTTCTTATGTTTGCCACATTTATTAATATAATATTAAACAATTTATTTTACATTTTGTATAGACTGGTTTTCATACTGAATGTTTCCATAGTATCATCAGAATATGTGTCATATTTTCCCTTCACTGTGGTACTTTAGGGAAAATTTTATATATAGTGGAGAGCTTCCCAGATCCTGCTTCCCAGTGCAAGAGATGTAAAGACATGTGAGTTCAATCCCTGGGTCAGGAAGATCTTCTGGAGGAGGGCACAGCAACCTAGTCCAGTATTCTTGTCTGGAGAATCCCTTAGAAAGACTTTACAGACCACAGGGTCACAAAGACGACTGAAGCAACTTAGTCACTCACACATAATGGAACTATGCATTTATGAACTAGGTGTAAGACTCTTGGGCTTTCTCATTATGTACATTCTTTAAGCTTGAAAGTACATGACAATCTGTCAAAACACACCAATACCACAAAAGCTGAGAGCATATATTGTGTCCAAATTCACTTATTCTTGAAATATAAATTGCTAGAGGTCAGATACAAGAATAATTAAACACGTATCTCCAAACTGCAGAGAATTCCTGCAAAACTCAGAAGCTAGAAAAAGAGTCACTATTCAAGAGAGTAAATCCTCAATTACTAAATCTTCATCTTTATGTACTTTAGAAATGTGTGACAGTATGATAAGTGGCATTATTATACAACCACAAAATTTATTTATTCTTTAAGACAAAACAAAAACACTGGGATACAAAATTAAGGTCAAGATCAGCAACATTTTACTCATTTTAATATATTAAGTTCCAATTTACTTCCTTACATTTTACCACATCTTTCTTAAAATAAAATTTCAAGATTCCCCTATTATATAATTTTAATAAAATACATAAAACTTTGTTTTTTAATAATAGCTAATACAAATTTTATTTCATGACTGATGTCCACCACATCTGCCAGGAAGTTTAACTTGCTTTTATTTTTCAAATACATTGATACTTGTTTGCACCACTTGGCATCTTCCACCAACTCCATCTACATTTTTGTTTCACTCTCCCATATATCACACAGCTACATTCTAAGACAGATTTACTTTATTATTTTCCCTCAGTCTTTGTATAATCCTTCATTATACAAATTTCTAGTTTTTCATGTTGTCAATTTTTCAGCTGCTTTGTTTTTGTGATGCCGTTTCTTTTTTTTAAATTACTTCTATTTACAGTGATTCACAATTTACACAATATGGAAGTATAAGAACCAGAATGCTTCCATTTGCCCAGTAACTATAAAGAAGTAAACTCCTATACATAGTAATTCACAAAAGAGGAACCACATTTGAAGAAAAATTACCTTACCTTCTTTCAGTTCAGTTCAGTCGCTCAGTCGTGTCCGACTCTTTGTGACCCCATGAACATAGACTATTTAGATACTTTTTTTTTTTTTTATGAGCCTTCTGGACAACATTTATCAATGGCAAATAACAACTATGTATAACACTGCCCTTTTTGCTATAAAACATCTAACAGACCTTGTAAAAAATTTTCTATCAGGGGTTCTGTCAACATTCTTCAACGTTAGTGGGTAACTTAAATGATGGACAAATTCTATTCTGATAATAAAAAATTGTATAAGAAAGTCTAACACACTTTTGTACATATGACCTGGTCCACATTGCTATCTATAAACACATGGCTAAGTCCCCAGACTAAATCTGTGGTGGTTGAAATTGAATTATTTTGCAATTATTTTAGTTATTCCCATGCTGAGAGCTGCTAAGAGATTGAGAGAAAAAATTAAAAATCATTATGGCACATCAGTCTTATTCCTTCATATATATGTGCTTTTCAGAAAAAGTCTTAAACTTCTACTTCAAGACTGTCACATTATGATTATTTAATAACCATTAGGAAATTTAATTATAACCTAAGTATTTTATGATGGAAAGTATCCAGTGTCAGTAAGTGCTTATGAAAACAAAAGGAACTGTATCAGTGGCAAAACATTTACTTATGTAGAAGGATTTTAAAAAATCTTCAACTACAGAAGCATAATGGAATTAAACTAAATGAATAATTTTATATACTAGACAATAATTTCTAACACTGGAATATATTAAGAGAATGGTTGGAACAACTTACTGCCTATTTTTTTTCAAGGACATTAAAATGACAAATCTTAAAACACAACCTGGCTCCTCTTTGGACTGAAAATAAAATAAAGCTACCAGTTGCTTAGATATTATTTTATGAGTAACTGTGGCTTCTGTTACAAACCCTATTTCTTGTTCTTTGAACAGCCTGAAAAAACAGCCTTCTTTACACATAATATGAGCATTAAAATAAAAATGTTAATTTATAATTATATTAAAATTAATATCACCTTTATTCTTAATATTAACACAAATTTATGAGCTAATCTATAATTTACTGAGGACTTTTAGTCTTTAGAAACACCAAAAATATACCAAGAACAAAGAAAAGAAAATAATACTTAAATGCAGTTAGGAAATTACATTTAAATACAAGGGGCTTCCCTGGTGGCTCCAGTTGGCCCAGTGTTAACCATCTTGATGGCTCTTATCTCAGAGATACTCATCTACTAACTACTGTGGCCCTTTTTTTTTTTTTTTCAATTGAAAGTCATTTTGTTTCAAAGTGAAGTGAAAGTCGCTCAGTAGTGTCAACTCTTTGCGACCCCGTGGACTACCAGTCCATGGAATTCTCCAGGCCAGAATAATGGAGTGGGTAGTCTTTCCTTTCTCTGGGGGCTCTTCCCAATCCATTGATCAAACTCAGGTCTCCCTCATTGAAGGCAGACGCTTTACGAGTTGACCCACAAGGGAAGCTCGAAGGTCATTTTGCTAGTCTTCAAAGCCACTTATCACTATGTTATAACAATGCACCATCTGATTTATAGGATGAATTCCCTATAAATTCCCTATACATAATTCCCTCATTCCCTAGGGTGAATGTGATGAGGTTTAGTTTGTATTTTAAGCAACAAAACATTTGGTTAACATTATGCTAAGTATTTTAATTCACTAATTATGCTTATTTAAATATTCCTATTAATGCTTGTTTTGTCCTTATAAAAAGGTTTAAAGACTTTCTAAAGAGCCTCTTGATGAAAGTGAAAGAGAAGAGTGAAAAAGTTGGCTTTAAACACAACATTCAGAATCATGGCATCCAGTCCCATCATTTCATGGCAAATAGATAGGGAAACTGTGGAAATAGTGGCAGACTTTATTTTTTGGCACTCCAAAATCACTGCACATGGTGACTGCAGCCACAAAATTAAAAGACACTTGCTCCTTGGAAGAAAAGTTATGACCAACCTAAACAGCATATTAAAAAGCAGAGACATGACTTTGCCAACAAAGGTCCTTCTAGTCAAAGCTATGGTTTTTCCAGTGGTCATGTATGGATGTGAAGTTGGACTATAAAGAAAGCTGAGTGCTGAAGAATTGATGGCTTTGAACTGTGATATTGGAGAAGACTCTTGAGAGTCCCTTGGATTTCAAGAAGATCCAACCAGTCAATCCTAAATCCTAAAGTCCTGATCATTCATTGGAAGAACTGATGGTGAAGCTGAAACTCCAATACTTTGGCCACCTGGTGTGAAGAATTGATTCATTGGAAAAGACCCTGATGCTGGGAAAGATTGAAGGCAGGAGGAGAAGGGGATGACAGAGGATAAGATGGTTGAATGGCATCACTGGCTCGATGGACGTGAATTTGAATAAGCTTTGGGAGATGCTTGGTGATGGACAAAGAAGCCTGGCGTGCTGCAGTCCATGGGGATGCAAAGAGTTGGGCACGACTGAACAACTAAACTGACTGAAAGACTTTCTAAAGTTAACCTAGGAAACTGAAATTTAAATGTACCAACAGTTTGTTGATGGTGGTGGTGGTTGGTTGCCTTTTGAAACTCAACCCCAATGTCACAGTGATGCACTAAAATTTCTATGTAGAAATAACAGTGACAAGTTGAGTAAATAGACCTTTAAATTGTAAGACATTTGTCAGCCAAGGTCATTTTAGTATAGATTCAACCAGGCTGACTTTCTAAGCTTCCTAAGGAGAAATAATATATGGATGGATATAAAATATGTGTTTTGGTGAGAAAAAAAAAATCATCTTCAATAATGAATTTGGTAAGTTCAGATCCTGGAGTCTAAAAGTCAATGTTTGAATTTGATTCAGTTTCATTCAATTAGCCAGGCATAGCTGTGCTCACTTTTGTGGAATTGTAACNTTAACCAGGCTGACTTTCTAAGCTTCTTAAGGAGAAATAATATATGGATGGATATAAAATATGTGTTTTGGTGAGAAAAAAAAATCATCTTCAATAATGAATTTGGTAAGTTCAGATCCTGGAGCCTAAAAGTCAATGTTTGAATTTGATTCAGTTTCATTCAATTAGCCAGGCATAGCTGTGCTCACTTTTGTGGAATTGTAACTTGGGTTGAAAAAGTAAATTATGTTTGCATTGCTCCAGTGGCAGGAGGCATGAGAGAATGTTTCTTGTCATAGGTGGAAGGAGACCTGAGGATGTCCCTTCTCCAAAATCAAATGTGATCCTATAAATAGATCAAGGAGTTCCTAACATGGGAGGAAAGCAAGAGAACTATGGAGTGCTCTTGAAATTTTAAAGCAGAGAAAAGTCAAATTTAAATTTTCACAACCCTCTTTAACAATCCAATGTCTTTATTCTCAAAAGCAGCAGTCAAAGTGAGAGAAGGAAAAAAAAAAAAAAAAAGATGTAGAAAGAATCCAGCTGTGGTATTCATTTTTAGCCCAAAGTAAATAATCATTGAGCAGAAGTTTCTTTTCCACATATTGCTGGCTTTCAGCAGATATATACTTTTAATCAAGAACACATGAAAGAACTTGAAGTAGCCCTTACAGCTCAAGCCAACACCTCAGTGGTTCTGGATTCTGACCCAGTGGCCACTGCTGATGGCTCACACAAGGATATTTTAAAAGATTAAGAATGACTCCTTCAACTTAGAGAATCTTGTTTTCAGAAAAGCCATGGCATCTCACAAGCAACAATTACTTATGATTTACATAGTTGAACTCATCCAAGCCAAGAACAGCTACTTTAGCCTTTAGCAATGTTTTATATTTATGCCCATGGCATTTAAAAGTGGGCCTATTGGGTGATAGGGATTGACATATTGGTATATACACTGTGTATAAAATAGATAACTAATAAGAATCTACTGCATAGCAAGGTGACTCTACTCAGTGCTCTGCAATGACCTAATGGGAAGGAAATCTAAAAAAGAGGGGATATATGCGTACATATACAGATTCATTTTGCTGTACAGCAGAAACTAATACAACATTGTAAAGCAAATATACTCAAACATTTAAAAAGTGAGCTTAAATTTAGCTATAGCCTGACTATTATTCTATTTCTCCCACAATGGGTGTTGCATTTTACTTGTCAGGGTTAAATCATTTAAGTGACAGTAGATAACATCAAACAAAGGCCTCACAGATTAGACAACTCTCTTAAAAACAATTTAGGATTACTTTTATTCATTCAATAAATAGTCACTGAGCAACTTTGATGTGTCAAGGTCCCAGTTAGAGACTGGTGACAAAGTTGTAAAGAAATAGTCAGATCTTTTGTCCTCAAGACCCAAAGAGCTCATGTATGTGTGGATATTGGTATGTAATGTGGGTGTGTTTATGTGTGTGTGTTATTTGGTTGAGAGATAATTTTTTTCAAAATGACACCTACAAATATTCATTATAAGCCATAGTGAGTGTTATGAATGAAAAGTATATCATTCAGTGAAAGATTATAGTACAAGGCCTCATTTGAATATGTGTAATTCCAAAGTGAGTGCAATCAGTGTTGTCTTGAACTGACTCAATGCAGTCTGACACAGGCAATGTTTGTGTTGTGCATCTCTCTGTATCTCTTTTAGGTAATTTCTTTTAGCTCCTTATAGTGATCTTGTCTCTCCTACTCATACACTTCCTTTCCAGTGTCATGGGACTTGGATAGGAACCCATATTCCTCTATTTCTCATTTAACTAAGGTCACACACAGTTTGCTACGCTTGGTGGTGATAAACAGTGTTAGCCATAAATGTGATGTATTTGCTAACTACTTGTTAGCAATATCCTGATTGTTAAAAAGAACAAAAGTAACTTCAGGAAACACAGAGGCCGGTTGAGAATATGTCTAACAAAATAGGATCTTGATGTTCCTCTCAAATAACAGTGCAAAGAAAGTTGCAAATTCTGGTCCCAATTATGGCCAACCTTGAGCTAATGAATTGCTCTTTTCTGTGTAATCCTAGCATTACTCCACTGAAAAACTCCCTCAATTTTCTTTGGTCTATTATCACTTTTGTGAGGCATTTTTTCCACTTATGCCAAAGGAGATCCCATTTCAGAAGAATATTTATGTGTAGTTTTTTCTTCTTGGAGAAAAATGTTTTTCTGTCTTCATGGTGATTTGCAATTTTAGCATTTAAAAGATGAGTACTAGAACTTGATAGATTAGATGATTCAAAGAACACTGATCCATCCCGAAAGTGAAAGTGCTAGTTGCTTGGTGGTATCCAGCTCTTTGTGACCCCATAGACTGTAGCCTGACAGGCCCCTCTGTCCATGGATACTGGACAAGGATATCCAAGGAAGGATACTGGAGTGGCTTACATTCCCTTCTCCAGGGATGTTCCTAACCCAGGGATCAAACCTGCATTGCTGCATTGCAAAAGGATTCTTTACTATTTGAGCCATCCCAGCAAGGATTATCCATTATAATTTACATTCTAAACTGTGATGCCTATGATCAAGAGTCAGCTTTGTTATGAGTGGGATCTAACACCTTGTGAAGATACATTGTGCTGAATTTTAGTTCTCATTTGAAACACAGAGCTATTTCACTAGCAATCTCTATAGTCACTTTTGATTTATTCTAAGACACATTAGAAGCTGTTCGTACTCTGAGCTTCTGTTTATTATGAGACAATGTATTATAAATTTCTCTATATATAAGCTTAAAAATAAAATACCGTTTTTGTGACAATTATAACTAACTTAGCACATTTAGAGATTTTTTAAATTAAATCTAGAATATTTATATGTGCAAAGTTTAGTTGTGGCTTACAAGAAAAGAAAACAGCCCTTCTTTGTATTTGTCTCTTATGTGGGATGAGCTCTTTTTAGCCAAGAGGTTCTTACAATTAAAGCCTCAGAGTATATAACAGTAGAATTGTCTAATAAATTTGTTGTGTAAGCAGATATCTGCATAAATATATAAACATGACCATTATGTTTTCTTGCTGGTAGGTAAAGGCAGAATGAAGAGGTGGGTAAGAAGTGCTTATAAGTATTAGTCACCAAATAATACGTTAAAGTTATAGGCCAACACCCAACTAATGTTCAAAGTAGAAGTAGTGTATTTTACTTTGCAATCCATTTATAGTCTCAAAGCCAACATATTTATTAAGGCATTCCACTATAATTAGAAGACTTACCATATGAAAAAATAATTAGTAAGTCCAGACTAGGTTCTGAAATGTAAACCTTTTTCCTATACTAATGGGTTTAATAAAGACTGAATTTCTTATATAAACAGAACACTTTTGGTTTGGGAGTAGATGAGTAATTGATTGAGCAAAAACTAACATTTTTATTTCCTGCTATAGTTATGATTAGTATCAGAAAAAACTGTAGTATTCAAGTTATTGAAAAGTTTTCAGTTTTAGGAAGAATACCAAGAAGCTCTGGATCATATATAAACCTGAGGAATGACATGGTCCAATTTTGGTCAAAGGTAAAGACACAGAACAACAGTAGAAATTGAAGCTTCATTATTTTTCCTAAAATGCATCTTTATAATGATCTAATAAAATATTAATCACCGATAACTGTTTAAGGAGAAGTAAATTCTTAACATTACTTAGGGTTTTAAAATATAAACCATCTAATATTCTCACTGCTTGCTTATATTTTCGTTGAATAATTTAATTTAGATGATTTCAACCACATATTGGAAGGTTATTTAGTAGTCACTTTTTAGAATTTTATGTAAATAAGAAACTTTTAATGTTNTTGTGACAATTATAACTAACTTAGCACATTTAGAGATTTTTTAAATTAAATCTAGAATATTTATATGTGCAAAGTTTAGTTGTGGCTTACAAGAAAAGAAAACAGCCCTTCTTTGTATTTGTCTCTTATGTGGGATGAGCTCTTTTTAGCCAAGAGGTTCTTACAATTAAAGCCTCAGAGTATATAACAGTAGAATTGTCTAATAAATTTGTTGTGTAAGCAGATATCTGCATAAATATATAAACATGACCATTATGTTTTCTTGCTGGTAGGTAAAGGCAGAATGAAGAGGTGGGTAAGAAGTGCTTATAAGTATTAGTCACCAAATAATACGTTAAAGTTATAGGCCAACACCCAACTAATGTTCAAAGTAGAAGTAGTGTATTTTACTTTGCAATCCATTTATAGTCTCAAAGCCAACATATTTATTAAGGCATTCCACTATAATTAGAAGACTTACCATATGAAAAAATAATTAGTAAGTCCAGACTAGGTTCTGAAATGTAAACCTTTTTCCTATACTAATGGGTTTAATAAAGACTGAATTTCTTATATAAACAGAACACTTTTGGTTTGGGAGTAGATGAGTAATTGATTGAGCAAAAACTAACATTTTTATTTCCTGCTATAGTTATGATTAGTATCAGAAAAAACAGTAGTATTCAAGTTATTGAAAAGTTTTCAGTTTTAGGAAGAATACCAAGAAGCTCTGGATCATATATAAACCTGAGGAATGACATGGTCCAATTTTGGTCAAAGGTAAAGACACAGAACAACAGTAGAAATTGAAGCTTCATTATTTTTCCTAAAATGCATCTTTATAATGATCTAATAAAATATTAATCACCGATAACTGTTTAAGGAGAAGTAAATTCTTAACATTACTTAGGGTTTTAAAATATAAACCATCTAATATTCTCACTGCTTGCTTATATTTTCGTTGAATAATTTAATTTAGATGATTTCAACCACATATTGGAAGGTTATTTAGTAGTCACTTTTTAGAATTTTATGTAAATAAGAAACTTTTAATGTTAGAATTTCAAAATTCAATGTTGAAAGTTCAATTCAATCTCAATCTACTCTGCACTGATGCTAAGTTGTTTCAGTCATCTCAGATTCTGTGTGACCCCACCAGTCTCCCCCGTCCCTGGGATTCTCCAGGCAAGAACACTGGAGTGGGTTGCCATTTCCTTCTCCAATGCATGAAAGTGAAAATTCAAAGTGAAGTCGTTCAGTCATGTCTGACTCTTAGCGACCCCAAGGACTGCAGCCTATCAGATTCCTCCATCCATGGTACTTTTCCAGGCAAGAGTCCTGGAGTGGGGTGCCATTGCCTTCTCTGACTCTGCACTATGTACTTCCAACTTGATGGACGTGAGTCTGAGTGAACTCTGGGAGTTGGTGATGGACAGGGAGACCTGGCGTGCTGCGATTCATGGGGTCGCAAAGAGTCGGACATGACTGAGCGACTGAACCGAACTGAATGTTCTTAAATAATAATCTATATAAAAGAGCTTAGTACTAGGTACTTAGTAAGGACCCAAATATGTTAGCTAGTATTATTGCTTATTATGGAAACAGAATTGGTCTATTCTCTTGCTTTAGTCAAATCCACCAGATAAATTTTNCCGAACTGAATGTTCTTAAATAATAATCTATATAAAAGAGCTTAGTACTAGGTACTTAGTAAGGACCCAAATATGTTAGCCAGTATTCTTGCTTTAGTCATATCCACCAGATAAATTTTAGCCAACAGTTGACTTGTGAGGCAGCCATGTCTTAATATAATTTTACCATGAGAAATGAGTTTTCTTTAAGAAGTCTAGGTTGGTTCACTGATAAAAGGATAAACTAGCTCACTGAGCCATGTCCCAACACTTAAAAGATAGTAAATCATTTTATAACCCTAACCACAAACTACGTTTGTTCAATTTACTGGTTACATTAACTTCAGAGAAACATGCATTGGGAAAAAATCATAGCTCTTTTTCTGTGGAATGCCTTCATAAATTCTTGTTTTCTCAGTGAAAGCAGACAACCACCTTATAAAATAGTATGCTTTTTCTTTGCAAAAATAATTTCATATTATAAAAAGTAAATGATTAAAGTTTTCTATAGAACTATGATGGAGTACATCTTGCTTTGCCTTCTTCATCGCTTGTCTTCCTGGCAGGCAGAACTTTTATGCTCAAATACCACAGGCATTATTTTCTAAGAGAGAGATCTTCAATACCTTCCCTGAGCAAGAGGCATTTTTTATTCAACAAATATCTAAGTATCTACTTTATGGTAGGATATGTGCTGAGACCTGGGGATCCACTAGGAAACAAGAAACAAGGCATCTGCCTTCCCAGAACTTATAACCTCATATATGAGAAAGAAAATAAACTGATGAGTAGCATCAACCAATGTTCCATGTAAATCACAAAATAAGATTTGAGTGAATTTATTTGAGAGCAAGCTGTTTAAAGAAATAAACTGCAGAGACAGAAGAAAACGTACAAGTGAAAAACCAGAAGGCGAGCAGCCTGATCGTGAATGTTGGTGGCATTCTGAGTGAGTTACCACGGGGTTCAAGCAGACATGCAGCAGAAGAGCGACAGCCCAGGGAGCACACCTCATGGAGTGCAAAAAACACACAGAAGCTGGAGAGAGAAAAACCCAAGAACAAAAGACAAAAGCCTAAAACCTTGAAAGGAAACGGGGAAGTGAAAGCATCATGTCTAGTAACTGTGGGGTATTGAGTTACATGCGGGGAGAGTCAAAAGGCCTCCTGTGTCAAGCCTGACAATGCAGACAGAAATAGTCCGGGCACTGCAGCCAATATAAACAGGGTGTCAGAGAACAAAAACTGGGACAAAACAAGACTGGCATCAACACAGTTCCTTCAGAGTTGCAGTGTAGTATTTAATATGGGGAAAGTTTGACTTATAATTCAACTTGCAGTTGTATATTTGTTTTTCACCCTTGGTGAAAGCAGATAGAATTGTCTATTAAGAGTTGAGTATAGTTTTATACATGTTAATCTCAGGAAAATTCTGTTTTAAGTCTAAAATTAAGATCCCCAAATTGATATTAGCCATAGGCAAAACATGCTTCCTTTGTGGCTCAGATGATAAAAGAATCTATCTGCAATGTAGGAGACCTGGGTTCAATCCCTGGGTCAGGAATATGCCCTGGAGAAGGGAGTGGCTGCCCACTCCCATATTCTTGCCTGAAGAATCGCATGGACAGAGGAGCCTGGCAGGCTACAGTTCATGGGGCTGCAGAGTTGGACACGACTGAGTGACTAAGCATCTGCACATAGNGCTTGGTGGTATCCAGCTCTTTGTGACCCCATAGACTGTAGCCTGACAGGCCCCTCTGTCCATGGATACTGGACAAGGATATCCAAGGAAGGATACTGGAGTGGCTTACATTCCCTTCTCCAGGGATGTTCCTAACCCAGGGATCAAACCTGCATTGCTGCATTGCAAAAGGATTCTTTACTATTTGAGCCATCCCAGCAAGGATTATCCATTATAATTTACATTCTAAACTGTGATGCCTATGATCAAGAGTCAGCTTTGTTATGAGTGGGATCTAACACCTTGTGAAGATACATTGTGCTGAATTTTAGTTCTCATTTGAAACACAGAGCTATTTCACTAGCAATCTCTATAGTCACTTTTGATTTATTCTAAGACACATTAGAAGCTGTTCTTACTCTGAGCTTCTGTTTATTATGAGACAATGTATTATAAATTTCTCTATATATAAGCTTAAAAATAAAATACCGTTTTTGTGACAATTATAACTAACTTAGCACATTTAGAGATTTTTTAAATTAAATCTAGAATATTTATATGTGCAAAGTTTAGTTGTGGCTTACAAGAAAAGAAAACAGCCCTTCTTTGTATTTGTCTCTTATGTGGGATGAGCTCTTTTTAGCCAAGAGGTTCTTACAATTAAAGCCTCAGAGTATATAACAGTAGAATTGTCTAATAAATTTGTTGTGTAAGCAGATATCTGCATAAATATATAAACATGACCATTATGTTTTCTTGCTGGTAGGTAAAGGCAGAATGAAGAGGTGGGTAAGAAGTGCTTATAAGTATTAGTCACCAAATAATACGTTAAAGTTATAGGCCAACACCCAACTAATGTTCAAAGTAGAAGTAGTGTATTTTACTTTGCAATCCATTTATAGTCTCAAAGCCAACATATTTATTAAGGCATTCCACTATAATTAGAAGACTTACCATATGAAAAAATAATTAGTAAGTCCAGACTAGGTTCTGAAATGTAAACCTTTTTCCTATACTAATGGGTTTAATAAAGACTGAATTTCTTATATAAACAGAACACTTTTGGTTTGGGAGTAGATGAGTAATTGATTGAGCAAAAACTAACATTTTTATTTCCTGCTATAGTTATGATTAGTATCAGAAAAAACAGTAGTATTCAAGTTATTGAAAAGTTTTCAGTTTTAGGAAGAATACCAAGAAGCTCTGGATCATATATAAACCTGAGGAATGACATGGTCCAATTTTGGTCAAAGGTAAAGACACAGAACAACAGTAGAAATTGAAGCTTCATTATTTTTCCTAAAATGCATCTTTATAATGATCTAATAAAATATTAATCACCAATAACTGTTTAAGGAGAAGTAAATTCTTAACATTACTTAGGGTTTTAAAATATAAACCATCTAATATTCTCACTGCTTGCTTATATTTTCATTGAATAATTTAATTTAGATGATTTCAACCACATCTTGGAAGGTTATTTAGTAGTCACTTTTTAGAATTTTATGTAAATAAGAAACTTTTAATGTTAGAATTTCAAAATTCAATGTTGAAAGTTCAATTCAATCTCAATCTACTCTGCACTGATGCTAAGTTGTTTCAGTCATCTCAGATTCTGTGTGACCCCACCAGTCTCCCCCGTCCCTGGGACTCTCCAGGCAAGAACACTGGAGTGGGTTGCCATTTCCTTCTCCAATGCATGAAAGTGAAAATTCAAAGTGAAGTCGTTCAGTCATGTCTGACTCTTAGCGACCCCAAGGACTGCAGCCTATCAGATTCCTCCATCCATGGTATTTTTCCAGGCAAGAGTCCTGGAGTGGGGTGCCATTGCCTTCTCTGACTCTGCACTATGTACTTCCAACTTGATGGACGTGAGTCTGAGTGAACTCTGGGAGTTGGTGATGGACAGGGAGACCTGGCGTGCTGCGATTCATGGGGTCGCAAAGAGTCGGACATGACTGAGCGACTGAACCGAACTGAATGTTCTTAAATAATAATCTATATAAAAGAGCTTAGTACTAGGTACTTAGTAAGGACCCAAATATGTTAGCTAGTATTATTGCTTATTATGGAAACAGAATTGGTCTATTCTCTTGCTTTAGTCAAATCCACCAGATAAATTTTAGCCAACAGTTGACTTGTGAGGCAGCCATGTCTTAATATAATTTTACCATGAGAAATGAGTTTCCTTTAAGAAGTCTAGGTTGGTTCACTGATAAAAGGATAAACTAGCTCACTGAGCCATGTCCCAACACTTAAAAGATAGTAAATCATTTTATAACCCTAACCACAAACTACGTTTGTTCAATTTACTGGTTACATTAACTTCAGAGAAACATGCATTGGGAAAAAATCATAGCTCTTTTTCTGTGGAATGCCTTCATAAATTCTTGTTTTCTCAGTGAAAGCAGACAACCACCTTATAAAATAGTATGCTTTTTCTTTGCAAAAATAATTTCATATTATAAAAAGTAAATGATTAAAGTTTTCTATAGAACTATGATGGAGTACATCTTGCTTTGCCTTCTTCATCGCTTGTCTTCCTGGCAGGCAGAACTTTTATGTTCAAATACCACAGGCATTATTTTCTAAGAGTGAGATCTTCAATACCTTCCCTGAGCAAGAGGCATTTTTTATTCAACAAATATCAAAGTATCTACTTTATGGTAGGATATGTGCTGAGACCTGGGGATCCACTAGGAAACAAGAAACAAGGCATCTGCCTTCCCAGAACTTATAACCTCATATATGAGAAAGAAAATAAACTGATGAGTAGCATCAACCAATGTTCCATGTAAATCACAAAATAAGATTTGAGTGAATTTATTTGAGAGCAAGCTGTTTAAAGAAATAAACTGCAGAGACAGAAGAAAACGTACAAGTGAAAAACCAGAAGGCGAGCAGCCTGATCGTGAATGTTGGTGGCATTCTGAGTGAGTTACCACGGGGTTCAAGCAGACATGCAGCAGAAGAGCGACAGCCCAGGGAGCACACCTCATGGAGTGCAAAAAACACACAGAAGCTGGAGAGAGAAAAATCCAAGAACAAAAGACAAAAGCCTAAAACCTTGAAAGGAAATGGGGAAGTGAAAGCATCATGTCTAGTAACTGTGGGGTATTGAGTTACATGCAGGGAGAGTCAAAAGGCCTCCTGTGTCAAGCCTGACAATGCAGACAGAAATAGTCCGGGCACTGCAGCCAATATAAACAGGGTGTCAGAGAACAAAAACTGGGACAAAACAAGACTGGCATCAACACAGTTCCTTCAGAGTTGCAGTGTAGTATTTAATATGGGGAAAGTTTGACTTATAATTCAACTCACAGTTGTATATTTGTTTTTCACCCTTGGTGAAAGCAGATAGAATTGTCTATTAAGAGTTGAGTATAGTTTTATACATGTTAATCTCAGGAAAATTCTGTTTTAAGTCTAAAATTAAGATCCCCAAATTGATATTAGCCATAGGCAAAACATGCTTCCTTTGTGGCTCAGATGATAAAAGAATCTATCTGCAATGTAGGAGACCTGGGTTCAATCCCTGGGTCAGGAATATGCCCTGGAGACGGGAGTGGCTGCCCACTCCAATATTCTTGCCGGAAGAATCGCATGGACAGAGGAGCCTGGCAGGCTACAGTTCATGGGGCTGCAGAGTTGGACACGACTGAGTGACTAAGCATCTGCACATAGGCTGCTGCTGCTGCTGCTGCTGTCACTTCAGTCATGTCCAACTTTGTGTGGCCCCATAGACAGCAGCCCACCAGGCTTCCCCATCCCTGGGATTCTCCAGGCAAGAACACTGGAGTGGGTTGCCATGTCCTTTCCCAGTGCATGAAAGTGAAGTCTCAGTCATGCCTGACTCTTAGCAACTCCATGGACTGTAGCCCACCAGGCTCCTCCATCCATGGTATTTTCCAGGCAAGAGTACTGGAGTGGGGTGCCATCGCCTTCTCCGATGCACATAGACAAAATATCTCAATTCAGATAGAACCTAAAGTGCCAAGCTATCCCAAGCCAAAAACTACATTTGTCCCAAGCATAAACAGACACACTGATTTTGCACACGTGGAATAGAAGAAAATACTACAAAGCTGTGTTGACAGAGAGCCACACCCACTATGCCAGTCAGGCCATGAAAAGAAACTGGAGACACTTCACACTAAGATGAACGTGGTGACAGAAAACTCAGGTTAAACTTGATCACTTAGTCCCTATGAATGGGCATCAACTTCATCTAAATCTGTCTCTTTACTTGCGTAAAGTAAAATTCATCTTTGGTGTCTTAGATTGCATTTCACAAGAATCTGAATGCAAGACAAGCATATGAATAAAAGCTGCTCATTTCAGAGGTGATCCAAGAAGTGCTGGTCAGAAATGGGGAAATGAGAAAGAAAGGAAATGAAGCTAAGAATGGCTGTAGGATAGAGCAGATGACTTCTGTGGCTGTGACCTCTGTGGGCACTTGGGGAGGTCTAGGAAATCATGTGGAACATGCTGCAGAGTTGCTGCGCCATTGAAAGGAGAGGGAGCTGTGCACTTTACCTATCAATTTTTAGCAGCCATGGTTTGAGAGCTATTTCCATGTGGTATTACTTGTCTACTACTGTCTAGCTGCTCTATGTACCTCATAGGGAGTTCTGATGTCAAAGAAACCATCAGGCAAAGAGTTAGAGAGCAGATAATGGAAGCTCTCGGGAATAGTGAGCGCACAAGGAAATGGATGAAATGCCACCCATGTCTGCAATACATACTGAATTCAAATAAACTTTTCTATGTCAAAAAATTGTCAGAACCATGAACTACTACATAAATTGATATCAAATTAATAGTAGGTGAAAATAGGTTACAACATTTATTGCAAATGTAGTTTTGGTCACTGCAGACTGAGTAATATTAGAAACAATCATGCTTTTAGAATTGGTAGACTTAGTATATTTAATCCAGGCATTTATCTGGCCATATCACTTTTCCATGCTTTGGTTTATTTGCATAGTGAGGTAATAGCTTTCTTAGAGATGAAGAAAGGATGTTCCTAGTGTGATACTTAACCCACAGTGTATTTTCAATGTTAATTCTCTCCCTTTCACCTTCCTTTCTTATTTAAAGACTACTCCTATTTATAACTGCTTAGCATTTTCCATATATCACTCTGCTGCTACTACTACTGCTGATGCTAAGTCACGTCAGTCATGTCTGATTCTGTGCGACTCCATAGACGGCAGCCCACCAGGTTCCTCCATCCCTGGGATTCTTCAGGCAAGAACACTGGAGTGGGTTGCCATTTCCTTCTCCAGTGCACGAAAGTGAAAAGTCAAAGTGAAGTCGCTTAGTCATGTCTGACTCTTAGCGACCCCATGGAGTGCAGCCTACCAGGTTCCTCCATCCATGGGATTTTCCAGGCGAGAGTACTGAAGTGGGGTGCCATTTACTTCTCCGATATATCACTCTAGCCCATTAAAAACAAGTTAAAAGAATTTGAATAAAAACAATATTCATTTAACATTACATAATGAATACCTACTGTGTGACATAATCAACAAAAGAATTATAGTTAGTTGTAGTCAACAAAAGAGTCCAAAATACAGTACTTGGGTGCAATCTCAAAGTGATCTCAGTTTGTTTCCAAGGCAAATCATTCAACATCAGAGTAATACAAGTCTATGCCTCCACCACTAATGAAAAATAAGCTAAAGTTGAGGTTTCTATGAAAACCTACAAGATCTTCTAAAACTAACACCAAAAAGATGTCTTTTTCTTCATAGGGGATTGGAATGCAAAAGTAGAAAGTCAAGAGATACCAGGAGTAACAGGCAAATTTGGCCTTGAATTGCAAAATAAAGCAGGGAAAAGGCTAACAGAGTTTTGTCAAGAGAACATACTGGTCATAGTAAACACCCTCTCCCAACAACACAAGAGATGGCTCTACATATTGACATCATCAGATGGTCAGTACAAAAATCAGATTGATTATATTCTTTGCAGCTGAAGATGGGGAAGCTTTATAGAGTCAGCTAAAACAAAACTGAGAGCTGACTGTGGCTCAGATCATGAACTCCTTTATTGTAAAACTGAGGCTTAAATTGAAGAAAATAGGAAAAACCACTAGACCATTCAGGTATGACCCAAATCAAATTCCTTATGATTATACAGTGGAGGTGATAAATAAATTCAAGGGATTAGAACTGGTAGACAGAGTTCCTGAAGAACTATGGCTTGAGATCCATAACATTTTACAGTGAGAGTTGACCAAAAACATCCCAAAGAAAAAGAAATGCAAGAAAGCAAAGTGGTTGTCTGAGAAGGCTTTACAAATAGCTCAGAGAAGAAGAGAAGCTAAAGCACAGGAGAAAGGGAAAGATATACCCAGTTGAATGCAGAGTTCCAGAGAATAGCAAGGAGAGATAAAAAGTCCTTCTTAAGGGAACAAAGAAATAGAGAAAAACAATAGAATGGGAAAGACTAGAGATCTTGCCAAGAAAACTGAAGATATCAAAGGCACATTTCATGCAAGGATGGGTATGCTAGAGGACAGAAACGCAAAGGACCTAGCGTAAGAAGAACACATTAAGTGGTGCCAAGAATATACACAAAAGGACTTAATGACCCAGATAACCACAATAGTGTGGTTGCTCATCTAGAGCCAGATAACCTGGAATGTGAAGACAAGAGGGTCTTAGGAAACATTACTATGAACAAAGCTAGTGGAGATTCAAATGCTAAAAGATGATGCTATTAAAGTGAAGTGCTGCATTCAATATGTCAGCAAATTTGGGAAAAATGTTAGTAGTCCCAGGACTGGAAAAGGTCAGCTTTCATTCCAATCTCAAAGAAAGACAATGCCAAATAATGTTCAAACTAATGTACAGTTGTGCTCATTTCATATTCTAACAAGCTAATGCTCAAAATCCTTCAAGCTAGGCTTTAATAGTAAGCAAACCTAGAACTTCCAGATGGATAAACTGGATTTAGAAAAGACAGAAACCAGAGTCCAACTGCTAATATCTGTTGCATCAGAGAAAAAGCAAGGAATTCCAGAAAAATATCTACATCTGCTTCATTGATCACACTAAAGCCTTTGACTGTGTGGATCACAACAAACTGTGGGAAATTTTAAAGAGAAAGGAATACCAGACCACCTTACCTGACTCATGGGAAACCTGTACGCAGGTTAAGAAGCAACAGTTAGAACTGGACATGGAACAATGTACTGGTTCCAAATTGGGAAAGAAGTATGAAAAGGCTGGATATTATCACCCTGCTTATTTAACTTTTATGCAGGGAACATCGTGAGAAATGCTGGGCTGTATGAATCACAAGTTGGAATCAAGATTACCAGGAGAAAGATTAACAACCTCAGATATGCTGATGATACCACTCTAATGGCAGAAATGAAGAGGAACTAAAAAGCCTCTTGATGAGGGTAAAAGAGGGGTTAGAAAAAACTGCTTAAAACTCAAAATACAAAAACTAAGATCATGGTATACAATCCCATCACTTTATAGCAAATAGATGGGAGAAAAGTGAAAACAGTGGCAGATTTTTTTTTTTTTTGGTCTCCAAAATCACTGCACATGGTGACTGCAGCCATGAAATTAAAAGACGCTTGCTCCTTGGAAGAAAAGCTATGACAAACCTAGACAGCATACAACATCTTAAAAAGCAGAGATATCACTTTGCCCATTAAAGCCCGTATAGTCAAAGCTATAGTTTTCCAGTAGTCATGTACAGATGTGAGAGTTGAACAGTAAAAAAGACTGAGCACCAAAGAATTGATGCTTTTGAACTGTGGTATTGGAGAAGACTCTTGAGACTCCCTTGGACAGTAAGGATATTAAGCCAATCAATCCCAAAGGAAATCAACTCTGAATATTCATTGGAAGGAATAATATTGAAGCTGAAGCTCTAATACTTTGGCCTCCAATGTGAAGAGCTGACTCATTGGAAAAGACCCTGATGCTGGGAAAGATTGAAGGCAGGAAGAGAAGGGGGTGACAGAGGATGAGATGGTTGGATAGCACACCAACTCAACTGACATGAGTTTTAGCAAACTTGGTGAGATAATGCAGGACAGGGAAGCTTAGTGTGCTACAATCCATGGGGTCTCAAAGAGTCAGTTGTGACTTAGCAAGTGAACAATAACTGGGTGACAGGTATTTTATAGGCACTGTGCTTAAGATAGTAAAATAAGAGACCAAAATGTTTGCCTTCAAAATACTGTGAAAAATAGATAGAAGAAAAAAATTTTGTACAAAGAACTTTCTACTCATGATCACCACTATTTGTATATCACTGCTATTATCATTATTGCAATATCAGTAATATGCATTTCAAAACTGCTGAAGTGGTTATCCAGGGCAGCAGTCCACCATTTCAAAATTGCATAACACATTCTTGATTTTAAAAAATAAGAAGATAGTAAAATAAGAGACCAAAATGTTTGTCTTCAAAACACTGTGAAAAATAGAGAGATGAAAAATTTTGTACAAAGAACTTTCTACTCATAATCACCATTATTTGTATATCACTGCTACTATCATTATTGCAATATCAGTAATATGAATTTCAAAACCGCTGAAGTGCTTATCCAGGGCAGCAGCCCACCATTTCAAAACTGCATAACACATTCTTTATTTTAAAAAATAAATAAACAAAAAATCAATTTAGAATTATTCAAGACAAGTTGGAGAAGGAAATGGCAATCCACTCCAGTACTATTGCCTGGAAAATCCCATGGACAGAGGAGCCTGGTAGGCTACAGTCCATGGGGTCGCAAAGAGTTGGACACGACTGAGCGACTTCACGTTAAGACAAGTTATTTCATTAATCATGTAATACATGACTGTATTTCTAGGAAATCATGTATTATGATTTTATTAGTGAGAATTAAAAAATAAGAAAATGAACAAAAAAGAAATTGTCATGATCTTCCCAATGCTAAACATCTATGAAGTATGACTTGTAAAAAGCTAAAGAAGAATACAAATGCAGTTGTAAACAACTAATGAATTGGATGGCTTAAAACAAAAGAATTCATTACATTTAATGAAACACTAAAGCTGCCTAGATCATGTTGATACAAATTGTTACTTTAGGATGGCTGCCTGGTAGACAGGAAGCAATTTGGTCCTTTCTGCAATACCACCAGAGCCAGTACTCCCAGCAAGTGTGTTGAAAGATAAATATGCTTAATGGGGGAAAAGTTATGAAAGTTGAAAAATAATACTCTTATAAGTAGCATATTGAATTAAAAAGTAACTATAAGGCACTTGGGGGACTGATTCTACTATACATAAACATTATAATGAACCCAAACTCCTAAATAACACTTGGAGAAGAAAACTGCACAACCCCAGTGGAGCATGGCATAGGATGATATCTGAGCAGTGAGCTGGAAACTGACCCATCACAAGGGTTACTCAAATATTTGGAATAAAATGGCAATGGTTTTGCTTATTTTATTTTTGAATAGATCCTCATAATTTGTTCCTTTATTTCAATCAAGGAAACATTATACAAGTGAATTAAGGAAATAACTGCTTTTACTTTCCCTTGGTGACTTTTCTTTTTAAATCAATGCTTCATTAAGTATAGTTAATGTGCAAGTTGTTGAGGTTTTACCTAAGTAATTACCTTATTTACATTAATCTACAGAATTCTACAGTGTCAGATTTTAGTAAAAATAAATTTGTGTGCTAAAGTTATGTTTAATTGATGTTAGTATATAATGACAATATATTTTTTAAACTTTTAGAATGTGTCACATATATTTCCAAGTCTACTATCTCTATCCCAAGAGAAAGAAAAAAATATATGTCCGTTGTCAAATATACACTTAAAATCCTTTGCTAGACCTCAAAGATATATTAGGGTTCACTAACATAAGCATTGAGAAGAAGATAATGATGGATAGTGGGTTAAGCAAATGCTACTTTAGAGTCAATAGTGACTCCCTCCCACAAAGAAACTATATAGTTCAAAGAATGCTTTGAAGGTGGGTAGCAACTTGTTAAAAATCTAAGTTTCAGGTTTAATAAGCTCCATCATTTTTACTTTTTTTTTCATTTTTAAAGAAAAATGGGGGAATAAACTTTTCTCTCTTGGCAAGTTTCTTTAGAAGCTTAAATTTGAACTGTAATTTCAAAATGCCCATATTTTTTAAAGTAATCCAGGATAAAATAGACACCTGATTGAAAGCCATCCAGTTGGCTTCATTTTGGGTTACATCTTGATTTTAGAGCCATTTACTATAGTTTAAAGCTTGGAATGGATTGGCTTCATCAAACTAACACTATAAGTAGTTCTTAAGACCTGACTACTTTATATGATGTATTCTTAATTCTGTTAACAGTGACTTTTAGAGACCAGTTATGCAAAGCTTCCACCTGTCCATAATTTTTCTCCAAAATTTGAAACTTTCAACTCTGTTTGGAAGAGGAACATGAGAGCATTGCACTAAACTCCTTCTGAATATTCTCTACCATTTCAATCATATGTTATCTGCTACTTTCTAGGGTGTAGGGCAGTATTGCCATGTATGAAGGAAGAGGATCTAGTGTAGTAATCCCCAAAGGTATTGCGTATGATCCACCTTAAAAATAAAGCACTAAGCCCTGTACTCTTCCCAATATTTAAGCAAGAAAAATTACTTGCCGGTAGTGGGAGACAAGATGCAAAAGGAGAAAGCAGTGAAATCTCTGAACAAGTAAGTAGGCAATGGCCAAGAGGTAAGTTATATCTTTATTTATTCACTCATTCAATAAGTTTTGTTGACCTAATTCCACGTACCAAGAACTATGGCTGACATCAGGCCAGTTAGAAAGGTAAGACATGGCTTTCCTTTCCTCTTAACTCCTACTAGAGTTGGATTTATATTGATTAAAATAATCTTTTACCAATTAATTTTGAAAGTTCATTGCTAGCTTATTCTTTTTTATACATAAAGTAAAATGAATTTGAAATTTTTCTATGCTAACATCACTTCATTTAAACTCAGATATGTAATTTTGAGAATTTCCCTGGTGACTCAGAGAGCAAAGAATCTGCTTGCAATGCAGGAGACCGTTTGATCCCTGGGTAGGGAAGAACCCCTGGAGAAGTGAATGGCTACCCACTCCAGTATTCTGGCCTGGGGAATTCCACGGACAGAGGAATCTGGCAGGCTACAGTCCATGGAGTCGCAAAGAGTCAGACACCACTGAGTGACTCATTTTCACTTTTACATGTTCTTTTGAATGTGAGATAATAATTTGAAGTAAAAGTCATTAACAAGAGTCATTTCAATGATTAGTACAAGCAGAAATCAAACAATAAAAATGAATGAGAGTTCAAGAAGCATCAATAGAATTACTCCTCAAATAAGCCTGATTATGAAAAGGAGGGGTAAGAACGGACATATCTTCAAAGGCTAAGAGTTGATAACACTGGTGAGAAATGGATGGAAGTTGAACAGTCATACCAGAAGTTTAATTGACCCCCTAACCATAAAAAAGTAATTTTAATCTATTAGACTGCTATCATAAGACCATGGAGTTTCATCTTAGTTTCCCTACCTCTATCTTATGCCCAAGATTCATTCATAGCAGGACAACAGCAAATATGACCATGTGAATCCTAGTTCTGCCCCTGATTAACTTCATATCCCTGAGCATCCATCACCACCTAGATCCTTCATTTTTTCTACTGTAAAATGTCAATTATATTACAAAGCTTATAAGGTAATTAAACATTTACATAGTGAGAATCTGAGAAAAATGGTAAGTAATACAGCACCTGGCACATGGTAAAACTACAAAATTTTATGCTATCAAAGGAATAGGCTCTAATAGAAGCAATAGATGGTAGGTTGTTAAATTTAATACTAAACCACAAAGTTCACATAGAATGCAGTAGAAATTGTAATTACCTATACAACAGTAAATGTCTATAGTTCATGAAGGTACATCTTAAAATATTACTCAAGAGTGTGATTTAACACTGGATACATACAATCATCTTAACAGATCACTAGTGCTAATTTAGTTTTCCTTTCAAAGGTTCATAATGTTGGTTGGGAAATTTCAGCCTCCAAAGAACAAAGTTTCTATGAACTTTTTATAATTTTCAAGTATTTGATAAATCCTCCAGATAAACTTTGATATCAATTACTTTGGTGTTATTTGGTAGCTAACTAAGTTTTTCTGAGGGCTTTGGAAAGTATGTGTCAGGTGTTGTGGTGAAAGTCCTCTTTACATGTTGTCTCATTTAATTCTCTGAGCGACCACGTAAAGTTGGTACCGAATGTAATACCTTGCTCTCTCCACCACACACACACCTTCACACAGTTTATAGAGAGGAACTTGACACTTAGAAAAGATAAATAACCAGTCTCCTGACACATCTTACAAGTAGCAGAAATGAGAAGACACATCATAGTGTTTTATAGCTAGGATAAAATAAAGCAAAATTACCTTTACCACATAAAGACAGAATTAATATATACTCGGGATATTTCTGAGAGATACGCAGTTTTTCACTCCACTAGCTGCTTCAATATCATAAGTAAAGAAATACTGAATATGTTCAAAGTGTTAAGAGTTTGGGTGAACTGTAAGTAGTAAAATGGTTATGAATTGAGTTGGGATACTTTCTTGTTAATTCCATAAAACTTGAAGGACTTTCTTTTTCAAGTAAAGAAAGATACAAAAGGGGGGTTAATTTTTTGTTTGGGTGTTTTTTGTTTTTTACATATATCATACAATTGATAAAAAATGAAAATGCCCTTTAAAAAAGGTATACAACTTAAAATTGATGTTAAATTTACAGGAAAAGATAGGGAAATAGGTGAAGACTTAAGAATCCTACGTGGTTTCTGGTCCTCTGTTTCTTCCAGAGTAAACCCGTGAAATTAAGTTAAACTTGACATTAGATCAGCTATTTCATAAAGAAGTCAGTCAATGTTTTAATGCCATCTGACCCAAGACTTGCTATTCAACAAATTGATTTCTTTTATATTTCATAAGAAATTCTCAGAAGAAAAATTATATGGTAGAGAAGCAATTGCTACAGTCTTATTTAGCCTTTTATAATTTTCTAGAGAATAAATGCTTTTGTTTGCCAAAGGAAATATAGTCAACAATAAAAAAAAACATTAGTATTAGTTTCATAGAAAGAAATGAAGCTTTTTGCTTGCCAAATATTTTCACTTCTGAAAATGTTGGTATTGGTACTAAAATGAAATCAAATGAAACGTGTAACATGTAATGAGGTTTTCACTACTGCCAATTTAATTCCTATGTCAGTAACTTCTTGTTAGTTGGTGTGATTCTTTGACATATTGGTTTCTACCCATCTCTTCAATGGTTTAGATTTTATTTACACAGTAGAGTAGTAAAACTAGTAAAATATGTTGAAAAAAAAAAAAGTTTTCCACAGCATGTTTGAAAAACACAAGACTAAAGCCTGATTGAAGCAAATGTCAATGTGTAAGAGCTTTTAACAGAACCTCCCCATTCACCAGAGACATTCTTATCAAAAACATATATATGAGTCCAAAGGCAGCCCAATTAGTTGATGGAGAGAGCCTAAGAATTGGTGTAAGAAAACATTCCTTTACAATCACAAATAGCTCCTCAGAGAGATGACACACTGAGATTGGACTTTTGTTAGCGTCTGTTTGTGGATTCTCAGACGCAGAAGGGAAANTGATTATGAAAAGGAGGGGTAAGAACGGACATATCTTCAAAGGCTAAGAGTTGATAACACTGGTGAGAAATGGATGGAAGTTGAACAGTCATACCAGAAGTTTAATTGACCCCCTAACCATAAAAAAGTAATTTTAATCTATTAGACTGCTATCATAAGACCATGGAGTTTCATCTTAGTTTCCCTACCTCTATCTTATGCCCAAGATTCATTCATAGCAGGACAACAGCAAATATGACCATGTGAATCCTAGTTCTGCCCCTGATTAACTTCATATCCCTGAGCATCCATCACCACCTAGATCCTTCATTTTTTCTACTGTAAAATGTCAATTATATTACAAAGCTTATAAGGTAATTAAACATTTACATAGTGAGAATCTGAGAAAAATGGTAATTAATACAGCACCTGGCACATGGTAAAACTACAAAATTTTATGCTATCAAAGGAATAGGCTCTAATAGAAGCAATAGATGGTAGGTTGTTAAATTTAATACTAAACCACAAAGTTCACATAGAATGCAGTAGAAATTGTAATTACCTATACAACAGTAAATGTCTATAGTTCATGAAGGTACATCTTAAAATATTACTCAAGAGTGTGATTTAACACTGGATACATACAATCATCTTAACAGATCACTAGTGCTAATTTAGTTTTCCTTTCAAAGGTTCATAATGTTGGTTGGGAAATTTCAGCCTCCAAAGAACAAAGTTTCTATGAACTTTTTATAATTTTCAAGTATTTGATAAATCCTCCAGATAAACTTTGATATCAATTACTTTGGTGTTATTTGGTAGCTAACTAAGTTTTTCTGAGGGCTTTGGAAAGTATGTGTCAGGTGTTGTGGTGAAAGTCCTCTTTACATGTTGTCTCATTTAATTCTCTGAGCGACCACGTAAAGTTGGTACCGAATGTAATACCTTGCTCTCTCCACCACACACACACCTTCACACAGTTTATAGAGAGGAACTTGACACTTAGAAAAGATAAATAACCAGTCTCCTGACACATCTTACAAGTAGCAGAAATGAGAAGACACATCATAGTGTTTTATAGCTAGGATAAAATAAAGCAAAATTACCTTTACCACATAAAGACAGAATTAATATATACTCGGGATATTTCTGAGAGATACGCAGTTTTTCACTCCACTAGCTGCTTCAATATCATAAGTAAAGAAATACTGAATATGTTCAAAGTGTTAAGAGTTTGGGTGAACTGTAAGTAGTAAAATGGTTATGAATTGAGTTGGGATACTTTCTTGTTAATTCCATAAAACTTGAAGGACTTTCTTTTTCAAGTAAAGAAAGATACAAAAGGGGGGTTAATTTTTTGTTTGGGTGTTTTTTGTTTTTTACATATATCATACAATTGATAAAAAATGAAAATGCCCTTTAAAAAAGGTATACAACTTAAAATTGATGTTAAATTTACAGGAAAAGATAGGGAAATAGGTGAAGACTTAAGAATCCTACGTGGTTTCTGGTCCTCTGTTTCTTCCAGAGTAAACCCGTGAAATTAAGTTAAACTTGACATTAGATCAGCTATTTCATAAAGAAGTCAGTCAATGTTTTAATGCCATCTGACCCAAGACTTGCTATTCAACAAATTGATTTCTTTTATATTTCATAAGAAATTCTCAGAAGAAAAATTATATGGTAGAGAAGCAATTGCTACAGTCTTATTTAGCCTTTTATAATTTTCTAGAGAATAAATGCTTTTGTTTGCCAAAGGAAATATAGTCAACAATAAAAAAAAACATTAGTATTAGTTTCATAGAAAGAAATGAAGCTTTTTGCTTGCCAAATATTTTCACATCTGAAAATGTTGGTATTGGTACTAAAATGAAATCAAATGAAACGTGTAACATGTAATGAGGTTTTCACTACTGCCAATTTAATTCCTATGTCAGTAACTTCTTGTTAGTTGGTGTGATTCTTTGACATATTGGTTTCTACCCATCTCTTCAATGGTTTAGATTTTATTTACACAGTAGAGTAGTAAAACTAGTAAAATATGTTGAAAAAAAAAAAAGTTTTCCACAGCATGTTTGAAAAACACAAGACTAAAGCCTGATTGAAGCAAATGTCAATGTGTAAGAGCTTTTAACAGAACCTCCCCATTCACCAGAGACATTCTTATCAAAAACATATATATGAGTCCAAAGGCAGCCCAATTAGTTGATGGAGAGAGCCTAAGAATTGGTGTAAGAAAACATTCCTTTACAATCACAAATAGCTCCTCAGAGAGATGACACACTGAGATTGGACTTTTGTTAGCGTCTGTTTGTGGATTCTCAGACGCAGAAGGGAAAAGCACAATTCAAAAAATGGATCAAAAACAGAGGGGGTCCTAAGTGTTGAGTAGAATGTGTGGAGAAACATCACTATTAAAAGCAATCATATAGTATAAACTAAAAACGGAACTAGCTTTGATCTGTTCCACACACACACACACACACTCAAACACACACACTCACACACACACACATATACAGATGTATTGAGGAATCTGAGACAAAAAGGCACATAAACCATAGACTTTCCTCAATCCCCAGGGACACCTGCAGTCTGACATGTTATTTAGAAGTGAAGACTGCCTATGGGTACTACCCTATGAACTTAAAACTTAAGAACTTAAAAATTGTGCTTTAAGTTTTGATGAAAAAGATAGGAATCCCTTTCATCTTGTCAATGTTTCCACAATTCTTTACATTTGACTTGCATTGTATCTGGCTTGGAAAGCTGAATTGAAAAAGTATTATTAATTTAATTGTGGCTAAAGCAGAAACTAACATGTTCTTTCTTCTTTCTAGATTTAAAATTGAGAAAACAAAATGAATCTAGCCTTTGGGGAATAGGGTATTTAGTATGTGACCCAACTCAAGTTCAGAGAAGAGGTGTTCCTTGTTCACAAATTTTATAGTCTCTTCACATCTGTTGTAGATTTCATCAGCAATTTCTGTTTAGAATTCCTAATTTTCTGAAACCAAGAGATTCAAAGGAAAAACTCCATGAGACTAAACAAAAGAATTCTTTCATTTTTGAAAAATGATATATTGGGAACATTTAGAGAAGATGTGGAAGTGAGAAGTCTTGAATTAAGATAGTATCTAATAAATTAGAATGTTCCTACAAAGAACAGGACATTAAGGAAATATTTCCATCTCAAGGCAAGCAATACTTACAAGCTTGTTCCAAATTCCTTCCTATTTTTTCCAACAGATCCCGTTATTTGATGCACATGCTTTCCTTTCTCACTCCCCAAATTCCCTTGTCTCACCTATATTATTCTTCTGCTTAAACGAATATAGATCAGAATACAGAATTCCAATTTCTTGCTTAAGTTGTTATCTATATAAAAAATAGACAAAAATATTTTAATTTGGTTTAAGTTTCTTCTCTCTAGTAACTATACAGAAACAGACTAGAATTAAAAATTTAAAAGAATGCATGTTGGTGGGGGTGTGGGGTACAGGTCAACTTCTGTTGATTTTTAATAAATATCTGGTTTAATCTAGCTTGTATTCTGATTCAGCCCTATGATTATGCAGTTAGCATGACCTCTTATGAATCATATGTTAGTCTATAGTACTCAAAAAGCAAGTTAAAGACTGTTCTTCATGTTGCTCAACCAGGAATAATTCTCAACACCTTCACCTTTAAAAAAAAAAAAAAAGACTGCATTTTATAGAGTAATTTCAAGTTCCCAGCAAAACTGAGCTTCAGGTACAGAGATTCCCCATATATCCATGCTTCACACATATACATAGCCTCCCTATTATCAACATTCCCCACTAGAATGGTACATAACCAACCCTGACACATCACCATCCAAATTCTTCAGTCTCTAATTTTCAAACATTCTTCTTAGGGAAGGTTAATCATTGATTCTAAAACCTTGTCTTACCTAAGACTGCTTCTCTTCAACACTTCAGCTGCCCTACTTAATGTTTTAGTATGACATAATTTAACTCATTATTCCAAATCTGATCTTTTACTTGTCTTTCATATTAATGTCAATGCTACTTTTCCAAAAGTGTATTTCATAGAGCACTTGTCTATCTCAGTGAAACTAAGTAATACCGTGTGGGGCCACCCAAGACGGGTGGGTCATGGTGGACAGGTCAGACAGAATGTGGTACACCAGAGAAGAGAATGGCAAACCACTTCAGTATTCTTGCCTTGAGAACCCCCATGAACAGTATGAAAAGGCAAAATGATAGGATACTGAAAGGAGAACTCCCCAGGTCAGTAGGTGCCCCAATATGCTACCGGAAATCAGTGGAGAAATAACTCCAGAAAGAATGAAGGGATGGAGCCAAAGCAAAAACAATACCCAGCTGTGGATGTTACTGGTGATAGAAGCAAGATCTGATGCTATAAAGAGCAATATTGCATAGGAACCTGGAATATTAGGTCCATGAATCAAGGCAAATTGGAAGTGGTCAAACAGGAGATGGCAGGAATGAACGTCAACATTCTAGGAATCAGCGAACTAAAATGGACTGAAAAGGGTGAATTTAACTCAGATGGCCATTATATCTACTACTGCGGGCAGGAATCCCTTAGAAGAAATGGAGTAGCCATCATGGTCAACAAAAGAGTGTGAAATGCAGTAATCGGATGCAGTCTCAAAAATGACAGAATGATCTCTGTTTATTTCCAAGGCAAACCATTCAGTATCACAGTAATCCAACTCTATGTCCAAATCAGTAACACTGAAGAAGCTGAAGTTGAACAGTTCTATGAAGACCTACAGACCTTTTAGAATTAACACCCAAAAAAGATATCTTTTTCATTGTAGGGGACTGGAATGCAAAAGTAGAAAGTCAAGAAACACCTGGAGTAACAGGCAAATTTGGCCTTGGAATACAGAATGAAGCAGGGCATATGCTCATAGAGTTTTGCCAAGAGAATGTACTGGTCATAGCAAAAAACCTCTTCCAACAACACAAGAGAAGACTCTACACATGGACATCACCAGATGGTCAACACCAAAATCAGATTGATTATATTCTTTACAGCTAAAGATGGAGAAGCTCTATACAGTCAACAAAAACAAAACTGGGAGCTGACTGTGGCTCAGATCATGAACTCCTTATTACCAAGGAGTTAAATTGAATAAATTTGACTTCAGGCTTAAATTGAAGAAAGTAGGGGAAACCACTAGACCATTCAGGTATGACCTAAATCAAATCCCTTATGATTATACAGTGGAAGTGAGAAATAGATTTAAGGAAATAGATCTGATAAATAGAGTGCCTGATGAACTATGGACAGAGCTTCACGACATTGTACAAGAGACAGGGATCAAGACCATCCCCACGGAAAAGAAATGCAAAAAAGCAAAATGGCTGTCTGGGTAGGCCTTACAAGTAGCTGTGAAAAGAAGAGAAGTGAAAAGCAAAGAAGAAAAGGAAAGATATAAGCATCTGAATGCAGAGTTCCAAAGAATAGCAAGGAGAGATAAGAAAGCCTTCCTCAGTGATCAATGCAAAGAAATAGAGGAAAACAACAGAATGAGGAAGACTACAGATCTCGTCAAGAAACTAGAGATACCAAGGGAACATTTCATGCAAAGATGGGCTCAATAAAGGACAGAAATGCTCTGGACCTAACAGAAGCAGAAGATATACACAGAAGAAGAATACACAGAAGGACTGTACAAAAACGATAATCACAACCCAGATAATCACAATGGTGTGATCACTCAGCTAGAGCCAGACATCCTGGAATGTGAAGTTAGTGGGCCTTAGAAAGCATCACTACAAACAAAGCTAGTGGAGGTGATGGAATTCCAGTGGAGCTGTTTCAAATCCTGAAAGATGATGCTGTGAAAGTGCTGCACTCAATATGCCAGTATATTTGGAAAACTCAGCAGCGGCCACAGGACTGGAAAAGGTCAGTTTTCATTCCAATCTCAAGGAAAGGCAATGCCAAAGAAAGCTCAAACTATTGCACAATTGTACTCATCTCACATGCTAGAAAAGTAATGCTTAAAATTCTCCAAGCTAGGCTTCAGCAATATATGAACCGTGAACTTCAAGATGTTCAAGTTGGTTTTAGAAAAGGCAAAGGAACCAGAGATCAAATTACCAACATCTGCTGGATCATTGAAAAGCAAGAGAGTTCCAGAACAACATCCATTTCTGCTTTATTGACTATGCCAACCCCTTTGACATTGTGGATCACAAGAAACTGTGGAAAATTCAGCAGATTGGAATACCAGACTACCTGACCTGCCTCTTGAGAAACCTATATGCAGGTCAGGAAGCAACAGTTAAAACTGGACATGGGACAACAGACTGGTTCCAAATAGGAAAAGGAGTCCGTCAAGACTGTACATTGTCACCCTGCTTATTTAACTTATATGCAGAGTACATCATGAAAAACACTCAGCTGGAAGAGGCACAATCTGGAATCAAGATTGCCGGGAGAAATATCAATAAGCTCAGATATGCAGATGACACCACCCTTATGGCAGAAATTGAAGAGAAACTGAAAAGTCTCTTGATGAAACTGAAAGAGGAGAGTGAAAAAGTTGGCTTAAAGCTCAACATTCAGAAAACGAAGATCATGGCATCCGGTCCCATCACTTTATGGGAAATAGATGGGGAAACAGTGGAAACAGTGTCATACTTTATTGTGGGAGGCTCCCCAATCACTACAGATGGTAATTGCAGCCATGAAATTAAAAGATGCTTGCTCCTTGGAAGGAAAGTTATGACCAACCTAGATACCATATTGAAAAGCAGAGACATTACTTTGCCAATAAAGGTCTGTCTAGTCAAGGCTATGGTTTTTCCTGTGGTCATGTATGGATGTGAAATTTGGACTGAGAAGAAATTGATCACCAAAGAATTTATGCTTTTGATCTGTGGTGTTGGAGAAGACTCTTGAGAGTCTCTTGGACTGCAAGGACGTCCAATCAGTTCATTCTAAAGGAGATCAATCCTGGGTGTTCTTTGGAAGGAATGATGCTAAAGCTGAAACTCCAGTACTTTGGCCAACTCATGTGAAGAGTTGACTCATTGGAAAGACCCTGATGCTGGGAGGGATTGGGGGCAGGAGAAGGGGATGACAGAGAATGAGATGGCTGGATAGCATCACTGACTTGGTGGACATGGGAGGACTGGCATGCTGCAGTTCATGGAGTCGCAAAGAGTCAGACACGACTGAGAGACTGAACTGAACTGAATGTTATCTTAAATCTTAATGGGTAATTTATGGGGACTGGTAGGTGAAGGAGAAATCGCTAATAATAATAGTTTAAAATAATTTAAACAAGATTAGTATTTTGTCATACTCTCCACATAAGAGATGGTATGCCATGTCTGAAAAGGACCAGAAGCCATGCAATTTGCTACACTGAGATGTAGGAACCATTGACTTGGTACACTGATTGAAAGATAGTATTTTCCAATTAATTTCAAATTGAGGTGTACCAAATATTAGATGACCGCTCTTCTATTTTATAAGATTTGTTGTTGTTGTTTAATTACTGAGCTATGTAATTCTTTTGTGACCTCATAGGCCAACAGGCTCCTATGTCCATGGGATTTCCCAGGCAAGAATAATGGAATGGGCTGCCATTTTCTTCTGTATGGGACCATCCTGACTAAGGGATTGAACCTGCGTCTCCTACATTGGCAGATTCTTTACCACGGAGTCACAAGGGAAGCCCATTTTATGAGATACTGGATTACCAGTCACTGTTTCTTGAAGTTTATACATGACACAAAATCATGTTCATCAGGTTTAATTAAGGAAAGAGGGAAAGTAAAGACTCATAATTAAGCAAAAGCAAAGACTTCTGTTCAAGGTTGAGTTCACTGACATATTATCTTTTTGACTTAAACAAATAATCTAGCAATGTGTTAGATCTGTGATTGCAGGCAACACATTGCCACAATATCTTGTCTGTAAAATGGAGACATTAATACTAGTACCTATATGCTTGTCATGATTTAATGAAAGCAAATCATTCAGCATTTTTCTTGAATAGTAATAGTAGCAGATATACTAAGCTTTCAGTAAATAATATGTATTTTTTTATTTTGTACAGAATAGCATTGTTGGGCCAAAAAATTAGAATTTGTTGTTGTTTAGTCATTGAGTCATGTCTGACTCTGTGACCCCATGGACTACAGCATGCGAGGCTTCCCAGTCCTTCACTATCACCAGAGTTTGCTCAAATTCAGTGTCCATTGAGTCGGTGCTGTCAGCCAACCATCTCAACTTCTACTGCTCCCTTCTCTTGATCTCAATCATTCCCAGCACTAGAGTCTTTTCCAATGAGTCAGCTCTTCACATCAGGTGACCAATGTACTGAGCTTTGGATTCAGCATCAGTCCTTCCAGTGAATATTCAGAGTGGATTTCCTTTAGGATTGACTGGTTCCTCTGGTGCCCAGGGGATTCTCAAGAGTCTTCTCCAGCACCATGGATCAAAAGCATCAATTCTTTGGTGCTCAGTCTTTTTTGTGGTCCAACTCTCACATCTATACATGAATACTGGAAAAAACATAGCTTTGACTATATGGACCTTTGTCAGCACAGTGACATCTCTGCTTTATAATATGCTGTCTGGGTTTGTCACACTTTTTCCTTCAGGGTGTGACTTGAAGGAAATTTTTAATTTTTTAATTAAAAATTAATTTTTTTAATTTCATGGCTACAGTTACCACCTGCAGTGATTTTGGAGCTCAAGAAAATAAAATCTGTCACAGTTTCCATTTTTTCCCTATCTACTTGTCATGAAGTGATGGGGCTGGATGTCACAATCTTAAGTTTTTTGAATGTTGAGTTTCAAGTGAGCTTTTTCACTTTCCTCTTTCACTTTCATCAAGAGGCTTTTTAGTTCCTCTAGCTATGTACCATTAGGGTGGTGTCATCTGCATATCTGAAGTTACTGATATTTCTCCCAGTAATCTTGAGTCCAATTTGTGAATCAGCCACCCTGGCATTGTGCATGACATACTCTGCATATAAGGTAAGTAAGCAGGGTGACAGTATGTAGCTTTGAAATATCTCTTTCCCAATTTGGAACCAGTGTGTTGTTCCATGTCTGGTTCTAACTTGTCTCTTGCACACAGGTTTCTCAGGATGAAGGTACTGTGGTCTGATATTCCCATCTCTTTAAGAATTTTCGCAGTTTGTTGTGATCCACCCAGTCAAAGGCTTTAGCATAATCAATGAAGCAGAAATAGATATTTTTCTGGAATCATCTTACTTTCTCTGTGACCCAATGGATGTTGGTAGTGTGGTCTCTAGTTCCTCTGCCTTTTCTAAATCCAGTTTGTATATCTAGAAGTTCTCAGTTCTCATACTGTTGAAGCCTAACTTGAAGGATTTTGAGCATTACCTTGCTAGCATGTGAAATGAGTGCAATTGTACAGTAATTTGAACATTCTTTGACATTGCCTTTCTTTGGGATTGGAATAAAAACTGACCTTTTCCAGTTCTGTGGCCATTGCTGAGTTTTTCCAAATTTGCTCACATATTGAAAGCAGCACTTTAACAGCATCATCTTTTAAGATTTGAAATAGCTCAACTGGAATTCCATCACCTCCACTAGCTTTGTTTATAGTGATGCTTCCAAAGGCCCACTAAACTTCACACTCCAGGATGTCTGACTCTTAATGACCTGCATAACCATGATGAATGACCACACCATCATGGTTATGCAGGTCATTAAGATCTTTTTATTATAGTTCTTCTGTATATTCCTGCCACCTCTTTTTAATTTTTTCTGCTTCTGTTAGACCCATAGCATTTCTGTCCTTTATTGTGCCCATCTTTGCATGAAATGTTCCCTTGTTATCTCTAATTTTCTTGAGAGATTTCTAGACTTTCTCATTCTATTTTTGTCCTTTATTTCTTTGCATTGTTCATTTAAGAAGGCTTTTCTTATTTCTCCTGGATATTGTTTGGAACTCTGCATTCAGTTGGGTCTATCGTTCCCCTTCTCCTTTGCCTTTTCTTCTTTTCTCAGCTATTTGTAAGGCCACTTCAAACAACCAATTGCTTTCTTGCTTTTTTTCCTTTGGGGTCATTTTGGTCACTGCCTCCTGTACAATGTTATGAAACTTTGTGCATAGTTCTTCAGGGATTCTGCCTACCAGATCTAATCCCTTGAATCTATTTGTCACTTCTATTGTATAAACAGAAGGGCTTTGGTAAATAATTAGAATAAAGTGATTTTTATATTCTAAAAATATTAAATTGGTAATCTGGAAAGTGGAGAATTACTACAATTCCTTCTTATAATATGATTTTTTAATTTTCAGCCCCATTCTTGGCACATAGTACTTGGCAAATATTTGTGGAATATTATTATTTTTAAATTTTATTTATTTATTGTCAGTTGCTGTGTGGGCTTTTTTTTTGTTTGTAGTGAGGGGACACTACTCTCTAATTGTGGTGTACAGGCTTCTCATTGTGGTGGCTTCTCTTTTGCAGAGCACAGGCTCTAGGGATTCAACAGTGGCAGCCCATGGGCTCAGCGGTTGTTGCTCCTGGGCTCTAGAGCACAGGCTCAATAGGTGATCCATAGCATGTGGGATCTTCCAGGACCAGGGACTGAACTCGTGTCTCCTGAATAGGCAGGCAGATTCTTTACAATTTTGCCATAAGGGAAGCCCTGTGGAATATTAGTTAATGGAATTCTTAACTCTATGATAGAGAACAGTGGTAAAAGACAGTGTGCTCTCTGCATCTATCCCAATATCACTAACATAGTAGTTGAAACTACAAAGCAGATTTGTTTAATTGCTAAGTAATTTAATGAGTGAAAAAATTAATGAGAAAACTGTATTTTGAAATTTACATGTTTTATAATTTTTTAAGCTTCCATGTATTTTAATTTGTGCTAATTCAATTGGGGCTTCCCTGGTGGCTCAGGCGGTAAAGAATCTACCTGCAGTGTGGGAGACCTGGGTTTGATCCCTGGGTTGGGAAGATCCCCTTGAGGCATGCATGGCATCCCAATCTAGTATTCTTGCCTAGAGAATCTCCATGGACAGAGAAGCCCATGGGTCACAAAGAGCTGGAAACAACTGAGTGACTAAGCACACACAATACAAAATAAATTAAATTCTATGAATGCACAGTCAAGCTACAACCTAAACAGAAAAACCGGCCTATTTTGCAATCATAACTCTGCATAACATTACTTTTGCAGAGATAAGAGATCTTAAATGTATAATTTATCCAAAATTAATTTTTTTTAGATAAAATAAGATACTAATGGCTTTACACATGCTTGAATAAGTAATGGATAAAATGTCTAAACCTATGTTTAAGGAATTTCCAGCTATTGCCAAGTGAGATGACTGGTAAAAACCCTCCCTGCAAATCAGCTGTAAAGCTGGAAAGAAATAATAAAATAAAGAAGTCCATGTTCTGGATGTCAAAAAAAAGCATGCAACCATCAGAAAAGCATTTATGATTGAAAATTGAAAGTGTTAGTCACTCAGTTATATCCTGCGTTTTGCAACCCCATGGACTATAGCTCACCAGGCTCCTCTGTCCATGGAATTCTCCAGGCAAGAATACTGGAGTGGGTACCATTTCCTTCTCCAGGGGACCTTTCTGACCCAGGGATCAAACCCCAGTCTCCTGCATTGCTGGCAGATTCTTTATCATCTGAGCCACCAGAGAAAACCTTTCATGATGGAAGAACTGCTAAATTCAAGTAAGAACAGTAGAATTCCATGTTTTGTTTTGGTTTGGTTTTTTTTTTTTTTTTTTTTTCGCTTAGGGCTTCTCCCACCTCCATTCTCAGCTCAGTGAACATGGAGGTTTTGATAGGATTAGGCAATCAATGAGAACTGGCTTCTTTGCTTCTGTGGTCAAAGGGAACTCACTTGAATGGGAACAATAAGAATCGCATAGAAGTAATCATATCATAGTTATGATTGAAGGAACCATAGTCTTGCTTGAGTCTACATACACACAAAGCAGAGACCTAAGAAGACTCAAACTAGCAACATGCTCTTGATCAAACGAGGCTGCACACAGGCACAGGGGAAACATGAAAGATTACAATGGAATATAAGCAAGGTCAGAATAACTCTCTCCTACTCAGACATATTCATTCACACATATACCATGATTAGCTTCACACATTTGAGCACAGCCTTTTTCCAACCATTGACTAACAGCTAAGTAATGCATGTGTGTGCTATGCTACATCACTTCAGTCATGCTGGTTCTTTGTGACCCTATTGACTGGAGCCTGCCAGATTCCTCTGTCCATGGGATTCTCCAGGAAAGAATACTCGAGTAGGTTGCCATTCCTTACTCCAGGAGATTCTCCCAACCTAGATACTGAAACTGCATCTTTTACATCTCCTGCAGTGGCAGGCAGGTTCCTTACCAATAGTGTCACGATTGGGAAGCCCCAAGTGAGGAATACACAGGAAAATCCTGGAAGGCCAAATTTTAATATAAATACAAAATAAATAAATAAAGACATCAGAGGCTGAACACCATGGGAGTCACAGACTTAGCCAAAACAAATAGCAAAATAAAGAAACCAATAAACTAACAAACAAAATAGCAACAGCAACATTCAGAGCTTGAGGGGAGGGATATGAACTTAGAATTGCTATGGTTACTATTCAGAAATTCCAGTTTTCAACAATGACAAAAAAAAATAATGAGATTTGCAAAGACATAGAAATGTGTTATATTCTGGGGGAAAAAAAAAAGCCAAGAACAGAAATTTTCCCCAGGTGTTGGACTTGGCAGACAAAAATAGCAGAGCAGCTATTATAAATATGTTCAAAGAAGTAAAAGAAGCCACGGTCAACAAATTAAAGGAAAGTATGACAACAGTTAATCAACAAATAAAAGCAAATACATAGACATGAAGTAATTTTAGTGGTTGCTTAGGTGTGGGAGCATGAAGTAACTTTGAGGCAGGAGCAGAGTATAGAATAAATTTGGAAGGTTGGTAGAAAGATTCCAAATCTGGATTGTTGTGATGCTTGCTATTCNTAAAAGCAAATACATAGACATGAAGTAACTTTAGTGGTTGCTTAGGTGTGGGAGCATGAAGTAACTTTGAGGCAGGAGCAGAGTATAGAATAAATTTGGAAGGTTGGTAGAAAGATTCCAAATCTGGATTGTTGTGATGCTTGCTATTCTCTCTAAATTTGCTAAAAATTATTAAATTAAACATTTACAATAAGTGAATTTCATAGTATAAAGTTTATATCTCAGTAAATTTATTTTAAAAATTTATGTACACTTTGATATTTCTTGATCCCCTGTTTCTCTCTATATTTTATCCACTAGAATTTATTGTAAATACTGAATCCAGCTTAATGTCATTAAAAAATTTAAGAATTTCAATACTTACTGGTAACATTCCTCTTCACAAGTTCTTTATCATTGTTTCTATATATTCCAATCTCTTAGAAAGGTGGAAGAAACACAAGCTGGAATCAAGATTGCAGGGAGAAATATCAATAACCTCAGATATGTAGATGACACCACTTTTATGGCAGAAAGTGAAGAGGAACTAAAAACCCTCTTGATGAAAGTAAAAGTGGAGGGTGAAAAGTTGGCTTAAAGCTCAACATTCAGAAAAGTAAAATCATGGCACCTGGTCCCATCACTTCATGGGAAATAGATGGAGAAACAGTGGAAACAGTGTCAGACTATTTTGGGGGGCTTCAAAATCACTACAAATGGTGACTGCAGCCATGAAATTAAAAGACGCTTACTCCTTGGAAGAAAAGTTATGACCAACCTAGATAGCATATTCAAAAGCAGAGACATTACTTTACCGACTAAGGTCCGTCTAGTCAAGGCTATGGTTTTTCCTGTGGTCATGTATGGATGTGAGAGTTGGACTGTGAAGAAGGCTGAGCGCCGAAGAATTGATGCTTTTGAACTGTGGTGTTGGAGGAGACTCTTGAGAGTCCCTTGGACTGCAAGGAGATCCAAGCATTCCATTCTGAAGGAGATCAGTCTTGGGATTTCTTTGGAAGGAATGATGCTAAAGCTGAAACTCCAGGACTTTGGCCACTTCATGTGAAGAGTTGACTCATTGGAAAAGACTCTGATGCTGGGAGGGATTGAGGGCAGGAGGAGAAGGGGACGCCAGAGGATGAGATGGCTGGATGGCATCACTGACTTGATAGACGTGAGCCTGAGTGAACTCTGGGAATTGGTGATGGACAGGGAGGCCTGGTGTGCTGTGATTTATGGGGTCACAAAGAGTCGGACATGACTGAGTGACTGAACTGAACGGAACTGAACAAATAACTAAGAACCATTTTTTAAATGTTTATCTTAAGATCATGGCAAAATAGCCAGAATACTGCTAATTTAATGCTCTTGATTTCTCATCTGGACACTTGAGAATTAATCCTTTATTCCTGTTTCATGATTCATCCTCCTCACTTCTGTTCATACACTGGAGTAATTTTATGAACATAATCCCACTCTTTTTTTTTTAGTTCGCTAATAATTTTCCAAGTATTTTCTCTCCCTCTCTCTCCAACCTCACATCCTTAAATCTTTTAACCTGGAGTCCACAAACTCAGAAGAATTTGATAGATTAAATTGGGGTTTTATAACCCCTGAAGTAGTGTATAAAAGATTTCTGTACAGGTAGATTTGTGCATGTATGAGGATATTTTCTCCACGCTATTAAAAGACATGTATTCCTTTTTTATTTTACTGTTAGAAATCAAAGCAAGACATTCAAGGGCTTTATTATATTCTAAAAGGAGATAGTTCCCTGAAAAGTGTAAGAAACATGGTCCTTCTGTATGACATTTCAGTTCTGTTTATTGACATATAGATCCACCTGTACCTGAACCTAGCCTCCTTCCAGTACCAGTTTATTTCCCATCTTTTAACTTCATAAGCTTCAAGAGATAGGCACCAATTTTAATGCCCTGAAAAGACACCTCTTTTATTTGCTTCTCTGCATTTACACAGATTTTTCTCTTTCTGCCTTCTCGTAACCCACTCTATATGGTAAATATTTATGCACACTTTTCAATTGCCTCTTTTTCTAAGAAGTTTGCATGATCCTGTTAGAAAAAGTCCCTTGTGTTCCTCTATCATGTTGAATCAACTATAAATGGACCTGAGGTATAAAACCACATTTATTGCAATTCTTGTTCATAAAAGTTTTCCTAATCTAGACTGGGAGCTCGAGAGAGGAAGAACTCAAGAGGTGTTTAGTTTCCAGCCAGATAGTAGGCATTTACAGGCACTTTAAAATATATCAGTGCATGAATTGATATACAAATGAACACAGAGGCTTTCTTGGCCAAATAACTTTTCCTACCACTTTATGAAGGAATAAATTTGTTTCAAAAACAAAGACAAATTTTACTGGGCTATAGTAGATAGATTAATGACTTCTCAGTCCATATCTTAATTTCTGGAAGTGAAGTGAAATCGCTCAGTCGTGTCCAACTCTTTGCGACTTCATGGACTGTAGTCCACCAGGCTCCTCCCTCCATGGGATTCTCCAGGCAAGAGTAATAGAATGGGTTGCCATTTCCTCTATGAATACATTGCTAAAAGGCATTGGTGGAAGTTAAGTTATAGGAGAAATTAAAGTTTCTAAGGAAGTTAAGTTATAGATAAAATTAAGGTTGACCTTACAAAACAAAGATTATCCTGGCTTATCCCGGTAGGCCCATAATCTTCAAATGGGTCTTAAATTGAGAAGAGTCAGAACCTGAGAGATGGCATCAAGGGGAAAGTCTGACTGGCTGTGGCTAGCTGTGAAGATGGGGAAAGGAATCACAAACCAAAGAATACATGCCACCTCTAGAAGTTGAAAAGGGCAAGAAAATAGATTTTTTCCCAGAGCCTCCAGAAAAGGAAACAGCCTTATATATACACCTTGGGTTTTAGTCCAGTGATACCCATTCAGTTTCAGATTTCCAGACCGTTCCACTAAATCTGTGGTAATTTGTTACAGTAAATACATACCCACACACACAAACCTGGATTTTCTAACAATACTTCCTATATTTAAAACATCCTGCTATAAATTGAATTGCATCCTCTCAAGAGACATGTTTAAGTCCAAAATCTCAGGATTCAAAATGTGACCTTATTTAGAAATAGTGTTGTTGGTAGATACAATTAGTTAGGATGAGGTCATATTGGATCAGGGTGGTTCTTTACTACGACACAAGTCCTTTTAATGAGGGGAAATAGACAAAAAAGAGAAGACAGCCATGTAACAACAGAGGCAGAGATCCAAATGATGCATTTACAAGCCAAAGAACTCTAAGAATTGCTGGCAAACACCAAAATCTGGAAAAGGCAAAGAAGAATTTTCCTCTACAGGCTTTAAAGGGAACACAATCCAGGCAGAATCATCTTGGCAGAATTTTAGCCTCCAGAATTGTGAGAAAATAAATTTCTGCCTTTTTTTAAAGCCACCCAGTTTTTGATTTGTTGGTTCCCAGGGGAACCAACACTAATACTAATTCAGACCCCCTCATACCTGAATTCTAATTTCAGAGTGTTGTGTATTCATCAAATTTCTTTTTCAAGATTTCGCACGATCACTTTCAAAAATTAAATATATTCTTCAGGTTGTTGCAGCAGTTGCTACATTAACACAACACAGATTTGACATCCAAATGTTGAGTTTGCAGGAGTAAAGGAGCAAGCAATTAGGCTCAAACAGCTGACTCTAATCATGTGTCGATCAATTATCTGCTATAAGCCCCACAATACAACCTCAGAAGAAAACCAAATCAAAAGAGACAGGTCAAAAATTTTTTTTTGACATTCATGAGTTTTGTTTTAGTGAACAAAACAGTAAGTCTTGCTTTGGAGAAAGATATAGAGGCATTAATACATTTCATCAAAGTTGGAGTTAACAACATCCGACAGGTTAACCACACACACACAAAATCTCCTTAAACTCCAAAGTTCTCCAAACTTTCTTTTAGGCCAAAGGAGGGGGAAATTGTTTTGTAACTATTCCTGAATCTTTTTATTTAATTTAAAACTGATCAATAATAGTATCTGTAATGCAACAAGTTTGTCTTCTAAACCACTGTATCCCAGTGTTCATTTCTTCTAAATTTAAGTATTTATTTTATACTTTTTGCTTAGTGGTTAATCATGAAATGCTTTGTTAAATCTTCTGTTATGAACTCTTGCTTTTCATATGGTGAGATACACCTGTTCCTGTTTAAGTCAGAGGCAATACGAAGACAATTGGTGATTCCTGCAATCTCTGTTAATCTCCATGCACAGGTGCTCACACATGGATGATCAAAATTCCTTATGAAATCATTCACTTTTTCACAATGGCTTCAAATCCTTTTGAAAAGAATGTCTAAGGAAAAAGTACAACTAGTTATAAAACAGATAGTTATAAACTTAGGTCTCTTTTTATTTAGTATATATATAAAAACCAAAAGTAAAGAAGCAATTCTGCTTTTCTTAGTTTTATTAATACAAGTAGACTAAACTCTTGTGTTGCAAACACTGCTTTTAAGAAACTCCTGGCCAAATGCTTTTCAAATAAGTTTGAGTTTATTAGGAAATGCTGATGGATCATAGTAGATGAAAGCCCTAGCTGAAATAATGACATGGTACTAACAGTCTTGGTAAACTAGGCTTAATTACATAGATTAACCAAGCTCAGTTAATGATTATTTTACAATTCTACCATATTTGTTTGAACATCATAATGTGTTTTTAATGTACATTTGCCAAGATTTAAATTCCAATACCACATCAAAACTGAGTTGACATTAATCGCATGATGAGGTAAATTTTTTAAAGTATAGATATGATCAAGTTGTCTTTCAAATATATCCAAACATATGGTTCCTTGAAACTATTCTTAAAATTAGTATTCTCAATGTTTTTTACAGATTGGTTCTTAAAACAAGATTCTTTCTTGAAATTTTGTATTAGAATTCAACCAAAGTCTTTGGCAAATCTTCAACTAATGTATATTATTACTTTCAAATTTGTTTACTTTCCCAATAAGAAATGAATAATTTCCACACTGAATTAGTGTGCTGTGGTTGCCATCACAATACACAGACAGGGTTGATTACACAGCAGGAATTTGTTTCCTCATAGTTCTGAATGCTATAGGTCCAAGATCAAGATATCAGTGGACTTGCCTCCTCCTGAGAGCTTTGAGGGAGGAAACTGCTTTAGGCCTCTTTGCTTGGCCATCTTTTTCCCAACCTCGCATTGTCTTCCCTACATATATGTCTGTGTTCATATTTTCTCTTCTTATAAGAATACCACTCAAACTGGATTACAACCAACCTAAATGACTTCACTGTGACTTAATCACCTTTGCAATGAACCCACCTCCAAATATGGTCTGATTCTGAAGTACTGAGGGTTAGGACTTCAACATAATTTGGTGGGAAGAGGGCATAATTCAGCTCATAACACAAGCATAATTCACACTACAGTGTTTACAAGACTTTAAGTAGCTATGAATCCTTTGAATTAAAAAATAATCTTTTTATGCTTAATGTACAGTGGCAGCTTTATTAATTCTGAACATTTAGCTATTTGAATTTTTTTTCTCCTGAACTAAATTCATTGTTATAGAGTAATGAACATTAAGAACTGTATTTTCAAAATCTTGATATTACTTTAGGAAAATAGATATGTTAGCAAAACATAGTAAGCATTATCTATGCAGTGTTAATTTTCACACTAATTACATCTGGGATTTTCACCATTTGAGATGAGCACATAAATCTGTTGTTTAGTCACTAAGTTGTGTCTGATTCTTTGCGACCCCATGGACTGTAGTCTGCCAGGCTTTCCTGTCCTTTATTATCTTCTGGAGTTTGCTCAAATTCATGTCCATTCAGGGGACAGTGATGCTATCTAACCATCATCGTCCTTTGAGATGAGCACATGAAGTTGACAAGAACCCATAAGTTTGATCTTAAAAGTAAAAGTGAACTGTTTCTTATGGAGTGAAACAGACAACATCAACCAAGGGAACTCTAGATTCAGAGCTGTTAGTGTCAATTTGAAGTTGATCTTGGAACATGACCAATCTCTGACTTCATTCTTTTATACTAATGTATCAGTCACAACCAAGTGTAAGATACACAACCTTATGCTTAGGGCCATACTACTACCCTCTCTGAGCTCTGATTTCCAGGCACAAGTTCCTTCTTGATCTCCTAGAAATAATTTCTAGCCTTATTTTCTTTAATTCATGGAATTCTATTAGTTATGTTTAATAAAAAAAATTCTTGGAAATAAACCATATTAATTTGTAAATCTTCCCTGAGATGAATGATTTTGGTCATAGTATGTCCTCACCTGACAGAATATTTGATTTATGTGAGGGTGAGATTGCAAGTAGATTCTTAACATCTATAAAAGAAGAGAGGGAGCAGAAGTAACACCAAGAAGGAACGGCCAAAAAAGGAGCTAAAATCTCTATTTTTTTAAAAAAAGGATGAAAACCTCAGGATTTTCTTTGTTACTTCAAAATTTTGACAGTTATTAAATACATATTTTAATGTGCACATTTGTATAGATTTACATGCACTATATATGACATATATATAATACAAAGAGAGTCAAAGATAGCAATTCAACCTATATAATAAGGAATAGTATAAAGACAAGAATAAGATTGTATATTATATACTCTGAGTTCAGAAAACTTGAAAATTGGTGGAGGGAGAAGGAAAGTTTAGTTTTTTATATGAAATAGTTCATGTTAATATTAAAAGCCAGTTAGCCTCATTGAAACATTTTGCATTTCAATCTCACCTGCACTGCTTAGTCTTTGATTTTGCAAGAAGGTTTTCAAACAAAATATTCTCAGCAGTTAATCCAATGCCTATTTTCAGGTTTGGATAATTTTATGAAAGATAATATCAATCAGAGCACATTCAGCCCATCTATTACTCAGTACCCCTACACTAAGGAAATTCCAAGGTCATTTAATTACCTTCTACATTTCTTTGCAAGTTTAAATGTGAAAGTGAGATGGGAAGCCAGACAGCTGAGGAAGAGTAACCATAAAAGAAGAGGCAAACTAAATGCAATAAACCTAATCTTGAACACAAATGCACACAGCTGTGCAGTCCTCAGGCCCCAGAGAGCCTGTCTAAGTGTAATGCAATATTAAGGAAAAACATCCATGTTCTCTGGAAGAAGCTTCTCCATTTCTTCCTTTGCTTTCTTACGTAAAGAAATCTTAAATCACAAAACAGAATACATTTAGAAGTGCTTCCTCTCTTTGAATGATCCCTCAGTCTTGAAAGCCCAGGTGAAGGAAAAAAAAAAAAAAAAAAAACCACAGATTTCTATTCTCATTCCAACCATTACCTTACGCTGAGTTATTTCTGTGGTGTTCAACACTTTAGAATAATACTTGGACAATGAGTACTGACAATTGTTTAGAAACTTGAAACGATTTCTGGAATACCTATATTAATAACATATATCCATACATATAATTTAAGAAAGTCTGTCATCACTTATTTGACAGTGCCCTATATAATTTAACATGCCAAATAAACCTAATTAGTTTAACATCTCTCTTTTACAAGGTGAAAAATAAATCTTTTGAAGTTTTCCAGGGGACCTCGTAGAAATCTCAGTTACCCATAGTAGGTCAAAAAAATACCATTTAGAATCTAATTCTTTAAAGTTGCCAAAACATCAAAAGGTATGAGCATTTTACAAAACAGGATCACTAATTATTATGAAATAATCTTTATTTAACTAAAATGATAATAGAAAATTTTATAACAAATACAGAAGTTTACACAGTTGTGAATAAAATTTTTTGATATTGAAGAGACTGGGTTTCCATAACTAATGAAAAAACTTGATAAAACAAACAAACAAACTTAAAGCACGGTCAGTTAGTTGATAAGACACAAAATTTTTGCTGTCCAGGCAGATTATTTCAAGGTAAACAAAAATCTTTGTTTATACTTCCTTATTAAGAGTGGACCAATAGTAAAACTAATAAAACTGCATCGTTTTAATGGAGAGAAAACAAACTAATTTTGCAACAGTTTTATTTTGATATTAAAATTAATTTTAAAATAATCCATTCCAATATTAGTAATCTTCACAACACATAAAATTCCTTTCCCAAGATTCCTTTTCCATGAAAATTTCAAACTTTTTGTGTGTACCTAATTTTGTCCCCCCCACTTTTTTTTTTTTTTTTTGGTCCTATTTCTCATTATGGATCAATCATTTCACTTTAGGAGGAAATCAATCTTTTTTCTTTAACAAAAAGATATCTTGATATCTTACAAAAAATCCATTCCACTTTGCTTACACAGAGATGCTTCTCTTACTTCTAGTAGTTTTAACTACATATATTAACTAGAATTGTTATCCCTTAGAATCCTTATATCCTAGTGAAAACTAAGAACTTAACAACTGTGGACTGTAACATTACCATTCTGTCGATTGATAAAATTTATAAATATACTTCATAATTTCAAGATGTATATTCTTCACAATAAGCTTTTCATTGTGGCACAGAACATATTTGTACTAATAAGCCCAAATACCTTTAGTCCCTCTGTAAAAGGAAGCCAATAAAGGATAAACCTATGTTCAATAATTAATCTTTCAGTATCTTATCTTATGTGGAATTAATCTAGATATTCAGTGAATATTAATAATTTAACTTATTTCAGTACAACTTTAAGGTATCAAGTTATCAAAAAGATTTTGACTAGACATAATATAAAGTATTTTAAGTAGACATACTATAAAGTTAAATTGTTGAAAAATTCTTAATTTTATTTATTGGACTTGTTTATCTCAGTTATATTATTTGACTTATTCTTTATTGTGTTTCGATTATTCATGAAAACTTCATAAGAGATTAAATAGCTAATTGTGACTTTTTGTATGGCGCCAAAGCAAGAACAATAGCAAGTTGTGGATGTGACTGGCGATAGAAGCAAGGTCCGATGCTGTAAAGAGCAATATTGCATAGGAACCTGGAATGTCAGGTTCATGAATCAAGGCAAATTAGAAGTGGTCAAACAAGAGATGGTAAAAGTGAACGTCGACATTCTAGGAATCAGCAAACTAAAATGGACTGGAATGGGTGATTTTAACTCAGATGACCATTATATCTACTACTGTGGTCACCAATCCCTTACAAGAAATGGAATAGCCATCATGGTAAAAAAAAAAAAAAAAAAAGTGTCCAAAATGCAGTACTTGGATGCAATCTCAAAAATGACAGAATGATCTCTGTTCATTTCCAAGGCAAACCATTCAGTCTCACAGTGATCCAAACCTATGCCCTAACAAGTAACACTGAAGAAGCTGAAGTTGAACGGTTCTATGAAGACCTACAACCTTTTAGAAGTAACAGCCAAAAAAAGAGGTCGTTTTCATCATAGGGGACTGGAATGCTAAAGTAGGAAGTCAAGAAACACCTGGAGTAACAGGCAACTATGACCTTGGAGTACGGAATGAAGCAGGGTAAAGGCTAATAGAGTTTTGCCAAGAGAACGCACTGGTCATAGCAAACACCCTCTTCCAACAACACAAGAGAAGACTCTACACATGCACATCAACAGATGGTCAACACCGAAATCAAATTGATTATATTCTTTGCAGCCAAAGATGGAGAAGCTCTATACAGTCAGCAAAAACAAGAACAGGAGCTGACTGTGGCTCAGATCATGAACTCCTTATTGACAAATTCAGACTTAAATTGAAGAAAGTAGGGAAAATCACTAGACCATTCAGGTATGACCTAAGTCAAATCCTTTATGATTATACAGTGGAAGTGAGAAATAGATTTAAGGGCCTAAATCTGATAGATAAAGTGCCTGATGAACTATGGTAGGAGGTTCGTGCCATTATACAGGAGTCAGAGATCTAGACCATCTCCATGGAAAAGAAATGCAAAAACGCAAAATGGCTCTCTGGGGAGGGCTTACATATAGCTGTGAAAAGAAGAGAAGCAGAAAGCAAAGGAGAAAAGGAAAGATATATGCATCTGAATGCAGAGTTCCAAAAAATAGCAAGAAGAGATAAGAAAGCCTTCCTCGGTGATCAATGCAAAGAAATAGAGGAAAAGAACAGAGTGGAGAAGACTAAAGATCTCTTCAAGAAAATTAGAGATACCAAGGGAACATTTCATGCAAAGATGGGCTTGATAAAGGACAGAAATGGTATGAACCTAACAGAAGCAGAAGATATTAAGAAGAGGTGGCAAAAATACACAGAAGAACTGTACAAAAAAATATCTTCATGACATAGATAATCACAATGGTGTGATCACTCACCTAGAGCCAGACATCCTGCAATGTGAGGCAAGTGGGCCTTAGAAAACACCACTACGAACAAAACTAGTGGAGGTGATGGAATTCCAATTGAGCTAGTTCAAATCCCAAAAGGTGATGCTGGGATAGTGCTACAGTCAATATGCCAGCAAATGTGGAAAACTCAGCAGTGGCCACAGGACTGGAAAAGGTCAGTTTTCATTCCAATCCCAAAGAAAGGCAATGCCAAAGAATGCTCAGACTACCACACAATTGCACTCATCTCACTTGCTAGTAAAGTAATGCTCAAAATTCTCCAAGCCAGGCTTCAGCAATACATGAACTGTGAACTTCCAGATGTTCAAGGTGCTTTTAGAAAAGGCAGAGGAACCAGAGATCAAGTTGCCAACATCTGCTGGATCATGGAAAAAGCAAGAGAATTCCAGAAAAACATCTATTTCTGCTTTATTGACTACTCCAAATCCTTTGAGTGTATGGATCACAATAAATTGTGAAAATTCTTCAAAAAATGGGAATACCAGACCACCTGACCTGCCTCTTGAGAAACTTATATGCAGGTCAGGAAGCAACAGTTAGAAGTGGATATGGAACAACAGACTGGTTCCAAATAGGAAAAGGAGTACGTCAAGGCTGAATATTGTCACCCTGTTTATTTAACTTAAATGCAGAGTACCTCATGAGAATTCTGGGCTGGAAGAAGCACAAGCTGGAATCAAGATTGCTGGGAGAAATATCAGTCACCTCAGATATACAGATGACACCATGTTTATGGCAGAAAGTGAAGAGGAACTAAAAAGCTTCTTGATGAAAGTGAAAAAGTTGGCTTAAAGCTCAACATTCAGAAAACGAAGAATCATGGCATCTGGTGCCATCACTTCATGGCAAATAGATGGGGAAACAGTGGAAACAGTGTCAGACTTTATTTTTGGTGGCTCCCAAATCACTGCAGATGGTGATTACAGCCATGAAATTAAAAGACGCTTGTTTACTCCTTGGAAGGGAAGTTATGACCAACCTAGATAGCCTAAAAGCAGAGATATTACTTTGCCAACAAAGGTTCATCTTCAAGGCTATGTTTTTTCCTGTGGTTATGTACGGATGTGAGTGTTGGACTGTGAAGAAGGCTGCACACCAAAGAATTGATGCTGTTGAACTGTGATGCTGGAGAAGACTCTAGTAAGTCCCTTGGACTGCAAGGAGATCCAACCAGTCCATCCTAAAGGAGACCAGTCCTGAGTGTTCATTGGAAGGACTGATGCTGAGGCTGAAACTCCAATACTTGGCCACCTCATGCAAAGAGTTGACTCTTTGGAAAGGACCCTGATGCTGAGAAGGATTGGGGGCAGGAGAAGAAGGGGATGACAGAGGATGAGATGGCTGGATGGCATCACTGACTCAATGCACATGAGTTTGGGTTAACTCTGGGGATTGTTGATGTTCAGTGAGGCCTGGTGTGCTATGATTTATGGGGTCGCAAAGAATCACACACGACTGAGTGACTGAACTGAACTGAACTGATCTTTCTTCCTGACAAATTGTTTATCAGAGATAATGTTAGCTAATTTTACTTTTAGCAAACCTAGCTAGAATAAAAATTACTGGTCTATATAATATTTACTGCTGATAACTCTAAAGACATGACTGTTTTAATTAAACTAACAAATTTACACTAGCTTTTGTTTCTGAAGTCCATCCTAAATTATATAAACTTGAATAGGCTTCTTCACAAATACATCCAGAGGTAGAAAAAAACAAAAATCACACACTTAGAACAAACGTACATAGTCACTCGTAAACATACAGACAGATGCAAAGAGAACTCTTATAGCTTTTGTTTTAAAATTTACAATTTTAGGAAAACTGTATCTATGGATTTCCCTGGTTAGAAGTCTGCCTTTCCACTTCTGGGGGCACAGGTTCAATCTGTGTCAAGGAACTAAGATTCATAATGGCACAAGACCAAACAACATTAATAAATAAAAAAGCTGGATCTAAATCATGTGTCTGTCAGATGTCATAAATTAAAGTAACCTGCTCAGACAGTTTAAATTTTTACTAACATCTGTGAAGTGTGTTAAGATTTTTTTCTTTCACCCACCCACTTTCCAAGATTTACTTCCTTCTTTCTCCCCCTACCTTCTGATAAGAATTACCTCCTAAAAATGCATTTCAAAGAGATGCAAGTTACTCAGTTCCAGGAGTAGACTAGGTAGAACATTTACATCTCAAAAATGCAGGGGAAAACTTTAACTTTCTCCAGGGATTTTTTTGTTTGTTTGTTTCCTGAATCCATAATTTTGCAATACTAAAAAGTCTTTATAAACACATGGAAAAGGCTCTCCCTGGGTATAAAGGACTGGTGGTCTTTGAATTGCTTCTAAATATTAATTTCTGTTTTTGTAAAGACTTAATTTACAAGGCAAGTATAGTCATTTTTAATTCCGCAAGTAAATGAACTGTAACCTGAACAACATCAAAGGGTTGATCCACCCATCCATTTAAATTATTTTCAATTTGCTTCTTTAGATCAGGGAGTGCTAAGATGGAAATCAAGATTTCTGTTCTCAATTTAGAGCTGTGTGTCTTTGGAATGTTTTTCTTTGCCTCTGGGTATATAATTTCCTTTAGTTTAAGGCAGAAGAGCTGAAACAATGTTCCTATCTGGCTCTCAATATCAGCTTCTGACCCTTGTTGTTCAGCCAGTAAGTCCTGTCTTCAGACCGCATGGACATGCTCCCTAGGCTTCCCTGTCCTTCACTATCTCCTGGAGTTTGTTCAGACTCATGTCCTTTGAGTAAGTGATGCCATCCAACCATTTTATCCTCTGTCATCCCCTTCTCCTCCTGCCCTCAATATTTCCTAGCTTAGGTTCTGACCATTGAGATACTTTAAAAGAAAAACAATAGAAACAAACACTTTCAAATATCTGGCCAGGTTTCAGCTGATACAAACAGTAAATATTACTGACAGTACTGAACAACACCTTGGCTGTAAGAAATAACCCCAAAGAAGGTGCAGAAGATACCAGCCTCCCAAGATCCAGAGCCATGATCAAAGAAAGCAAAAGAAGATTTAGACAATTCTCCTGAGAGCTAGGAACAACAGGTAGGACTTCAGCTGCAAATGAGGTGCAACCTGCATTTCTATCTGGCCGTATTTGGGTATCCCCAACCCGATTGTTGCCAAGCCAAATACTCAGGACACAAAAGAAAAACAAGGAAACAAGGAGACAATAACTAATGCTGACAGAGAACGGATCAGTAGCTAACGGGTCTGGATTTAGAAAGGAAGGGACAACATGAAATTTTATCATCCTCTCTTGACTGGGCACTACAGACTGAGATCCCCAAAAGTCTACTCTAATTGGAATTCTCATCCTTCACTGGCTTCAGTCAGTTTTCACAGGATTTCATCTGCAGAAGCCTGGGGTTTAAAATCAAGAGTGTATCTGCCAGAACTTGTCAAAGTATATTATTTATTTTAGTTCTCCTGGACTATTTAAAGGAACATCTAGTAGCAGTTTACCAGAGAATCTCCTGGAGGCCTGTCAACCCTGAGAGGGTAGATATGGTGGCATATTTAAGACCACTAACTTGTTGGACTTTTGTTTACCATTTTGGAAAATCTTCATAGTGAAAGGGAATTTAGATAGATTAGAAGACTGTGAGCACTCAGATAAAGGAATAGAGGGGAGCAGTAGGTATCACATCAGTCATAGAGATTTTGTTTTCAATATTTCCTGTATCTTTATTTTTAAATATCTATTTATTTATTTTTCTGCCCCAAGTCGGTCATGGTTGCTGCATGCAAGATCTAGTTCCCTGACCAGGGATCAAATCCAGGGCTTCTGTACTGGGAGCAGTAAGTCTTAGCCACTGGATCACTAGGGAAGCCCTACCTCTGTCTGCAATTTTTATTAGCCCTTTGCAATCTTGAATCTTGCATTTAAAACAAGATTCAATTTGTATCTTGAATCTTTCAAGTTGATATTTTGCAGTTTTGAAGCCTATTGGAGGCTTCAGCAGGCAAATTAAAATAGGTACCCCATTCTGTTTGCTTGATTTGAGGGCCCTTGCTTTCAAATATACTTCCTCAATGAACAATCTTATCTCACTGGAACATTCATCATATAATGGCCATTGTAATTCCAGGCTGTCTGAGGTATTGCCATTTATGTGGCTATCTAAATCTTCCAGGACCACAGTACATAGATATAAACTAAGCAGATGTGCCAGAAGCAGGATGCTCCATTTTTATAATAGAAACTTGATGCCATTTCTTTAGTTAAGTCTTTGGTCTCTCAGAACTAAATTAACACATAAGACAGATGTGCCACTAGGTTGGGGATTTTGTGACATTTTACAGTATGCCATGTTGCCCAAAAATTTCTTGAGCTTGGAAGGTAACCTATGGTCTATTTAACTTATTTCAAGACCAATTTATCCTAGGTGACTGGAATGCAAAAGTAGGAAGTCAAGAGATACCTGGAGTAACAGGCAAGTTTGGCCTTGGTGTACAAAATAGAGTAGAGCAAAGGCTAACAGTTTTCTTCATAAGAACACACTGGTCATAGATAACACTATCTTCCAGCAAAACAAAAGAAAACTATACACATGAACATCACCAAATAGTCAGTAACAACTGATTATATTCTTTGCAGCCAAAGATGGAGAAGCTCTATACAGTCAGGAAAAACAAGACTGGGAACTAACTGTTGCTCAGATCATCAACTCCTTATTGAAAAATTCAAGCTCAAATTGAAGAAAAAAGGAAAAACCACTAGACAATTCAGGTATGATCTAAATTAAATCCCTTACAATTGTACAGTGGAGGTAACAAATAGATACAATGGATTAGATCCTAAAAACAGAGTGCCCGAAGAACTATGATGGAGATTCATAACATTGTACAGGAAGCTGTGATCAAAACCATCCCCCCAAAAAACAAAGGCAAAAAGGCAAAATGGTTGTCTGAGGAGGCTTTACAAATAGCTGAGAAAAGAGAAGTGAAAGATGTAACCAACTGAGATATTCCCAGTCCTGGGAGCTGTGACATACTGGCATAAGACCTTTTGAAAGAAGTCACCATTGCCACCATTACTCCTAACTAACTTGACCTCAAGCTAAACTACAGGGAGGGAACACAACCCCACCCATTAAAAGAAAATTGGATTAAAGATTTACTAAGCATGGAACCCCTTCAGAGCAAGATTCAGATTCCCCTACAGCCAGTCCTTCCTATCAGGAAGTTTCTACAAGACTCTTATCCTCCATCAGAGGGCAGACAGAATGAAAACCACAATTACAGAAAAATAGCCAATTGATCACATGGGTGTACTTAACTCATCAGTTCAGTTCAGTTCAGTTCAGTCGCTCAGTCGTGTCTGACTCTTTGCGACCCCATGAATCGCAGCACACCAGGCCTCCCTGTTCATCACCATCTCCCGGAGTATAACTCATACGACCACTATATCTATTACTGTGGGCAAGAATCTCTTAGAAGAAATGGAGTAGCCCTCACAATCAACAAGAGAGTCTGAAATGCGGTACTTGAGAGCAATTTCAAAAACGACAGAATGATCTCTGTTCGTTTTCAAGGTGAACCATTCAATATCACAGTAATCCAAGTCTATGCCTGAACCACTAATGCTGAAGAAGCTGAAGTTGAATGATTACATGAAGACCTACAAGATCTTCTAGAACTAACACCGAAAAAAAAAAAAAATGTTCGTTTCATCATAGGGGACTGGAATGCAAAAGTAGGAAGTCAAGAAATGTCTGGAGTAACAGGCAAATTTGGCCTTAGAGTACAAAATGTCCAAAGAAATCCCAGGGCCAGTCTCCTTCAGGATGGACTGGTTGAATCTCCTTGCAGTCCAAGGGACTCTCAAGAGTCTCCTCCAATACCACAGTTCAAAAGCATCAATTCTTCAGTGCTCAGCTTTCTTCACAGTCCAACTCTCACATCCATACATGACTACTGGAAAAACCATAGCCTTCACTAGATTGACCTTTGTTGGCACAGTAATGTCTCTGCTTTTGAATATGCCATCTAGGTTGGTCATAACTTTTCTTCCAAGGAGTAAGCGTATTTAATTTCATGGCTACAGTCACCATCTGCTGTGATTTTGGAGCCCCCCCCAAAAAAAGTCTGACACTTTTTCTACTGTTTCCCCATCTATTTGCAATGAAGTGATGGTACCAAATGCCATGATCTTCATTTTCTGAATGTTGAGCTTTAAGCCAACTTTTTCGCTCTCCTCTTTCACTTTCATCAAGAAGCACATTAGTTCTTCTTCACTTTCTGCCATAAAGGTGGTGTCATCTGCATATCTGAGGTTATTGGTATTTCTCCCAGCAATCTTGATTCCAGCTTCTGTTTCTTCCAGCCCAGCATTTCTCATGATGTACTCTGCATAGACATTGCTGCTGCTGCTACTACTAAGTTGCTTCAGTCATATCTGACTCTGTGTGACCCTAGAGATGACAGCCCACCAGGCTCCCCCATCCCTGGGATTCCCCAGTAAAGAACACAGGAGTGGGGTGCCATTGCCGTTACCAGATAGTAAATACTGAAATCAGATTGATCATATTCTTTGCAGCTAGAGATGGAAAAGTTCTAGAGTGTCAGCAGAAACAAGACTGGGAGCTGACTGGCTCAGATCATGAACTCCATACTGCAAAATTCAGGCTTAAATTGAAGAAAGTAGGGAAGACCACTAGATCATTCAGGTATGACCTATATCAAATCCTTTAGGATTATACAGTAGAGGTGACAAACAGATTCAAGGGGTTAGATCTGGTAGACAGAGAGCCTGAAGAAATATGGAGGGAGATTCCCAACACTGTCCAGGAGGTGGTGATCAAAACTATGTCCAAGAAAAAGAAATGCAAAAAGGAAAAATGGTTGTCTGAGAAGGTCTTACAAATAGCTGAGAAAAGAAGATACATGAGAGGCAAAGGAGAATGACCCAGAGATGATATGGGTGGGGAGGTGGGAAGGGGGTTCAGGATTGGGAACGCATGTGCACCCGTGGTGGATTCATGTCAATATATGGCAAAACCAATACAGTATTGTAAAGTAAATATATATATGTATATATATATATATACATATATATATATATATAAATTTAGAAAAAGAAAGGCAAAGGAGAAAAGGAAAGAAATATCCATCTGAATGCAGAGTTCCCAAGAATATCAAGGAGAAATAAGAAAGCCTTCCTCAGTGATCTATGCAAAGAAACAGAAGAAAACAGAATGGGAAAGACTAGAGATCTCTCCAAGGAAATTGGAGATACCAAGGGAACATTTTATGCAAAGATATGCACAACAAAACACAGGAACAGTATGGAGCTAACAGAAGCAGAATAGATTAAGAATAGGTGGCAAGAATCCACAAAAGAACTATTAAAAGAATCTTAATGTTTCAGATAACCACGATGGTGTGATCACTCACCTAGAGCCAGACCTCCAGGAGAGTGAAGTAAAGTGGGCCTTAGGAAACATTACAAGATCAAGGGTAGTGGACGTAATGGAATTCCAGCTGAGCTATTTTAAATCCTAAATGATGATGCTGTTGAAGTGCTACACTCAATATGCTAGCAAATTTGTAAAAATCAGCAGTGACCACAGGACTGGAAAATGTCAGTATTCATTCCAACCCCAAAGAAGAGCAATGCTAAAGAATGTTCAAACTACCACTCAGTTGCACTCATTTCACATGCTATCAAGGTAATATTCAAAATCCTTAAAGCTATGCTTCAACAATACATGAACCAAGAACTTCCCAATGTACAAAGTGGATTTTGAAAAGGCAGAGGATCCAGAAATCAAATTGCCAACATCCACTGGATCACAGAAAAAGCAAGAGAATTCCAGGAAAACATCTATATCTGCTTCATAAACTACACTAAAATCTTTGACTGTGTGGATCACAACAAACTCTGGAAAATTCTTAAAGTGATGGGAAAACCAAAACACCTTACCTGCCTCCTGATAAACCTGAATGCAGGTTAAGAAGCAACTGTTAGAAGTAGACATGGGACAATGAAGTGGTTCAAAATTGGGAAAGGAGTACTTCAAGGCTGTATACTGTCACTCTGCTTATTTAACTTATATAGGGAGAACATCATGAGAAATGCTGGGGTGGATGATCACAAGCTAGAATCAAGATTTCTAGGAGAAACATCCATAACCTCATATATGCAGATGATACCACCCTAATATTGGAAAGTGAAGAGGAAATAAAGAGCCCCTTGATGAAGGTGAAAGATGAGTGAAAACCTCGCTTAAAACTCAATCTTCAGAAAACTAAGATCATGCATCCAGTCCTGTCAGGTCAAGGCAAATAGATGGGGGAAAATGGAAACAGAGACTATTTTCTTGGGCTTCAAAATCACAGCAGATGGTGACTGCAGCCATGAAATTAAAAGATGCTTGCTCCTTGGAAGAAAAGTTATGACTAACCTAGATTGTATTAAAAAGCAGAGATATAACTTTGCTGACATATGTCCATATAGTCAAAGCTATGGTTTTTCCAGTAGTCATGTATGGATGTAAGAGTTGGACCAGAAAGAAGGCTAAGCACTGAATAATTGATGCTTTTAAACAGTGGTGCTGGAGAAGATCTTGAGAGTCCCTTGCACTGCAAGGAGATCCAACCAGTCAATCCTAAAGGATATTTACCCTGAATATTCATTAGTAGGAGTAATGCTGAAGCTGAAGCTCCAATACTTTGCCATATGATTTGAAGAGCTGACTTATTGGAAAAGACCCTGATGCTGGCAAAAGGAGAAAGGTGTAGCTGAGAATGAGATGGTTAGATAGTATCCCAATTCAGTGGACATGAATTTGAGCAAACTCCAGGATATAGTGGAAGACTGAGGAGCCTGTTGTGCTGTAGTTCATGCTGCTGCTGCTGCTTCTAAGTCACTTCAGTCATGTCCGACTCTGTGACCCCATGGACAGCAGCCCGTCAGGCTCCTCTGTCCACAGGATTCCCTAGGCAAAAATACCAGAGTGGGTTGCCATTTCCTTCTCCGCTGTAGTCCATGGGGTTGCATCAAATCAGAAACTTTTGTCTACTTAAATTATGATGTGTCACTGATCAAAACTGAATTTCCTGTCTTATTTCCCCAAGTGCCCCAGAAATTTATGCTATGGACTTACCACAAGTTTTTTGTGAATTTTGTGATGACTGCCCTCTTATTTTCTTTAGATTGAGCACTATTTTTTCCCTCATTGAAATATTTCCCCTTCTCCTCCATTTAACCAAATTTATTCTTTCCGATTGCCTGGATATAGTTTCTGAGACCTGTCAGGACTTCCCAAAGGCATATATATCCCTTATAGATAAGTTTGGCCACAAACCCAAATGTTGTGGCCCACTAAGTCTCATCATCAAAACCTGTAGTTTCTCATACCCCAATTTTCCAAACTAGAAAAAAAACTAGAGTCTCTCACAGCCCAATTTTCCAAGCCATGAAAAAACTGGAGTCTCTGATACCTTAATTTTCCACCTGAAGTGATCAGAACAAGCTTAAAGAGCTCAGGACACAAAATAAGTGGAGCTCAATCCGAGATAGGCTTACCAGAGATCCCAGAGAGTGGCAAAAACAGGAAACAAAAAGGTTTTCATGGATACTATCCCTTGTGTCTAAGAGCAGTCCCAGAAATTTCAGAAGATGTCTTCAGGTCCCATCCCATTGCCAAAACTTTCAAAGGATAAAACTAATACTATTTAGCAATAAGCTTACTGTCCTTTATTCAAAGGAAAACAGTCCACAGATGGGGGAAGTGCAGAGCATCACAAGCAGTGGAGAGCTCTCCCACGGGCTGCTGGACAAGAACAAAGTTTTCTTTTTTAAATGTTTTATTTTGTATTAGGGTATGCTGATTAACAGTGTTGTGATAGTTTCAGGTGAACAGAGAAAGGGACTTGGCCATACATGGATCCACTCTTCCCCAAACTCCCCTTCCAACCAGGCTGCCACATAACATTGAGCAGATTTCCATGTGCTATACAATAGGTCCTTGTTGGTTATCCATTTTAGTTATAGCAGTGTGTACATGTCATCCTAAACTCCCTAACTATCCCCTTTGTCCAGAAACCATAAATTCATTTTCTAAGTCTGTGTCTGTTCTGCGAGCAAGTTCACATGTATCATTTCTTTCTAGATTCCATGTACAAGGGATGTCAAACAATATTTCTCCTTCTCTGTCTTACTTCAGTCATTATGAGACTCTCTAAGTCCATCCACATTGCTG
>SJYW01008021.1:51167-68855 GCA_006410735.1 Raphicerus campestris | reverse complement strand
TTATATATAAATTTAGAAAAAGAAAGGCAAAGGAGAAAAGGAAAGAAATATCCATCTGAATGCAGAGTTCCCAAGAATATCAAGGAGAAATAAGAAAGCCTTCCTCAGTGATCTATGCAAAGAAACAGAAGAAAACAGAATGGGAAAGACTAGAGATCTCTCCAAGGAAATTGGAGATACCAAGGGAACATTTTATGCAAAGATATGCACAACAAAACACAGGAACAGTATGGAGCTAACAGAAGCAGAATAGATTAAGAATAGGTGGCAAGAATCCACAAAAGAACTATTAAAAGAATCTTAATGTTTCAGATAACCACGATGGTGTGATCACTCACCTAGAGCCAGACCTCCAGGAGAGTGAAGTAAAGTGGGCCTTAGGAAACATTACAAGATCAAGGGTAGTGGACGTAATGGAATTCCAGCTGAGCTATTTTAAATCCTAAATGATGATGCTGTTGAAGTGCTACACTCAATATGCTAGCAAATTTGTAAAAATCAGCAGTGACCACAGGACTGGAAAATGTCAGTATTCATTCCAACCCCAAAGAAGAGCAATGCTAAAGAATGTTCAAACTACCACTCAGTTGCACTCATTTCACATGCTATCAAGGTAATATTCAAAATCCTTAAAGCTATGCTTCAACAATACATGAACCAAGAACTTCCCAATGTACAAAGTGGATTTTGAAAAGGCAGAGGATCCAGAAATCAAATTGCCAACATCCACTGGATCACAGAAAAAGCAAGAGAATTCCAGGAAAACATCTATATCTGCTTCATAAACTACACTAAAATCTTTGACTGTGTGGATCACAACAAACTCTGGAAAATTCTTAAAGTGATGGGAAAACCAAAACACCTTACCTGCCTCCTGATAAACCTGAATGCAGGTTAAGAAGCAACTGTTAGAAGTAGACATGGGACAATGAAGTGGTTCAAAATTGGGAAAGGAGTACTTCAAGGCTGTATACTGTCACTCTGCTTATTTAACTTATATAGGGAGAACATCATGAGAAATGCTGGGGTGGATGATCACAAGCTAGAATCAAGATTTCTAGGAGAAACATCCATAACCTCATATATGCAGATGATACCACCCTAATATTGGAAAGTGAAGAGGAAATAAAGAGCCCCTTGATGAAGGTGAAAGATGAGTGAAAACCTCGCTTAAAACTCAATCTTCAGAAAACTAAGATCATGCATCCAGTCCTGTCAGGTCAAGGCAAATAGATGGGGGAAAATGGAAACAGAGACTATTTTCTTGGGCTTCAAAATCACAGCAGATGGTGACTGCAGCCATGAAATTAAAAGATGCTTGCTCCTTGGAAGAAAAGTTATGACTAACCTAGATTGTATTAAAAAGCAGAGATATAACTTTGCTGACATATGTCCATATAGTCAAAGCTATGGTTTTTCCAGTAGTCATGTATGGATGTAAGAGTTGGACCAGAAAGAAGGCTAAGCACTGAATAATTGATGCTTTTAAACAGTGGTGCTGGAGAAGATCTTGAGAGTCCCTTGCACTGCAAGGAGATCCAACCAGTCAATCCTAAAGGATATTTACCCTGAATATTCATTAGTAGGAGTAATGCTGAAGCTGAAGCTCCAATACTTTGCCATATGATTTGAAGAGCTGACTTATTGGAAAAGACCCTGATGCTGGCAAAAGGAGAAAGGTGTAGCTGAGAATGAGATGGTTAGATAGTATCCCAATTCAGTGGACATGAATTTGAGCAAACTCCAGGATATAGTGGAAGACTGAGGAGCCTGTTGTGCTGTAGTTCATGCTGCTGCTGCTGCTTCTAAGTCACTTCAGTCATGTCCGACTCTGTGACCCCATGGACAGCAGCCCGTCAGGCTCCTCTGTCCACAGGATTCCCTAGGCAAAAATACCAGAGTGGGTTGCCATTTCCTTCTCCGCTGTAGTCCATGGGGTTGCATCAAATCAGAAACTTTTGTCTACTTAAATTATGATGTGTCACTGATCAAAACTGAATTTCCTGTCTTATTTCCCCAAGTGCCCCAGAAATTTATGCTATGGACTTACCACAAGTTTTTTGTGAATTTTGTGATGACTGCCCTCTTATTTTCTTTAGATTGAGCACTATTTTTTCCCTCATTGAAATATTTCCCCTTCTCCTCCATTTAACCAAATTTATTCTTTCCGATTGCCTGGATATAGTTTCTGAGACCTGTCAGGACTTCCCAAAGGCATATATATCCCTTATAGATAAGTTTGGCCACAAACCCAAATGTTGTGGCCCACTAAGTCTCATCATCAAAACCTGTAGTTTCTCATACCCCAATTTTCCAAACTAGAAAAAAACTAGAGTCTCTCACAGCCCAATTTTCCAAGCCATGAAAAAACTGGAGTCTCTGATACCTTAATTTTCCACCTGAAGTGATCAGAACAAGCTTAAAGAGCTCAGGACACAAAATAAGTGGAGCTCAATCCGAGATAGGCTTACCAGAGATCCCAGAGAGTGGCAAAAACAGGAAACAAAAAGGTTTTCATGGATACTATCCCTTGTGTCTAAGAGCAGTCCCAGAAATTTCAGAAGATGTCTTCAGGTCCCATCCCATTGCCAAAACTTTCAAAGGATAAAACTAATACTATTTAGCAATAAGCTTACTGTCCTTTATTCAAAGGAAAACAGTCCACAGATGGGGGAAGTGCAGAGCATCACAAGCAGTGGAGAGCTCTCCCACGGGCTGCTGGACAAGAACAAAGTTTTCTTTTTTAAATGTTTTATTTTGTATTAGGGTATGCTGATTAACAGTGTTGTGATAGTTTCAGGTGAACAGAGAAAGGGACTTGGCCATACATGGATCCACTCTTCCCCAAACTCCCCTTCCAACCAGGCTGCCACATAACATTGAGCAGATTTCCATGTGCTATACAATAGGTCCTTGTTGGTTATCCATTTTAGTTATAGCAGTGTGTACATGTCATCCTAAACTCCCTAACTATCCCCTTTGTCCAGAAACCATAAATTCATTTTCTAAGTCTGTGTCTGTTCTGCGAGCAAGTTCACATGTATCATTTCTTTCTAGATTCCATGTACAAGGGATGTCAAACAATATTTCTCCTTCTCTGTCTTACTTCAGTCATTATGAGACTCTCTAAGTCCATCCACATTGCTGCAAATGGCATTATTTCATTCTTTTTATCATTGAACAATGTTTCATTATATATGTACCACATCTTCTTTATTCCTCTGTCGATGGACATTTAGGTTGCTTCCATGTCTTGGTTATTGTAGACAGAGTTACAATGAACATTTTGGTGCATGTGTCCTTTTGGATCGTGTTTTTCTCCTGATACATGCCCAGGTGGATCCAGGGTAATTCGAAGGGGAGACGGAATCGGTGTCCTAGGAAAAAACTTATTTAATTACAAATATAAAGAGAGATTAGAAAAGAATAGTGTAGTAGGAAAATTAGTGGAGAAAAAGAGGCTGAAACTTGGTTTACGTGGAATATCATCCACACTCCAGATGAGAAATCAGCCAGAAGGGGAAAGAAAGAACAACATGGGTGAATCAGTCTTTCCAGAAACTGATCCGATTTCTTTATTTTTCAGGTTTGCTTATATACTTTTTGTTATACATAGGGATGAATACAGAGTCACATAGGGGTCAGCAGACCTGACCCTTAATCAGGTGCTTCATATAAATGTATACAAAGGTCTTATGGGTTTTACATCATCTTCTGGGCATGAGGCCTGCTGACATTTTATGGCCCTTTCTGATAACGGTCAGTCAACCAGAAAACTTATTTTTTCCAGGGGCGATTTTTTCTTAAACCGAGTGCCACCCTCCAAATAAAGTTGCATTCCTATAGAGTGAGGGTGTAGTGGGTTACAATCAAGAAAGGAATTTACTTAGCCTAAGGTTTAACATAATTATTCTTAAAGGTTAATACTTATTTCTCCTATATGCTAGTTATGTTCATTATAAGGGCAGGGAATATGGACATTTAGCAGTAAATATTGGTTCAACAAATGAAAAACCCTTCACCAATATAATTTCTAATCAACCCACTATACTATAGTAATAATTTTGTAACTTCACAAAAGAATCTGTACATAGAAATTTTAAAGTATCTTGTGCCTCTCACGGTTGGGAGGCTGTAAACAATCACATGTGGCCAGATGAACCTGTCAGGCAGGCTAGAGAACCTTCAGAGGAGTTTGTAACTTGAAACATTCTTGTCATGCCCAGGAATTTTTATTAACTGGAACTGCAAGTTAACTCTTTCTCCGAGAGAGGTGGTGGTGGGGGAGAGCCCCCCGTAAAGTCAGAGGTGTAGGTGAGAGCATAAAACAGACTCTGGTTTTGGGGGTAGATGCTTGGGAACAGGGGGTTTCATGAGGCTCGATCCTGCCTTTGTGTATGCCGAAGCCTCCTTCCTCATGACCCTTGCCATGGGCGGAGTTCCTCACGCTGGCTCCTGGCAAATGGGAGTGAGTTTGCAGGGTCATATGGCAGTCCTATTTTTAGCTTTTTAAGGAACCTCCATACTATTCTCCCTAATGGCTATATCAATTTACATTCCCACCAATAGTGTAGGAGAGTTCCCTCCTCTCCACACGCTCTCCAGCATTTATTGTTTGTGGATTTTTTGATGACAGACATTCTGGATGGTGTGAGGTATATCTCATTGTAGCTTTGACTTGCATTTCTTGAATAATTAGTGATGTTGAACATCTTTTCATGTGTCTACTGGCCATCTGTGTGTCTTCTTTGGAGAAATGTCAGGTCTTCTACCCATTTTTTAAGTGTGTTGAAGAATGAATTTATAGAGCATTAGAGGCAGCAGAAAACAGAGTGTATATTCAGGCCACTCAGTATGGTTGTACTCTTGCTCTCTGTACGTCCCCTGCCAGACCAGTGCCTGCTTCACCTATATCTTACCCATAAGATTGATCTTCCTAGTACTTGCCCCAGGCCTCAGCTGGTGATTGTTCTCATCAAAGGAATGGGGATGGAGGTGGGGGGCCCTCAACTGTTTTCCCTGGTAACTAATGAACACACCTGACATTAATTCCCTTATAACTGGTAATCTTTCTTCTGCCTTGAGCTGACCAAGTACAGACTTTGTAGGTCTGCAGGGTGCAGCCCAACACAGAGCATGATTGGCTAGGCCAGGAGGTAAAGCATTTCCTCAAAATGCTTGCTAGCAGGTTTTAGGACCTGGAGTAAGCTTTTAACTAGCTAAAAGTTGAGTTAGAGGCTTGTGATTGTCCTTAGGTTTTCTTGACAATGAGATAATTCTAGGTGCAGGCTGACTTAAGTTTATATTTGTGATGTGGTCCTTGCCACTGGGATAGTCTCCATTTTGTGAGTTCTGATACAACAATTAACTATCGGTCTTGTTATGAACAATGAGGAAAGGTTGTGAAATAGGTAGTGAGGAGAAGAGAGGCTGGGGGCTATGGTTCCACTTGATACAGGGAAAATGATGTGCTTCTCAGGATGACCCAGGCTTACTGGCTACAGAAAAACTCTCTCATCAAGTTTCTAGCAAAGTAAGAAGAAGGGATGTAGGTTTGAAAATAGCATTGATGAGCTTAAAGAGGTGATAGATAAGAGGAACTGAAGAGAAGAAAAAAGAGACGAATCTCTGTTCATTTGGAAGTAGAGTTTTAGTTTCTGCTTAGCTTTTTTAAGTGTTGATGGATCTGCATGCATTTCGGTCATGGACTTTCAAGATTGTTATTGCATTTAAATAGCATCATGCTTCAAATAGAAAGTGTCCTCCGTGGGTCTCATCAAATTTTTTCATGTCAGTGTATTGATAATGAGTAGGTAATTACAGAGAAATTTTATATTTAAAATGTTTCTCTCATGTAAGAGAGTACTTAAAAAGTAATGAGTTAAATTATTAGCCTCTTTAAAGGAGAACTGATGTAGACACTGATGGATAAGATTAAGATTCCTAACCCCTGTATTTTCAAAATATGACTATTATATGAAAACATTGTCTTCTTTATACATAAGCTTAAAAAAAAGTATGGATCTTTAAAGGCCATGTTAAAGTAGCTTTAGATAGAATAATAATATAATTATAGAATAATTTAATTATCTTCCCTTAAATATAGTAAACTATTCAGAAGCTCCTATAAAGTAGATGATTTTGCTTTGTTCCCACCAATTTTAAATATGTTTACAAAGTCAAATGTACCTCACTGGAAATTATAGTAATTTGTTTTCAGCATGAATTATTTTACCCCCAACATTTGTTTTTTTACAGTAACTGGTTAACCTAGAATTTTTAATTTAAAATACAGAGATAATTATAGAAGTTATCCAGAATCAAACCACAATTACCCAAACTGCTTAGCTAATTAGCTATCCTGGTAATAGAATTAAATTTTCACTTTAATTGGGTACTAAGGGCTAGACTCTCAATTTTGCTTAAAAAGCAATGCACATGAAAATATCACATAGTGGCATTTGCAAATAGGCATTACAAAATATGTAAAACCATATGTTTTGCATTTAATTTATTCTACAAAAAAACTAGCTTTTTTTGTTGTTGTTCTACTACACTTTTACTTGTAGTTTTCCACTAGTCTGAGAGATCCTCTTTAAAAGACTACAAAGTATTATGAGGTGCCTCTTGAGTTTTATCCAAAGGGAAATTAATTATCTGGAATCTGCACTTATCTTTTTAAGTGACAACAGACCTGTCTCAAGTGTGAAATAATAAATTTAAAAGTTAAAAGGCCTCTGTGGTGCAGGGGCTAGCAGTTGTCTCTGATGAGAAGACTCTTAACAATGGCAGCAGAGGGCAACCCTCAATACAAACATTGTTTGGTATGTCCACGTAAAACTTACTGAGAGATATTTTAACTCTATTCTTCTGTGGTTGACATGGTTTGTCTTCTAGAAGAGAATAAATTGTTATCCGTATGTAACTCAAGTCTCTAGGATATGATTACATACTTAAGGCATGAAGAATCAGCAATGCTTTCAACAGTCCCCATGGACTGGCTTAGGCCTTGTGACTGATCAACAGGGGTAACTGTCTTGGTTATAATCCTCACATTACATTCCAGAGGGAAGTCATCACTGAACCCTTAGTTTAGTAAGTTTTATTATTTGTGTCAACAGTGAAGACTTACACTAATCTTAACTGGACAACTGTATACAGAAGTGTCATCTAAAATGGTTAGCCCAGGGGGGTAAAAATGTATCTTGGTCTCAATATTCATCCAGCAACAGCTGACAATTTGGCAGCAATCTATGTTATGCTAAGATTTCCTAATACTCCTGCTTGTATTGTTTCATAGGAGGCTGCTTGAGGAATCATGTGACAGTGAAAAGCATGCTTTGCAAACTAAGTTCTTAAAACAATCATAGGGTATATCTCTATCACTAAAAATCAGTCTTGATGCTGTCATTTATGTGTCTATATGAGAGGAATATGGGAGAAAAAAGTCAATGCCTGGGTGTAAATTTCATAGACAATTGGAAATCTTTGTTTCCCTGGGTTTGAAACAACATGCTTTTTCTCCTGGTGAAAGGGTATGACAGATTACCTATGCACACTTTCAAACAACTGAGGTGTATTTCAGCTCTGTATCACTCACAGTTTCTCCTAATAACGAAAGAAAAATCTGGAGCTGTATAACAAGCATAGAGAATTAAATAACTTGATGTCATATACAACAACTCATAGTCTGTCTTTGCATGATTTTGGTCTTTTTCCTGGGTCTGCCTGTGGAAATATGTTAATCTGACAGTCAACATCATGTGTTTATTCTGAGTCACTGATTACTGAATGCTGATGTGAGCATTTTTGTTGCTGTTTTCCTGCTAATCATACCAGTGTTTCAGTGTTTCACTGTTTCCAACTGTGCTTTCTTCATCTTTGGCATAAGTAATCTGCTTAGTGTTTATTCAACTGCCTTCTTTCAATACACCTAAAATGTATCACTATATTTTGAGAACTCAATTCATTCCAAATAAATATTANAATATACCAGTGTTTCAGTGTTTCACTGTTTCCAACTGTGCTTTCTTCATCTTTGGCATAAGTAATCTTAGTGTTTATTCAACTGCCTTCTTTCAATACACCTAAAATGTATCACTATATTTTGAGAACTCAATTCATTTCAAATAAATATTAGTGTGAAGAAAGAATATGTGAGTTGATAGTTGTGAACAAATTTTATTTAAAGTCTCACAAATTGGTACCCCAAGCTTGCTCATTTCAGCTGTTTTTAACTCTCAATAGAATTAGGTTAGTCTTCTATCTAGGTCATGAGTTTACATCATTATCATAGCTGAGTTTCAGTCTAATCAATTGTTCAACAGAGTTATTATCATATCATTAATATTGAAATCAGAGTATTCAAAGCAGCTAGAAATTCTTCAAACACTTAAGAACACAACAATATGTAGATATCCCAAGAAAATCAAAAACCTCATATTAGTCATTCTGCATTCATTCAGATCACTTTGTTGCTCTACCCATACTGGATGGTATGTGAACTAGGAAAAAAAGGAAAAGGAAAGAAAAAAAAGAAAGAAAAAAAAAAGGAAAGAAAGAAAGAAAAGAAAGGCTTTTCAAAAACTAAAGTAGATGGCTAACATTTATTTGATGCTTAATATAGGCTGGTAATGTTTTATGTGCTGTTTGTCAATTAACTCAATTCTCATCACAACCCAAGAAGTAGGTTGCAATTATTTCCCTCATTTAACTAATGAATAAATAGGGGCCTAAAAGGATTAATTAATTGCTCAAAGATGACAAAACTAATGGATAGGAGAGGTGGATTTTGAACCGAGGCAGTCTGACTGCAACACCGAAAATCTTCAATGAGACAGAGTACCTCTCCAATATAATCTGAAAATATAACAGTAGCTGATGTCCTCACATGGCTATTCATTTACATGTTTTTAAGTAAGAATTCTGGAAAAGTGCTCAGTTGAAAAAGAGTCCTGGGACTTCCCTGGTGGTCCAGTGGCCAAGACTACAATGCAGGGGGTCCAGGTTCCATCCCAGGTTCAGTGACTAGACCCCACATGCTACAACTAAGAGTTCACATGACACAACTAAAAACTGCCTGCCGCAGCTAGAGACTGAGGATCCCGAAGGCCTAAGACCTGACACAGCCAAACAAATCAATAAATATTTTTAAAGTGTTTCTCAGTTGTTTTTAGTCCTTTCATCATGAGAAAATTTTATACTATCATTTTACATTTATCAGGTCTTTGGCATTATATTTCCTATACTGTCACAGTCCTGCTTCTTTGATGATTTTTTTCCCCTAGGCATTTTTCTTTTTTTCAGCTTAATCACATTTATTCTATAAATTAGAAAGCATATCCAAAATTTTGTAGAACCGGCAATATCGAGTCATGGTTAGAGGCTGAATTTGGAATCGCAAAACACCATTTTCAAATCTCCAGTCCAGTACTCAGTGGTAACAGAACCTCCGGCAAAGTTGTTGCTATTACTTAGTTCCTAAGCGCTTCTTCTTCACCTGCAAAATGGAAACTATTAATAGTAATTTTTAATATTTGTATTTTTACCCCATTATGATATGAGATTCAAATGAGGTAATGCATATAAAATAGCATAGCACCAGAGAGAAAGTGAACTGTAGCTACTTTCACTTTTGAGTGATGTATGTGAAGTTTGACTTTAAATTTATTTGCCTTTTTTTTTGTTAGTGAATATGCAGGTCTGTAAAGTAGATTACCTTGAGCATAAAATCTTTCATTTTCTCTCAGTACAGCATAAGAAAATAACATTAATTACAAAATATGTGCTTATAATAAAAACTATAAAGATGCAAAGGAGAAAAATATTATGGATTTTAAAGTCATGAGTAGAGTTGAGAAAAAATACAGTGTCTTCATTTTAACGAAACTTTTATTAGAAAAGAGATGTTCATGCCAGGTTTTATGTGAAGTCTTTATATGAGCTTATGTTCTTGAAACTTTCAGATACACAAGGCTGAAAAAGCTTTGAGAATAATTAAAGAAGAATCTGCTCAACGAAGTATGTAATGGGGAAAGTAAAATTTTTATTTTGTTATAACTCATGGTTGACTTTTTTCTTACCTTCTTGTGCACAAGACATTAACATTCCTCACTTGCATTGCTCTAACATAGGTAAAGCAACTGGATCACACAGCAAACGCTAGAGATAAATTTAGTAAAATCTATTTAATCAAACTAGCTAAGAAATAAATTTCTTCTGCCCCTGATATCTTAATATTCCTGGTGATTTACTTCCTAAGATGTCCACTTCATATTGTTTTTGCTGGATGATTGGAATAGAGGACCCTTTCATTGTTGTTTGCTTCAGTTGAGTTGAGATGGAATGGTTCCAGTTGTGTAAACAGCTCTTGGTGATCTTCCAGCCCTCTTTCCAATGCCCCATGGAGATGCAGTTGATTAACCAGGGCACAGAATGGGCAGGTGCTGCACACAATTCCTTCCCAGTTCTATCATCCCCCTGTGAGTCTTAAGTCAGATTCTAGTCCTAGCTCTTTATGGGTTCAGACAACTAATCATAATTTACTTTGAGGTGATTTGGGTCATGCACACAAATTGCAGATAGAATTAAGTTAATAGAGTCTTTTTATTGTGTGTATGGCCAAAGCCAGTTCTCTACAGAGGAAAAGACTTAACTGACAAGTTACTGCATGCATTATATGCTCAGAGAGATGGACATGATGATAGCAGTAAAGCAACTAACAGTATCCAATTAACACAGAGGGTTAGGTTCTCCCTCTGCCTGAAATTTATCAGTAGCAACAATTTTTATATCTGATGAAATCTGCTTACTTGTCTTTTTTTTAAAAATAGGACTGTGGAGATAGGAAAGGATTTTCAAGATAAAAGAAGTATTTTCCATATCATTTATATATTAAGATTTTCACCTATAAGTAACTGCTATCATAAATCTTATAAAGATACTTGCCAAAAACAAGAAATTTGTCATCCTCATATAATTTTTATTAATACACACAAAAAAATTTAATTGAATTTACAAGTAAAAAGGTTTACATTAAATTTTCCCTTTTTAAAAAGTTATATGTGAAGAAAATTATCTTAATTCTTTTTGGATGAATAGTACCTGTCTCTTATACACATCTAGATGTGTATAAGAGACAGGCTTAATATAGGCTGGTAATGTTTTATGTGCTGTTTGTCAATTAACTCAATTCTCATCACAACCCAAGAAGNAATTATCTTAATTCTTTTTGGATGAATAATACAATTTCTCAATGATCTTGCTTGACAGAATCTCCTTAAAAAGATGATTATGGCCTATAATAGAATTTAAAACAGTCAAATACTAAGCATCTACTTTCCTCTTTGAAACAACATTCAGATTAGACCTACTGCCATATTCATTGGTAGTTTTAGGTAACTATACAATAGTTATGCATGTTTAGCTAAATTACTAAATCAAATATTGAATTAAAATTTTAAAGTGTAGTATTAGGCTTCCCTGTGCAATATTACAATACAGAGAAAGTTGAAGATGTTATTTTGTTGTAGCCACATATTCTGGTAAACAAACTCACTCAGAAGGACAATGCAGATAGTGGAGTGCAGTTTATTACACTGGTGGGCTCAAGAGAGAGTCTCCTCTTAACCAAGGACCCTGACCAGTTTTTCTGAAAACCTTATATACCCGAAGTGTACATGACAAACCAACCTCCCCAAATTCCCTGAAACTAGTCTGAACAAAGGAAAAGAAAGATACAATCAAAGTTAACTCATGATTCATATGTCTTAAGCCTAGGTAGTTAACAGGGGACAATTATCAGTAGGCATGTGGTCATACCTCAATAAGCATAATAGAATGTATGATTCTATTCCGTTACACAGATAATTAGGGTATTCTTTTAGATAAGAGAGAGTCTAGGGAAGAAGAGCCCTGGGGCTCTTCCATCCAGGGAGCATGGTTTTACAGTTGATATATCGTTTCCATAGATATTGGGCATATACCTCAAAGTCCACAATCTGGCCCAAGATAGAGTCCAGCTTTCAAGATGGAGCCTGTTCTGTCTGTTTCCTCCTTCATTCCCTCCTCTTGATGCTCTTAACTCATAGTATGTGCATCATTCATAGGGATATATTACACCCTGACTCTCTGACGTCTAATTTGGGAGAACGACATCAACCTTTGGGTTACAAACTTCATAATACATTGTAAAATAAAGGGTCCAAAAGCAGAACTATCAAGGCAACTATTACAATGGTAAATATAGTTTTCCACCAATCACCCTTCACCCAAGATAGGACTGAAGTCCATAAAAATCTGAAGCCAGATAAATCAGGAATATATACACAACATTCAACTTTAATTATAGCACAGGTCTCTCCTTGTACTGAAACTATGGTTAGTCTCAAGATGATACCAGCAAGTCCTTGTAGCAGCAGTTGATTGTAGAGCCTCATCTCTTTTTCTTCTTTAAGATGATCTTGGTTTCATGGGGCTAAGTGGGATCCTCTTGTATAGTCCACTCGGCTTGGTATGCTCTCTTCACCTTCATGTGATGAATCCAGGGAGTGATACCTGCAACTTTAACTGCAGTAGGGCTGGTTAGAACAACAGTGTATGGAACCTTCCAATGTGGGGCCCAGGAGTCGTGTTTCTAGTCCTTGACCACACCTGATCCCTATGCGTGAATCTGTTCCCCAAGGGTGAATGGCACCCTTTTTTGTACAAACTTAGTTACCTGATTTATTACCTTACCCAGTTGTTCCATCTGCTGTGAAATCTCATCTCTCCTTACCTGAGGCAAATTTGTTGACACCTGTTTTATTATGGGAGGGGGCCTCCCATACACAGTCTTGTACAGAGAAGAGCCATGGGCCTTTGGGGTCATCCTGAGTCTGAGCAGAGCCGTCGGAAACAAGTCCACCCAGGAACAGTCAGTCTCTAAGATCCACTTGGAGAGTGTCTCTTTAAGTGTCCAGTTGGTTCCTTCCACCATCTCAGAACTCTGGGGCCTATATGTTGTATGTAATTTCCACCTAATGTTTAAAGTTTTGCTTACTTGTTATACTAAATTATCTACGAAAGCCGAGCCATTGTCCTATCCAATGCTGGTAGGAAATCCAAATCTGGGAACTATCTCCTAAGCAGGCACCAGGTGACTTTTGATGCTCTTTCAGTCTGGATAGGAAAAGCTTCTACCCATCCTGAGAAAGTACATATTAAGACCAGCAGGTAATAGTAGTGTCAGTGAGGTTTCATTTCACTGAAGTCCATTTCTAGTTCTTCAAATGTCAGCGTGACTTTTACCTGAATCCCTGGACGTTTCTGTGTCGAGAGTCAACGCTGACCTGTGAGCAGGCAGTGTAGTTCTGAGATTTTGTCCTGCATAGGAAAGAGAAGCAGGGAACCAAGAAATATTTTCAAATTAGCTCTTCCAGTTTATCATGGCCTAGATGGGTCATTAGGTGTGTTTGGTTTACCAGAGTGGGTGCCAGCTCCTCCAGTACCAATAATTTGACCCTTGGCAATTCCTACCATCTGTTTTCAGTTTTGATGGCCCCTTCTGCTTTGGCTAGTTGGTTTTGGGCTTCAGTATATTTTGGAGAGTCCAGCGTTAGCTCAGGTAGCTTCGCCAATATGAGAGCTTTAACAGGGGCTTCATTTGTCACCCCCAAGCCCTGGACTGTTTGTTTAAGCAGCCTTATCTGTCAGTCTGTTCCCTGAGCCCGGGGGGTATCCTCTTTTCGACGTCCTCAGCAGTGTATGACTGCAACCCTTTCTGGTTCCCAGGCAGCATCTAATAGGGTCTTAATTGCTTTATATTTTTAATATCTTTTTCACTTGCTGTCAAAGGCCTCTCTCCTTATACAGAGCCCTGTAGTGTGGCCAAAGCATACCTGGAGTCTGTGTAAGTGTTTGTCTTCTTTTGACAGCTGGAGGGCCTGGATAAGAGCATATATAGTTCGGACAATTAAGTGGACCAGTGTGATGGCAGAAAGCTAGCCTCAACGATGGTTTCTTCCATGACTACTGCATATCCTGACAGTCATTGTCCTTGTTTCACCAGGCTGGTGCCATTGGTGTACAGGACCAGATCTGGGTCCGGGATTGTCTGGCCTCTCAAGTCAGGTCTGCTGGCATATTTCCTTGCATTCATGTGAGGGACCACCTTCCCTCACAAGAAAGAGAGTGGCCAGATTCAGAGCCTGACAATGCTCAGTAGTAACATGGGGGTTCTCACATAACAGCCCCTGGTACTGAGTAATCCAGGATGCTGACAGCCATTTATGGGGGTCCCCTTGTAGGAGAGTGTTGACCTCATACGGGACTTTTACAAACAAATCTTGGCCCAAAGTCAGTTTGGTTGCCTCCTGGACCAATAAGGCAAACGAAGCAACTGCCAGTAAAGATCCCAGCCACCCAGTGGCAACACTGTCCAGCTGATCAGAGATAAGTCACTGGTCTGTCCCATGTCCCCATAGTCTGGGACAACGCTCCCATAGCCACCTTGTGCTTATCAGTCACATAAAGAGTAAATGGCTAAGCAAGGTCTGGCAAGCCCAAGGTGGGTGCTGACCTAATTGTACCATTCTAATACCAGTGGGACTTGTTTTGCAACATAGGTGGGTTGTCTTCCACCCAGAACTCAGGGAATTGTTGAGTTAAATTTTTGGACTGTGTAGCCTGTCCAGTTTCTCTTCCAGGAGATAGAGCAACCTCCATTCATCTTGAGGGTTACTGAGAGGGAGAGTAAATAGGTGGTTGAGCCCACTCAAACAGTGGGTCTTTCATGGCAGGAAAGGTCACTTGTGCCCCCAATTTAGACAGCAAGTCTCTTCCTAACAAAGGTATTGGGCATTCAGGGATGTATAAAAATTCATGAATCACTTGGTGTCCCCCCATCTAACATTTTCAAGGTAAGCTAGAGACACAAAGGCTGCATTTATCACCATCTGAGACCCAGCAGCCTCTGGTTGGGTCTATTGGTGTATAAAGTCTATAGGCCTTGCATAGTCTTTCACAGAATTCAGACGGTGATTCATTTTTCCTTTGAATCACTTTGGAGGATTTTGCAATACTCATAGCTTTTCAGGCCCTCATCTTGAGACCTTGTAAAATAGTCACCCAATATCTCTCCAGGTGCTGACTCCCTTTTACTGTGTTACAGTCCCATGTGGGCCTCTCATCAGGAGTGGCTAGTTTTGCCAACCAATGCAGGATTGTAGTACCCTCAGGTGCAATTTCTCTTAACCATTTTTTTTGCCTCACTTACGATCCTGTGTTTTTCCTCAGTTCTGAAAAGGGAGACTAGTAGTTGGATTATGTCATCCTATGCAGGGCAGTGGGTTCAAAAAATAGACTCCATTGGCCTAATCAGGGCTTGTGGCTCCCCCGAGTATGGTGAAGTGTGTCTCTGCCAGTTTAATATATCCGTAGAAGAAAATGTCTGGTAATACTAGGCTACAGGGGGCTGATGGTAGTGCCCCATGCGTCCTGAACTGGAGGCTGTTGTAGCTCTCTGAAGGGCATCTGTAGTGGAGTTCTTTCCCCCTGTTCCTTGGCAGAGCGCAGCCTCTAGTTGCTGTGTTTTCTTCCCCTTTCCCATCAGTACTCATCGGGAGAGATGGATACAATCTAGGAGCTCCAGATGAGGTGGAATTCTGTGGGCATTGACCAGAAGTTTCTATTGCTGGGATTGGAGCCTGTCAAAATAGCGGCTCTACAAATTCCAGGAGAGCTGGTGGAAGAGCAGTGGCTGCTGCAGGAACTTCACCCGGCCTGGACTGGGCAATAAGGTGGCCTCCAGCCCTGGTGGAGCACTGGGAGGCAGGCGTGTCATTATCCAGTATGGGGGAAGGGTCAGGTCATCCCCATCCAAATGCTGTAGAATTTCCTTTTTTATCATCAGTCAGTTTTTGTGCCCTTAATATTTTCCCCTTTTCCCTTTTCCAAGTAGGAGGCTCTTGAGCTAACCCTAGCCATGAGTCAATATATTGATCCAGGTGTCCTGTCTCTCTGTGACTACTGTATAGACTGCTTCCACTATTTTTAAGTTCATGGTGTTCTCTGGTGGCCATCCAACTCCCATAGAGGGTCAATTAACATCACAATGTATGTGGATGCAGTTAGGCTTCATCTTCACCCCATAGTCTCCTCCAAAACCCTTCTTTAAATTTTTAAACATGTCATTTTATTTCAGTTCAGTCACTCAGTCGTGTCCAACTCTTTGCGACCTCATGAATCACAACATGCCAGGCCTCCCTGTCCATCACCAACTCCAGAGTTCACCCAAACTTATGCCAATCGAGTCAGTGATGCCATCCAGCCATCTCATCCTCTGTCGTCCCCTTCTTCACCTGCCCCAATCCCTCCCAGCATCAGAGTCTTTTCCAATGAGTCAACTCTTCACATGAAGTGGCCAAAGTACTGGAGTTTCAGCTTCAGCATCATTCCTTCCTAAGAACACTCAGGGCTGACCTTTTTTAGAATAGACTGATTTGATCTCCTTGCAGTCCAAGGGACTCTCAAGAGTCTTCTCCAACACCACAGTTCACAAGCATCAATTCTTCGGTGCTCAGCCTTCTTCACAGTCCAACTCTCGCATGCATACATGACCACAGGAAAAATCATAGCATTGACTAGACGGACCTTTGTTGGCAATGTCAACAAATGTCTCTGCTTTTGAATATGCTATCTATGTTGGTCATAACTTTTCTTCCAAGGAGTGTCTTTTAATTTCATGTGTGATTTGGGGCAGCAAAAAATAAAGTCTGACACTGTTTCCACTGCTTCCCCATCTGTTTCCCAGGAAGTGATGTGACAAGATGCCATGATCTTGGTTTTCTGAATGTTGACCTTTAAGCCAACTTTTTTACTCTCCTCTTACACTTTCATCAAGAGGCTTTTTAGTTCCTCTTCATTTTCTGCCATAAGGGTAGTGTCATCTGTATATCTGAGGTTACTGATATTTCTCCCGGCAGCCTTGATTCCAGCTTATGTTTCATCCAGCCCAGCATTTCTCATGGTGTAATCTGCATATAATTTAAATAAACAGGGTGACAATATACAGCTTTGATGTACTCCTTTTCTTATTTGGAACCAGTCTGTTTTTCCATGTCCAGTTCTGACTGTTGCATCCTGACCTGCATACAAATTTCTCAAGAGGCAGATCAGCTGGTCTGGTATTCCCATCTCTTGAAGAATTTTCACAGTTTATGTGATCCACACAGTCAAAGGCTTTAGCATAGCCAGTAAAGCAGAAATAGATGTTTTTCTGGAACTCTCTTGCTTTTTCCATGATCCAACGGATGTTGGCAATTTGATCTCTGATTCCTCCGCCTTTTCTAAAATTAGCTTGAACATCTGCAGGTTCACAGTTCACATATTGCTGAAGCCTGGCTTGGAGAATTGTAAGCATTACTTTGGTAGTGTGTGAGATGAGTGCAATTGTGCGGTAGTTTGAGCATTCTTTGGCATTGCCTTTCTTTGGGACTGGAATGAAAACAGACCTTTTCCAGTCCTGTGGCCACTGCTGAGTTTTCCAAATATGCTGGCATATTGAGTGCAGCACTTTCACAGCATCATCTTTCAGGATTTGAAACAGCTCAACTGGAATTCCATCACCTCCACTAGCTTTGTTCGTAGTGATGCTTTCTAAGGCCCACTTGACTTCACATTCCAGGATGTCTGGCTCTAGGTGAGTGATCA
>SJYW01008021.1:32216-44968 GCA_006410735.1 Raphicerus campestris | reverse complement strand
TGAATCCAAGTACTGCATTTTGGACTCTTTTGTTGACCATGATGGCTACTCCATTTCTTCTGAGGCATTCCTGCCTCAGTAGTGGATATAGTGGTCATCTCAGTTAAATTCACCCTTTCCAATCCATTTTAGTTTGCTGAATCCTAGATTGTCGACGTTCACTTTTGCCATCTCCTGTTTAACTTCTTCCAATTTGCCTTGGTTCATGGACCTTACATTCCAGGTTCCTATGCAATATTGCTCTTTACAGCATCAGCCCTTGCTTCATCACCAGTCACATCTACAGCTAGGTATTGTTCTTTCTGAAGTTATTTCTCCACTGATCTCCAGTAGCATATTGGGCACTCACAGACCTGGGGAGTTCTTTCAGTACCCTATCATTTTGCCTTTTCATACTGTTCATGGTGTTCTCAAGGCAAGAATACTGAAGTGGTTTGCCATTCCCTTCTCCAGTGGACCAAATTCTGTCAGACCTGTCCACCATGACCTACCCCATCTTTGGTGGCCCCACACAGCATGGCTTAGTTTAATTGAGTTTGTCAAGGCTGTGGTCCTAGTGTGATTAGATTGACTATATTTTTTTCTGATAATGGTTTCAGTGTGTCTGCCCTCTAATGCCCTCTTGCAACACCTACAGTCTTACTTGGGTTTCTCTTACCTTGGATGTGGGGTATCTCTTTACGGCTGCTCTAACAAAGCTTAGCCACTACTCCTTACCTTGGACGAGGGGTATCTCCTCACTCCCACCCATCCTGACCTTGAACATAGAGTAGCTCCTCTAGTCCCTCCTTTGCCTGCCAAGCCACCACTCCTTAGAGGTAGGATTGCTCCTCTCTGCCGCTGCCTCTGGCTTCTGGCATGGGGTAGCTCCTCTCGGCCATGCTTGTGCACTGTCGCATTCCCTTAGATTTGCTTCCCTCCATCTTGCTTACCTTCTCGGACCTTCTTCTACTTTTCCTTTTCGTTCTGTTTATGAACTTCTCAGTACCCTATGTACTTCTGATATTTCCAATCAATGACACCTAAATTGCCATTCTGCCTCTTTCTTAATTGGGGTGTGTAGAGCCTTACTTGCCAGATCCCAGAGGGAGAAGGGAGATCAGCATGTCTTCACCTGCCAGTCAGCACAGCCGAACCAGAACACTGCATGATCCAAGACTGTTTCTCCCTTAAGTTTAAAGTCCATTCTGTCTTGGTGGGCTTGATCAGGTGTGGATGAAAATACAGATGGGTTAAATATCCCACGTCCCAGGCCATCTCCGGAAAAGCCAATTCATACTCACTTATGTATCCCCCTCCTTCTAGCCTGACAATTCCAAGGGGGTCAAGAATTTCATAGCAGATGGGACACCTCCTTGGGGAGGGCAGAATATGAGCACACAAAAGCCAAGTTTCTTCTCCTAAAAATCCCCTGGCAATTGCTTGATAACAATTTTCCCCAAGATAGTGTGGACTGCTATTGCTAAGTCACTTCAGTCGTGTCCGACTCTGTGCAACCCCATAGACGGTAGCCCACCAGCCTCTGCCATCCCTGGGATTCTTCAGGCAAGAACACTGGGGTGGGTTGCCATTTCCTTCTCCAATGCATGAAAGTGAAAAGTGAAAGTGAAGTTGCTCAGTCATGTCCGACTCTTCGAAACCCCATGGACTGCAGCCCACCAGGCTCCTGCATCCATGGCATTTTCCAGGCAAAAGTACTGGAGTAGGGTGCAATTGCCTTCTCCGATGGTGTGGACACCACCTCCTAAATGACCTTCACAAATTTCCTTTCTAAGCCCTAACACATTCGTCAACCTGCATACCAGCAATCATTGCCACATGCCTATTCCAGGCTCGTGTGGGCCTGTGCCCCTTATAATCCCTCCCAAGGGGGTGATCAGGCCCCCTGTTCCACCCTACGGGGTGGGTTCCTCCTCACCTGAGTGCTCAGTTCCCTTGCTGCCATCCACTACCTGCTAACATGCAAGTTCCGGGCATTAAGAAGCAGAATCCTTCCAGAAGGGAGAGGTACCTTCCCCTGTCCAGAAGATTCGAGCTGCAAGGCCTTGAAGTAGTCTCAAATGAGACTTGTCTCCTCAAAGTGAGTTTTCCAGTCCATGCACCAAATGTTGTAGCCACGCATTCTGGGAAACAAACTCACTCAGAAGGACAATGCAGATAGTGGAATGCGGCTTATTACACCGGTGGGCCCAAGGCAAAGTCTCCTCTTAGCCAAGGACCCTGACCAGTTTTCCTGAAAATCTTATATACCCTAAGTGTACGTGACAAATCCACCTCCCCAAATTCCCTGAAACCAGTCTGAACAAAGGAGAAGAATGATACAATCAAAATTAACCCATGATTCATATGCCTTAAGCCTAGGTAGTTAACAGGGGACAGTTATCAGTAGGCCTGTGGTCATACTCCAATAAGCATAATAGAATGTATGATTCTATTCGGTTACACAGATAATTAGGGTATTCTTTTAGGTAAGAGAGAGTCTAGGGAAGAAGAACCCTGGGGCTCTTCCATCCAGGGAGCCTGGTTTTATAGTTGGTATGTCGTTTCCATAGATACTGGACATATAGCTCAAAGTCCACAGTCCAGCCCAAGATAGAGTCCTGCTGTCAAGATGGAACCTGTTCTGTCTGTTTCCTCCTTCAATTTTAAAGTATGTCCATCTTTTCTGAGAAAGATGATCAAAAAATTGTGNAAGAATTGATGCTTTTGAACTGTGGTGTTGGAGAAGACTCTTGAGAGTCCCTTGGACTGCAAGCAGAGCCAACCAGTCCATTCTGAAGGAGATCAACCCGGGGATTTCTTTGGAAGGAATGATGCTAAGCTGAAACTCCAGTACTTTGGCCTCCTCATGCAAAGAGTTGACTTATTGGAAAAAACTCTGATGCTGGGAGGGATTGAGGGCAGGAAGGGAAGGGGATGACAGAGGATGAGATGGCTGGATGGCATCACCGACTCGATGGACGTGAGTTTGAGTGAATTCCGAGAGATGGTGATGGATAGGCAGGCCTGGCATGCTGCTATTCATGGGGTCACAAAGAGTTGGACACGACTGAGCGACTGAAATGAACTGAACTGAACTGAACTGACGGACCTAACATTCCAGGTTCCTGTGCAATATTGCTCTTTACAGCATCGGACTTCACTTCCATCACCAGTCACACAGACAACTGGGTGTCATTTTTGCTTTGGCTCCATCTCTTCATCCTTTCTGGAGTTACTTCTCCACTCTTTTCCAGTAGTATATTGGTTACCTACTGACCTGGGGAGTTCATCTTTCAGTGTCATATCTTTTTCCCTTTTCATACTGTTCATGGGGTTCTCAAGGCAAGAATACTGAAGTGATTTGCCATCCCCTTCTCCAGTGGATCATATTTTGTCAGAACTCTCCACCGTGACCCCTTGGTCTTGAGTGACCCTACATGGCATGGCTCATAGTTTCATTGAGTTGGACTAGTCTGTGGTCCATGTACTCAGTTTGATCAGTGTTCTTTGATTGTGGTTTTCATCCTGTTTGCCCTCTGAAGGATAAGAATAAGTTTCTTGATGGGAGAGACTGACTATGGGGGAAACTGGATCTTGTTTGACAGGCAGAGCCATGTTCAGTAAATCTTTAATCCAATTTTCTGTTTCAAAAGTACCCTAGAGAAGAGAGATGTGCTAGTGAATTACAAAGTGACAACATTTTTCAATAAAAGGACGTGGGGAAGGTGAGGAATTGTTACTTAAGGAGGAAAAAATGATGACATTTTACCAAAATAATTAAAGAAATGCTCCATTGTGAAAAATAGTTTCAAGTAATTCACACACCATCCATGAAGCAAAAGATTACTGTTCTGTTCAACTGAAGAGTTTTCACAGCTAAGACTTGAAGTTGGTAGTAAAGAGTAGGCAACAGAGTCAGTGAGCAACATCTTCACAGCTCTAGTCATCATGAGTTAGACAAAGGACATTAGAAAATGTGAAATTTGAGAAGTCCATGGAATTTTACATGTATACTGCTTAATATATTTTCTTTGGAAAAGTCCCTGATGCTGGGAAAGATTGAAGGCAACATGAGAAGAGGGCAGCAATGGATCAGATGGTTGGATAGCAATATCAGTGCAATGGACACAAACTTAAGTGAACTCCAGGAGATGGTGAGGGACAGGGAGGCCTGGTATGCTATATCAATGGAACTGCAAAGAGTCAGACAAGACTTATCAGCTGAACAACAACAAACAATTCAACTGAATACTGTTTTGATCCTTTTGGCCCACTGTAACAAAATATTCAATATTATACATTGGACTGCTAGTAAACAACAAATATTTCTAACAGTTCTGAAGGCTGGGAAGTCCAGGATCAAGGTGCTGGCAGTTCAGCATCTGGTGAGGACCCCTTCCTGGCTCATAGTTAGTCATCTTTTGCCTGTGTCCTCACATGACAGAAGAACTGAGGGATCTCTCTGGGGCCTCTTTTATTACGGCACTAAACCCATTGATGAGGACTCCACCCTTCCAACCTAATCAATACCCAAATCCCACTTCCAAAATCGATCATACTGGGAGTTAGATTTCAAAATATGAATTTAGGGGAAACAGAGGACACAAACATTCAATCTCTAGCAGTTATAGCTGCTATGTATGTTCCCATAGTTATACTTCTTTTCTGATTTTCTCAGGTAAGAGCAAGGGAGTCTTTATAGCCATGACTGTCTCATATTTCAAATAGTCCTGAGAAACTGAGAAGGGTGAGTGAAAATGAATTATATTTAAAAAAATGATTTATTTGCAAGTAACTGAAACTATTCCTACTAACTTAAGCAACTCAAGATTTACCAGTTGTAAACAAGTGGAATAACAGACTTCCTAAACATCAAACCAGGAAAACTCTTGTGATTTAAAATGCAATGTCATCANTGTGGTCATGTATGGATGTGAGAGTTGGACTGTGAAGAAGGCTGAGCACCGAAGAATTGATGCTTTTGAACTGTGGTGTTGGAGAAGACTCTTGAGAGTCCCTTGGACTGCAAGCAGAGCCAACCAGTCCATTCTGAAGGAGATCAACCCGGGGATTTCTTTGGAAGGAATGATGCTAAGCTGAAACTCCAGTACTTTGGCCTCCTCATGCAAAGAGTTGACTTATTGGAAAAAACTCTGATGCTGGGAGGGATTGAGGGCAGGAAGGGAAGGGGATGACAGAGGATGAGATGGCTGGATGGCATCACCGACTCGATGGACGTGAGTTTGAGTGAATTCCGAGAGATGGTGATGGATAGGCAGGCCTGGCATGCTGCAATTCATGGGGTCACAAAGAGTTGGACACGACTGAGCGACTGAAATGAACTGAACTGAACTGAACTGACGGACCTAACATTCCAGGTTCCTGTGCAATATTGCTCTTTACAGCATCGGACTTCACTTCCATCACCAGTCACACAGACAACTGGGTGTCATTTTTGCTTTGGCTCCATCTCTTCATCCTTTCTGGAGTTACTTCTCCACTCTTTTCCAGTAGTATATTGGTTACCTACTGACCTGGGGAGTTCATCTTTCAGTGTCATATCTTTTCCCCTTTTCATACTGTTCATGGGGTTCTCAAGGCAAGAATACTGAAGTGATTTGCCATCCCCTTCTCCAGTGGATCATATTTTGTCAGAACTCTCCACCGTGACCCCTTGGTCTTGAGTGACCCTACATGGCATGGCTCATAGTTTCATTGAGTTGGACTAGTCTGTGGTCCATGTACTCAGTTTGATCAGTGTTCTTTGATTGTGGTTTTCATCCTGTTTGCCCTCTGAAGGATAAGAATAAGTTTCTTGATGGGAGAGACTGACTATGGGGGAAACTGGATCTTGTTTGACAGGCAGAGCCATGTTCAGTAAATCTTTAATCCAATTTTCTGTTTCAAAAGTACCCTAGAGAAGAGAGATGTGCTAGTGAATTACAAAGTGACAACATTTTTCAATAAAAGGACGTGGGGAAGGTGAGGAATTGTTACTTAAGGAGGAAAAAATGATGACATTTTACCAAAATAATTAAAGAAATGCTCCATTGTGAAAAATAGTTTCAAGTAATTCACACACCATCCATGAAGCAAAAGATTACTGTTCTGTTCAACTGAAGAGTTTTCACAGCTAAGACTTGAAGTTGGTAGTAAAGAGTAGGCAACAGAGTCAGTGAGCAACATCTTCACAGCTCTAGTCATCATGAGTTAGACAAAGGACATTAGAAAATGTGAAATTTGAGAAGTCCATGGAATTTTACATGTATACTGCTTAATATATTTTCTTTGGAAAAGTCCCTGATGCTGGGAAAGATTGAAGGCAACATGAGAAGAGGGCAGCAATGGATGAGATGGTTGGATAGCAATATCAGTGCAATGGACACAAACTTAAGTGAACTCCAGGAGATGGTGAGGGACAGGGAGGCCTGGTATGCTATATCAATGGAACTGCAAAGAGTCAGACAAGACTTATCAGCTGAACAACAACAAACAATTCAACTGAATACTGTTTTGATCCTTTTGGCCCACTGTAACAAAATATTCAATATTATACATTGGACTGCTAGTAAACAACAAATATTTCTAACAGTTCTGAAGGCTGGGAAGTCCAGGATCAAGGTGCTGGCAGTTCAGCATCTGGTGAGGACCCCTTCCTGGCTCATAGTTAGTCATCTTTTGCCTGTGTCCTCACATGACAGAAGAACTGAAGGATCTCTCTGGGGCCTCTTTTATTAGGGCACTAAACCCATTGATGAGGACTCCACCCTTCCAACCTAATCAATACCCAAATCCCACTTCCAAAATCGATCATACTGGGAGTTAGATTTCAAAATATGAATTTAGGGGAAACAGAGGACACAAACATTCAATCTCTAGCAGTTATAGCTGCTATGTATGTTCCCATAGTTATACTTCTTTTCTGATTTTCTCAGGTAAGAGCAAGGGAGTCTTTATAGCCATGACTGTCTCATATTTCAAATAGTCTTGAGAAACTGAGAAGGGTGAGTGAAAATGAATTATATTTAAAAAAATGATTTATTTGCAAGTAACAGAAACTATTCCTACTAACTTAAGCAACTCAAGATTTACCAGTTGTAAACAAGTGGAATAACAGACTTCCTAAACATCAAACCAGGAAAACTCTTGTGATTTAAAATGCAATGTCATCAGGCCATCACCCTCTAAATAAATCCTCTGCAAGTATTTTCTTCCCTTGAGCCATGCTACTCAAGAATCAAATTCCAGAGTCTTGACTTAGCTTTTCACAAATAACAAACCCTTGGCCAGGAAAAAGAGGGGTGATTTTGTTCATAGTCCCAAGACTAAATTTGGGATGAAAGAGTTTATGCATAGATAATAAAATAGACCAAAAAAAAAAAAGCAACCAAAAATTTATTGTCATTTACCTAGAGAACTCAGAAAACAGATAATTGATTCTAGTGCTACATTTTAAAAAAAATTATGTGAAAAACTGAAATCTCTCAAACTGATTAACATTTCTTTAGGTACATATATATTTTTGGGAAAAAAGTATTCAAAGAACAATATTGATGCCCTCATTGGTATAATAAAAAGTTGTCCACTTTCAAATACAAATTTATCTTTTAATAACAAACAGCAAGCCTGACTCCTTCTGAGTTTTAATTTCTTTGTCTGTGAAATGAGAGATTGGGACTAGATAATCTCCAAATCCCACATTCTTTAAATTTATGAAGATAATGACCCACTGCATGCCAGTCTCAAATGTTAAACTATTTTTCAGAAATATTTGGAAACTAAAACTCACCGTTTGATATTTTGGCCTATGATCCAGGGTGGCTGGTTTTAGGGAAATAGGTCACAATAGGAACTCTTTTCCTTGAAATTATGAGTAAACCTCTGATGTCTATTCTGGGTTTATTAACTGAGTAGACTGCTACCGTCCATAACAGCAAAACTGTAAATTTTCTAGAGTAAATACAGTTAGATATCTTGACATAGAATAAAAAAAAACAATTGAAGGAGCAAGATGGTGGAGGAATAGGTAGACATGGAGTACATCTCTATCCATTGATACATCAGGAATACACCTTCAGACGCAGAAGTGCATGCAGAGCATCAGCTGAAAGTGGACAAGAGTACCTGACCAACAAAAAAGAAGACACAGAACCACACAAAACTCAATAAGATGAAGGAACTTATTGATTTACTTCAATAAGTTAAAGGAATGGGTGGGAGGAACAGGAGCATTAGTAGGACTGGACCTGCCCTTGGCAGGTGAGGGGACTGAAGCAGGGATCTGATTTCCACATCAGGACATTTGTCTGAGTCAGAGGAGAAACATTTAAGGCTAAGAGTGAAACAGCTGATCTGTGGAAGCCTAAATGGAATGAGAATCAGACATACCTTGCTGTAGCCATAAATACCCCAGACAGGGACACAGGTCCTCTAGAAGGTGCAGCAACTGGGAGCTGGAGTTTAGGGATTGTGGTGCAATCCCAGGGTGAGGGCTGCTGTTGACTGCAGAGAAATGGGATGTGAGGGAGGACATTGTGGTGGGAAATGCCTGTGGAAGAAAGCCAGGAAGCCATGGAAGCAAGGTGATACTGCTGAGTCACACATAGTGGGTGGAGCCATCACTATAGCCTCTCTCTCCCTACACGCCAGCATTGGCAGCTGAACAATAGAGAGGCTGGCCCATCAAACACCTGATGCACTGAACTACGGAGTAAGACCCCATTCAAAGTGCTCCTTTAAGTGCCTGACACGTTCTACAGAGTAGGACCCCAGCCAGGGGGGCCCCTTTATGTACCTGATGTTCTGAACAACAAGAGAAGGACCCCAGGCAAGGGAGCCCGCTAAGTACTTAAACAGGTTGAGTTATAGAGAAAGACTGGCCAAAGAGACCTTCTGATTGCCAGCAACAAGAGGCTTGAAAAAAGACTCTGATAGGGCCATAACTCCTGTGGTGGAGGCAGTCTGTGTCCCTGCTCACTTGATGGCACCAGGGTCCCCACAAGCCAAGCAGTGATGCCACCTTCACACTCAACTCTCACTAGGGCAGAGCTGCCATAGGCAAAAAAGTCTTGCCTTTATGCACCCAGGGTCACTTCAGTAGTGTCCAAATCTTTGCGACCCTGTAGACTGTAGCCTGCCAGGTTTCTCTGTCAGGGAGAAGGGTTCTCTAGGCAAGAATACTAGAGTGTATTGGCCAATACTGGTTGCCATATCCTTCTAGAGCACTATATCTCCTGCTGCCCTAGCCTCCAACTCCCCTGAGCATCTGGTGCTGCCAGAACCCCTGCGACCCAAGTATCTGCAGAAGCTCCACACCTGGCCTTCACAGGTGCAAATCCAAGTCCTCCAGGGCAGTCTCAAGAGCAAACCCCAATGGATGATCCACATGCAGAGGTGGAAATAAAACCACAATTGAAACCCAGGGGCAGTGTGGCTAAGGAAGAAGATCTAAAACCTTCTCGCCAGCTGTACAAGCTGCAGATTAAATCCACACGGTCAACTAGGCAGACTCTATGTCTGTAGAATATATAAAAGGCTTNAACCACAATTGAAACCCAGGGGCAGTGTGGCTAAGGAAGAAGATCTAAAACCTTCTCGCCAGCTGTACAAGCTGCAGATTAAATCCACACGGTCAACTAGGCAGACTCTGTGTCTGTAGAATATATAAAAGGCTCGCCAAAAAGAAAACACACTAGTTCTGATAGCTGTGGACATTGGAGGCAAGAACATACAGGAGTAGGAAAAGATTAGAATCTGAGCTGCGCCCAGAAGAGGTCCAGAGATCAACACAGAATTGGAGGGCATCCTAGGGAGATGAGGTGGACTATGACTCCCAGCGAAATAAAGGACTCTGACAGCAGTGACTCAAGAAAATAAACATTTATTATTCTTATGTTTTGACTTGTTCTCTAGATTCTTTTGGATTTTTTCTTTTTTTTTTTTTCTCTCCTGTTTTCCCCCCTCTGCTGTAGTTGTTAATTTTATTGGCACTATGAAATCTAATTAAGCTTTTAAGGGTTGTTTTTTTCTCTCATTTTTTATTGTTGTTATAAACCTCTGCCTCTTTCTCTTATTTTTTTCCTTTTCTCTTTTTTTATTTTAATTTTTTAAACTTATTACTATTTTTCTACATTTATTCCTTTGCCTGCTTTGCCAACTGTTCTTTGCCCCTTGCAGTTAATCTTTAATGTATATAAATCTTTATCTACCCCTATTTATCTTTGCATATCTATTCTTTCTTTCTTTTATTTCCTGTAAACATATTTGTTAGTTTTGTTTTCATTGCTTTATTCCCCACTTGGCACCTTGCTTTAGTTTTGTTTCCCGGTTTGTGCTTTGGTTATGTTAGGTAGCTAGAATAGGAAAAAGGAGTCCAAAATGGCGGTGGCTAAAAGACAAAGAAGGGGAAAGCCTGATAAAATGGAACAAAAGGAGGTCTGAGGACTGGAGTGAGGACCCCAGGTAAAACAAACAGCACTCCTGGCTAGCCCAATTTACACAGGACAGGCCTGAGGTGGGGCGGGGAGTGGAGGGGGGAGAAAAAAACATATATNCTTGCTTTAGTTTTGTTTCCCGGTTTGTGCTTTGGTTATGTTAGGTAGCTAGAATAGGAAAAAGGAGTCCAAAATGGCGGTAGCTAAAAGACAAAGAAGGGGAAAGCCTGATAAAATGGAACAAAAAGAGGTCTGAGGACTGGAGTGAGGACCCCAGGTAAAACAAACAGCACTCCTGGCTAGCCCAATTTACACAGGACAGGCTTGAGGTGGGGCGGGGAGTGGAGGGGGGAGAAAAAAAATATATAAAGAGGAGCCAAAATTGGGCCGGGGGCAGGTCTTCTCCTTGCATCTTCTGCCCTCATGCCTCAAGGATGTATTCTCCTTTGCTTTCTAAATAAAACTGAGCTGTAGCACAGAGTTTTAACACTGGTCCATTGGAGGAAATTTCACAGGGCTGTAACATTGGTCCATTCATCACTTCAAATTTTTATTGCGATGACACAGAAATGAGGAAATTACACACACACACACACACACACGCACACACAACATTTATGGTGCCATGTCTTGTTTCTGGCTGAAACAACCTCAGTTCAGCCCCCTCAAGATGGAGACCAAGCAAGCAGAAGCCCAACTCGGTGAAAATTCCCTCACTGGCATCGGAACACAAAGAAAACCCAGAGCAGGGGAAGTGAAAAGAAGCTCAGCGTGCTGGAAACCAAGATAGAGAATACAAACTCAACAGGAAACTCATGTGGCTCAGTCTCAGATACCAAAAGACCTCTGGTTAAGGTAGGAGGTCCTCACTCCTATGGCTGAAAAGATACATGGCTAACAAAATCTTAATTCCTTTACAATCTCTCATTTCTTGTTTCCTTGAACCCCCCACAAACAGGCAAGTGGCAGTGAATGCAACTGAGGGACTCTGGAGAGGCTACTCTCCAGCCTGTCCTGAAGGCTCCACTATCCTCTTTGCCCTAGTAGCTGTTATCCAAGTGGCTGGGGGTTCTTCTGTTCTTAATCTTCTTTGTGCCAAGGATCAGGCCAATAAAACTGAGCACAGGTCAGGTATTTAGCAGATTTCCCTGCAGGTTATGAAGGGGATTCCTCAGCACATTATTCTCACTGCTTTTTCCTTCCATCCTTCAACTCCTCTGTCCCAGGACTTGTTCAGTTCAGTTCAGTCACTCAGTCATCTCAAAGACTTTGCAACACCATGGACTGCAGCACACCAGCCCTCCCTGTCCCTCACCAACTCCTGGAGTTTGCCCAAACTCATGTCCATTGAGTTGGTGATGCTATCCAACCATCTCATCCTCTGTCGTCCCCTTTGCCTCCTGCTTTCAATCTTTCCTGGGCTCTTCCCTGGTGGCTTAGATGGTAAAACGTCTGCCTACAATGTGGGAGACCTGGGTTCAGTCCCTGGGTTGGGAAGATCTCCTGGAGAAGGAAATGACAACCCACTCCAGTACTCTTGCCTAGAAAATCCTATGGAAAGAGGAGCCTGGTAGGCTACTGTCCATGAGGTCACAAAGAGTCAGACAAGACTGAGTGACTTCAGTCACTCACTCTTCAATCTTTCCAGTACCAAGATCTTTTCAAATGAGTCAGTTCTTCACATCAGGTGGCCAAAGTATTGGAGTTTCAGCTTCAACATTAGACCTTCCAATGAACACTTAGGACTGTTCTCCTTTAGGACGGACTAGTTGGATCTCCTTGCAGTCCAAGGGACTCTCAAGAGTCTTCTCCAACACCATAGTTCAAAAGTATCAATTCTTCAGCACCCAGCTTTCTTTATAGTCCAACTCTCACATCCATACATGACTACTGGAAAAATCATAGCTTTGACTAGACAGACCTTTGTTGGCAAAGTAATGTCTCTGCTTTTTAATATGCTGTCTAGGTTTGGTCNTATAGTCCAACTCTCACATCCATACATGACTACTGGAAAAATCATAGCTTTGACTAGACAGACCTTTGTTGGCAAAGTAATGTCTCTGCTTTTTAATATGCTGTCTAGGTTTGGTCATAGTTTTTCTTCCAAGAAGCAAACGTCTTTTAATTTCATGTCTGCGGTCACCATCTACAGTGATTTTAGAATCCCCAAAAATAAAGTCTCTCACTCTTTCCATTGTTTCTCCACCTATTTGCCATGAAGTGATGGGACCAGATGCCATGATCTTCATTTTCTGAATGTTGAGTTTTAAGCCACTCAGATATACGGATGACACCACCCTTATGGCAGAAAGCAAAGAAGAACTAAAGAGTCTCTTG
>SJYW01008021.1:0-15209 GCA_006410735.1 Raphicerus campestris | reverse complement strand
TACTGAGTAGAGTTCCTTGTGATATACAGTAGGTCTTTGTTGATTATATTTATATCAATACATAGTTGTATGTGGGCTTCCCAGGTGACTTGGTAGTAAAGAATCCACCTGCTAAGGCAGGAGATACAGGCTCAACCCCTGGGTCGGGAAGATCCCCTGGAGAAGGAAATGGCAATCCGCTCCAGTATTCTTGCTTTGTAAATCCTATGGACAGAAGCCTGTTGGGCTACAGTCCATATGATCACTAAAGAGTCAGACACACTTAGTGACTAAACAAAAGCAGAGTTGTATGTATATGTTAAGTACAAATTCCTAATAAGTTTAATTTTTTAAAACTATTTTAAGATCTTTTAACATGATTTCTCTGAAATTAAATTGTATGCTGGGTAGTTATTTGTCTCTATTCATGATTAAGAGGAAGAAATTTTAACTTGATAGCCTTTCAAGAATTTTTCTGGGTTAATCTATGCTTAAGTCACACAGATGCAACCTTTAAGCCACTGTCATTCAAGATAGTTCAAATGTTTGCCAGTGAGCAATTTCAGTGCTGCTGTCATTTGCAATAGGACCACTCATCTCTAAACAATCGTTTACTTATCATTCTGCTTTTGCTTCAAAGTTGCTTTCTTTTGGGCTTCAGCAGTATTAAAGGAGAATATTCTGCTGATAGTATGATGTGAATCTACTCTGGTTCCTCCCAGAGAAGGTTTGGGCTTCTATTTCTTTGTCCTTTTCCAACACTTTACTAAAGCTTCCAGCATTCTCTTCTTTATCACAATCTTCAGAGCATGTCCAGGATCATTACAAAGATAACACTTAAGTGTTAGATACTAAGTCCTTTATTTTGGGAGCTGGCCCTCAGGGCTCTCTCAGCAATCACATCCTCTCTACCTCCAGAAACATGAAAAACTTTAGTTGAAGCTTTTACTTTTTCTTGAAACATTTAAAAGCTGTAGGTAGCATTTTTTTTTAACCTCTAGGAACTTTTGATTGTTATATAGCTAAGAACAACATTCTCTAACATTTACCAATATACAATTATCAAATTAAGGAATTTAATGAGATACTATTATCTAATATATTTTCTTCATTCAGTGTTTTAACAGATATCCCAATAATGTCATTTATAGCCTTTTCTCCTGATCTGGATCCAGCTCAGACTCTTGTATTACCTTTGGTTTCCATGTCATTTCAGTCTCTTTTAATCTGGAAGAGTTCTGCAACCTCTCGTCTTTCACAACTATGAAATTTTAGTACAAGTCCGCTATTTTGTAGAAGTAGAAGCTTTTGTTGTCACAGTCATTCTTGCTGTTGTTTTATCTCTTTCTCCGTATCAGCTGTCCTAACTGGTAAAACTCCACCACCATATGCCATCCAAGATGAGTGCAGATATCTTCCCCTTCTTCCCTCTACACAACATCAATAACTGGACAAAATTAATGAAGGTCAGGTTTACACAAAGGGGTGTAAGCAACTTATAGTATCTTTTAAAAATAAAAACAAAGTGTCCACTTCATGGAAATTAATGATTAAATTGGAATTGCTGTGGTTGAGTTTTGAGAGCTCACAATACACCAGGATGGATAATTCAAGTAGCCCTTTGATATATGTTTCTGGAGTTTAGGAGAGATGTTGACCCGGAAATGTATTTGGAACAAATCTATACAAATGTGATGGATACACAAAACAGAGTAAATATCACAACATAATAAAGGAGCTTGAAAAAAAAGAAGGAAAAGTAGAACTCTGAGAGTGCTTACATTTATGGCAGAGAAAGGGGGAAAAACCTATAAAGATGCAAATGAAATAAAGGCATAGTGAAAGAACTAGAAAAAGATTTACAAGAATAACTCCCAATATATCAAGGAAGGAACACTCCTTAAAAAGGAAAGAAAAGGTGTAAAATATCACAGGAACTGAGCTCAAAGTGTTCGATGGCTGAAACCAAAGCACACTATTAGGAGGAAGTTGTTCTTGTTGAGTTTGTTGCAACAGGAGATGAAAGGAAAACTGAGTGGGGATAAGAAAATTCAAGAGGCAAGTAGAGATTACTCCCTTGTGCCCTTTGACATTGAGAGAAAGGAGGATCATTTAATGACTACATGAGAAAGTAGAGTGTTTGAGGGAAGGCATTTTGATTTAGAGATGAGCTAAGCATACACATAGAGAGCAAACAGCTAAAGAGAGAAGATCTGCCAAATTCAAATTAAATAAGCTAAGGGCCTCAGCACATTAATTAAGAGTTTTAATCGTCATCAGAAAAAAATAGATCAATACTGAGAAGAAGAGAAATATTAAAACTCAAATTAGATTATCTCAGCTTCTGCAATATAGGAAACCAGATATGTTGATTGCTTTAGCACAGGTATAATGACAGGATAAAAGTGATTTGAAGCACTGTTTATAATTCAATGTACTGTTAACATTGAGGACATGTGGAGGACTGACTCCATGAGTATGCACTGAAGCCAAGAGTAGCCCATAATTAGCAGAAAACATGGAGAGATGCCCATGATTCTGATTTTAGTAAAGTAAGTGAAGGAAAAAATTGATTCTTATGGTTTAAGCAATGCCATGACTGAAATGGTTGATCATTATAGAACCATGTGACTCTGGAAAGGCTCTATAAGGCTTAGTGAAGAAAGGCATAGTGAGACACAGAAGAACTTTACAGTGGCAAAAATCAGACTGAAGAACTGGGAGGCAGTGAGAAGGGAAAGGAGGCCATTGATTAAGAGCAGAGATACAGATGAATAGTCAAAGCCACTTTGTTGGGCAGTGATCTGGAAGTACTAATGGGAAAAGGAAAGTAGACTGATGATTGTCAATAAATGAACCAGAGAAACAAAATGTATCTGAGTTTTACTATTCAAGATAACTAGGTTTTACTTAAAGCAGTTAAGATGAGATTTTTCTTGAAAAGCAAATGTACACCGAACCTTGCTTAAATTTAAAAACAGGTCCCAAATGATGTGGTAGAAAATAAGAAGTATGCTGGCAAAGTGAGTAGTTTGAAAAGAACAATCAGCAGGAATAAGGGGAGCAACATAAATAGGTTAGATCAGAAATGCTGATTAAGGAAAGGGAAAATTCTAAATATGACAAATATGTAATTGGTTATTGGAAGAGTTTTTATATTTAATCATTTCCAGTGTTCCATTTGAAACACTAGCAAGATAAAACAGAACTATAAAACATTTCTCACTTTATTTTGATTTTTCATCATAGACACTTAAAGATATACTCATAATAAAAGTTGGACACATGTTAACAAACAGTAAATGTGCTATTTGGAGTTTAGCAATGAAGCTTTTATTAAAAATAATTGCTTTTTAAAAGATAACTTTTTGTGGATAAGATCCAATAGGGTAGAAATCCTACTCCTAGTGAATGTTCTTGAATATGGAAAATATTTTTATATGATTTTATTGAGTCAAATATTCCATTACTGGAGGACATTTTAAAAATTAGCAATGAATAAAAACACTTATTTAATAATGAAGCATATTAAGCAAAATATTTCATGTACTCTGACAATGAAATGATTGTTGGCAAAATCTTTCTAAGACAAAAGGATTATTTCATAAACCAATATTATTTAAAGATGTCTATCTTCTGAAGGCTTAAGACTCTGTGATTTCACGATTGCTAAACAATGGTGACATATATTTTCTTTTTGTTAAAATGTGGAAGAGTGCTATTTTATAACTGAACTTTTCTTTCTTATAGTGAGTGACACTTAGAATGAAAAAAGAAATAACGAGATTTTATTTTATTTAGGAAGCAAACTGAATGAAAAAACATTGAAACTGTCCAGGGATTCCTACAGAGTATGTTGAAGCCAATATGCTGTGCCAGGTAAGGCTTTGTATAAAGTAGACAATTCAGTTGTCCTCTGTGATTAACATTGTTGGAAACAAATAGGTCTCAAGGCACTTACTAGGTGTAGTGTGTTGTTGTTTGCCTCTTAACCTAGAGCAATGAGTCACAGTAGGTATATGACTTCCTCTCTCTTCATCTTTTTCCTAATTCTCTCATCTCTATATTCATAAACTATAGCATTACACAAATGGAAAAAAAAAAAAAAAAAAGGGAGAGAGAGAGAGACAAGAGGAGGTAAAATGAAAGATCAAAAGAATAAAGGATCACTAGGTCCTTTTGAAAAACAATTCTCTAAAACATGTGGGTGGTCAAAGAAAAGAACAGAATCAAAAGATTGCATGAAGAAAGACCAGAATTTCCACTCTGTAGCCTGGAAGGCATCGACACCAGCTATCTAATGAGATTTCCAGATCCTGCACTGAAAGCAAATACCAATGTGTACCAGTAGATTTTTGTTAAATCTTGCATGTCTGTCTGTCTCTGTCTCTCTCTCTTTCTCTCTCTCCCTCCTTCTGCCTCTCGTTTCACTTCTTTCTCAATCACTTTGTCTCTACATGTATACGTATATATAGATATAGATATAAATATAGATATCTATGGTTTGTCCTGTTTTTAAATACACACAATGCTTAGTGGATGACAGTCATGTGACTAAAATGAAAATAAAGTCATCATCCAGAAAACAGACATTTATGGTATAAAAATACCTGGATAATTGTGCTTCTTTATTTTATCTGGACACACTGAAATTATTTAGATACAAATTTATAATATGCAGGATAAATATTAACTTTCATGACAAATGTTTTCATGAGAAAAACAAAAATAGAAATAACCTCAAATATCTATCAGTATGGGGACCATCAAATATTCGAAGGTATGTAGAAAAAAGTCATAGTTTTAAGTAAAAATACTTTTTGCTTTCCTGTATAAAATTTATAAAATGCATAGCTACATTGTGTCTATGACCAATTTCAAATATTATAATAAAAAATATTGGAAATGAATGTTTTCCTGTGTCTCTTTGCCAGCTTGGTTAGTATGAAAATTAATGAGGAAGGCAAGAAGAATATCTTAATTTATAAATTATTTGATTCACATATCTATTGCCAAAGTTAATATTTGTTTTTAATGTGATTTGCCTCTGAAAAATGTATTGTTGATCACAAATAAACAAAAGAAGTTTGTATTATTGCACAGTGAACCTGAAATTGCACTTATATATAATGAGGTCTTACTTTAAAAATTTCTTCACAACAAAGTGATAAAGAGAACTCTAATGTTTGAAATTCATTATATATGCTTTCTACTAAGGGAATACAAAGTTTTAATCTGTAGAATTTAAATTACATATATTCATTACATATATTACATATGTTCCAAATTAAATGTCACATAAATTGACAATGTTTCAAAGAATAATGATGCGGATATTTTGATTGTGTTCAAACATTTTCAGCCCTAGTTCATATACTTTATAAGACAGAACATTTACGATTTTTAAATATTTTCCAAGAGGATAAGTGCCTTACAATTTAAAAAATGAAATACAAAAGATAAAGAGATAATTAACTCAATATCATTTTTCAAAAAAATAAGCTGTAGAAAAGTATCTCAATTATTGTTTTTACAATTATATCTTATTTTTATTTGAAACAGTACAAAAGTCATTGTGCTTAATGCACATGCCTTATAAGGAACCACAGAGTTTTTTCATTTACCATCAGTTATCCACTGATGTCTAGATAAGTTTTTACGGTACCATAAATTTCCACAATATAAACTCAATAAAAGGCTATATGGCATGTACTTTGAAAACATCTGCCCTTGCCCTCCATAGTCTTTCTATACCACAAAGGAGACCATGTTTAACCTTCACTTTAAACAATAGAGTTAATTTGATGAAAATTTTTGGCTTATAATACAAAGACTTTTCTTGGATATGAACAGAAAAAAATCATCAGTATTTTAAACTTTCAATGTTGAAACTGGAAAACTGCCTTTTCCTTCATAAAACCATTTCATCAAAGAAAACTATGAGTTCAGAATCCTTTTTCTGCTACCACAACTACCACAAAATCTGCAAATATGCATCTGGGGATCTTCCACAACCACAGAAACTGGAAGAATATTTACTATCATTTATAGTTTAATTCTATATTTAAGAAAAGAAAGAGGTCACTGAGTATACAGTAAGAGTGTCATTTAATAAGAATGTGAATCAAAAAATAAGGATGCTGAATTATCTCTGAATTGAAGCTGAAAAAACCTCAAGTGATTATTATTTTCATGTGCAACATGAAGTTGCCATTTTAATTTGTCAAACCAAAAAAACAAAAACAAGATGGAAAGCCTATATCTTTAGTCTTTTTTCTCTCCCATGAAACTGAACTCTTGATCCCATCTTGAATATGAAGAAAAGAAAAAACTTTATGTTTAATAGGCTGTCATATAAATCCAAGTTGGAAAAGAATATTTACAGCAGAGAGAATGAATAAAGCATATGAAAGCCATGGAATTTTAAACAGACTTAACACTGTAGACAAAAGTATTAATAATGCACTTGTAGAAAAATATGAGAATTTGATGAGGAGGGGCTAAACAAGGATTCTGACAATTTCATGATAAATTGGTGAAAGAGAAGCCATAAATGTAATTTAAGAAACATTTCTCTTGCTTTTAAATCAAAATTAGTACAAAGTGGAAGTTTTATAGTCTTATTTGTATGGGCTTATATGTCTATTGTATTTATAGGATATAGCAAGTAAAACTTTCCAGGCAATATAGTTAATATCTTAGGAAATAATGTGCTCAACGTAAAGTCATAAAATCTGTCTTTTGCTTGTTTAGAAATGCACATTAACATCAAAAGATTAAAACAAGCCAATGCAACATGCTGTAGTAAAATTCAAGATATACCTGGCAGCAAAATAAATGTCGCCATAGCATAAATGTACTAATTGCTGATGTTTCTCTTTGTCTTCAATAGCACTCTTGTATTTTACAGTTTTTTAGTTCAAAATGCTTAAGATAACTTCACAGCTATATCTGTCAGAAAAAGTCAAGGTAAAATCCTGAAAAAAACTGTAGCTATTAAACATGTACTTAATACTAGGTCTCTGTGTTAGAACTAAATAAGCTGCTAAACACAGTAAGCTTTGTGGGACCCATGGCTCCCACCTCCTTCTACTTAATGATCCTAACCAGTTGTAGAAAATCTTTTGAAAAATTTTTCAAAAGATAATATATACTCATAGTAAACATAATTTAACAATTAAAGAAAAGTATAACCCAAAATCTAAAATGTCTCCCACTGAACTCTTTTTTTTTCTAATCTCCTTCTAAGATATATATTTATATTTACATACATTTCCTTGCATATATGTAGTACTGCCACTATGTATACACAAATCCTTAGATTTATACAAATAAATCTCTTAGACCATGTCTTTTGCAATAAAAATATAGATTAACCATATGCTCATATCAGTAATATATATCTCTCATATTCTTTAATGGAGAAGGCAATTTCACCCCACTCCAGTACTCTTGCCTGGAAAATCCCATGGATGCGGAGTTTGGTAGGCTGCAGTCCATGGGGTCACTAAGAGTCAGACACGACTGAGTGACTTCACTTTCATCTTTCACTTTCATGCATTGGAGATGGAAATGGCAACCCACTCCAGTGTTCTTGCCTGGAGAATTCCAGGTACGGGGGGAGCCTGGTGGGCTGCTGTCTATGGGGTCACACAGAGTCGGACATGACTGACTTGACTTAGCAGCATATTCTTTTAAACAGCTATGTTTTTCTACTATATTAATATATTAACATAATTGGTCACATATAAATGGAGCTTTCATTTGTTTATAATGTTTTTTTATTTTAATGATGAAAAGTTTTGAACATATATATCATTGGAGTATATTAGTAAGTTAATTCTAGAAATAAAATTGTTAGTAAATATTGATTGCAAAAAATAAATTTCGTTAAACATGTCTGCAAATCAGATTTCCTCAATCCAATGTCTACAAACTTATGCAATTGATAGATTTTTTAAAATAAACACGACTAAAGAAGAAATTAATTCCTGTTAATATTGATGTGAAGTGAATGTTTGTGTCCTCCACCAAACTTCATACATCAAAGATCCAAGCAACAGTATGGCTATATTTGAGATGAGGTCGCTAAGGAATAATTAAGATCAAATAAGTTTATAAGGGTGTGAGCCTGTTTNATAAAGTAGACAACTCAGTTGTCCTCTGTGATTAACATTGTTGGAAACAAATAGGTCTCAAGGCACTTACTAGGTGTAGTGTGTTGTTGTTTGCCTCTTAACCTAGAGCAATGAGTCACAGTAGGTATATGACTTCCTCTCTCTTCATCTTTTTCCTAATTCTCTCATCTCTATATTCATAAACTATAGCATTACACAAATGGAAAAAAAAAAAAAAAAAAGGGAGAGAGAGAGAGACAAGAGGAGGTAAAATGAAAGATCAAAAGAATAAAGGATCACTAGGTCCTTTTGAAAAACAATTCTCTAAAACATGTGGGTGGTCAAAGAAAAGAACAGAATCAAAAGATTGCATGAAGAAAGACCAGAATTTCCACTCTGTAGCCTGGAAGGCATCGACACCAGCTATCTAATGAGATTTCCAGATCCTGCACTGAAAGCAAATACCAATGTGTACCAGTAGATTTTTGTTAAATCTTGCATGTCTGTCTGTCTCTGTCTCTCTCTCTTTCTCTCTCTCCCTCCTTCTGCCTCTCGTTTCACTTCTTTCTCAATCACTTTGTCTCTACATGTATACGTATATATAGATATAGATATAAATATAGATATCTATGGTTTGTCCTGTTTTTAAATACACACAATGCTTAGTGGATGACAGTCATGTGACTAAAATGAAAATAAAGTCATCATCCAGAAAACAGACATTTATGGTATAAAAATACCTGGATAATTGTGCTTCTTTATTTTATCTGGACACACTGAAATTATTTAGATACAAATTTATAATATGCAGGATAAATATTAACTTTCATGACAAATGTTTTCATGAGAAAAACAAAAATAGAAATAACCTCAAATATCTATCAGTATGGGGACCATCAAATATTCGAAGGTATGTAGAAAAAAGTCATAGTTTTAAGTAAAAATACTTTTTGCTTTCCTGTATAAAATTTATAAAATGCATAGCTACATTGTGTCTATGACCAATTTCAAATATTATAATAAAAAATATTGGAAATGAATGTTTTCCTGTGTCTCTTTGCCAGCTTGGTTAGTATGAAAATTAATGAGGAAGGCAAGAAGAATATCTTAATTTATAAATTATTTGATTCACATATCTATTGCCAAAGTTAATATTTGTTTTTAATGTGATTTGCCTCTGAAAAATGTATTGTTGATCACAAATAAACAAAAGAAGTTTGTATTATTGCACAGTGAACCTGAAATTGCACTTATATATAATGAGGTCTTACTTTAAAAATTTCTTCACAACAAAGTGATAAAGAGAACTCTAATGTTTGAAATTCATTATATATGCTTTCTACTAAGGGAATACAAAGTTTTAATCTGTAGAATTTAAATTACATATATTCATTACATATATTACATATGTTCCAAATTAAATGTCACATAAATTGACAATGTTTCAAAGAATAATGATGCGGATATTTTGATTGTGTTCAAACATTTTCAGCCCTAGTTCATATACTTTATAAGACAGAACATTTACGATTTTTAAATATTTTCCAAGAGGATAAGTGCCTTACAATTTAAAAAATGAAATACAAAAGATAAAGAGATAATTAACTCAATATCATTTTTCAAAAAAATAAGCTGTAGAAAAGTATCTCAATTATTGTTTTTACAATTATATCTTATTTTTATTTGAAACAGTACAAAAGTCATTGTGCTTAATGCACATGCCTTATAAGGAACCACAGAGTTTTTTCATTTACCATCAGTTATCCACTGATGTCTAGATAAGTTTTTACGGTACCATAAATTTCCACAATATAAACTCAATAAAAGGCTATATGGCATGTACTTTGAAAACATCTGCCCTTGCCCTCCATAGTCTTTCTATACCACAAAGGAGACCATGTTTAACCTTCACTTTAAACAATACAGTTAATTTGATGAAAATTTTTGGCTTATAATACAAAGACTTTTCTTGGATATGAACAGAAAAAAATCATCAGTATTTTAAACTTTCAATGTTGAAACTGGAAAACTGCCTTTTCCTTCATAAAACCATTTCATCAAAGAAAACTATGAGTTCAGAATCCTTTTTCTGCTACCACAACTACCACAAAATCTGCAAATATGCATCTGGGGATCTTCCACAACCACAGAAACTGGAAGAATATTTACTATCATTTATAGTTTAATTCTATATTTAAGAAAAGAAAGAGGTCACTGAGTATACAGTAAGAGTGTCATTTAATAAGAATGTGAACCAAAAAATAAGGATGCTGAATTATCTCTGAATTGAAGCTGAAAAAACCTCAAGTGATTATTATTTTCATGTGCAACATGAAGTTGCCATTTTAATTTGTCAAACCAAAAAAACAAAAACAAGATGGAAAGCCTATATCTTTAGTCTTTTTTCTCTCCCATGAAACTGAACTCTTGATCCCATCTTGAATATGAAGAAAAGAAAAAACTTTATGTTTAATAGGCTGTCATATAAATCCAAGTTGGAAAAGAATATTTACAGCAGAGAGAATGAATAAAGCATATGAAAGCCATGGAATTTTAAACAGACTTAACACTGTAGACAAAAGTATTAATAATGCACTTGTAGAAAAATATGAGAATTTGATGAGGAGGGGCTAAACAAGGATTCTGACAATTTCATGATAAATTGGTGAAAGAGAAGCCATAAATGTAATTTAAGAAACATTTCTCTTGCTTTTAAATCAAAATTAGTACAAAGTGGAAGTTTTATAGTCTTATTTGTATGGGCTTATATGTCTATTGTATTTATAGGATATAGCAAGTAAAACTTTCCAGGCAATATAGTTAATATCTTAGGAAATAATGTGCTCAACATAAAGTCATAAAATCTGTCTTTTGCTTGTTTAGAAATGCACATTAACATCAAAAGATTAAAACAAGCCAATGCAACATGCTGTAGTAAAATTCAAGATATACCTGGCAGCAAAATAAATGTCGCCATAGCATAAATGTACTAATTGCTGATGTTTCTCTTTGTCTTCAATAGCACTCTTGTATTTTACAGTTTTTTAGTTCAAAATGCTTAAGATAACTTCACAGCTATATCTGTCAGAAAAAGTCAAGGTAAAATCCTGAAAAAAACTGTAGCTATTAAACATGTACTTAATACTAGGTCTCTGTGTTAGAACTAAATAAGCTGCTAAACACAGTAAGCTTTGTGGGACCCATGGCTCCCACCTCCTTCTACTTAATGATCCTAACCAGTTGTAGAAAATCTTTTGAAAAATTTTTCAAAAGATAATATATACTCATAGTAAACATAATTTAACAATTAAAGAAAAGTATAACCCAAAATCTAAAATGTCTCCCACTGAACTCTTTTTTTTTCTAATCTCCTTCTAAGATATATATTTATATTTACATACATTTCCTTGCATATATGTAGTACTGCCACTATGTATACACAAATCCTTAGATTTATACAAATAAATCTCTTAGACCATGTCTTTTGCAATAAAAATATAGATTAACCATATGCTCATATCAGTAATATATATCTCTCATATTCTTTAATGGAGAAGGCAATTTCACCCCACTCCAGTACTCTTGCCTGGAAAATCCCATGGATGCGGAGTTTGGTAGGCTGCAGTCCATGGGGTCACTAAGAGTCAGACACGACTGAGTGACTTCACTTTCATCTTTCACTTTCATGCATTGGAGATGGAAATGGCAACCCACTCCAGTGTTCTTGCCTGGAGAATTCCAGGTACGGGGGGAGCCTGGTGGGCTGCTGTCTATGGGGTCACACAGAGTCGGACATGACTGACTTGACTTAGCAGCATATTCTTTTAAACAGCTATGTTTTTCTACTATATTAATATATTAACATAATTGGTCACATATAAATGGAGCTTTCATTTGTTTATAATGTTTTTTTATTTTAATGATGAAAAGTTTTGAACATATATATCATTGGAGTATATTAGTAAGTTAATTCTAGAAATAAAATTGTTAGTAAATATTGATTGCAAAAAATAAATTTCGTTAAACATGTCTGCAAATCAGATTTCCTCAATCCAATGTCTACAAACTTATGCAATTGATAGATTTTTTAAAATAAACACGACTAAAGAAGAAATTAATTCCTGTTAATATTGATGTGAAGTGAATGTTTGTGTCCTCCACCAAACTTCATACATCAAAGATCCAAGCAACAGTATGGCTATATTTGAGATGAGGTCGCTAAGGAATAATTAAGATCAAATAAGTTTATAAGGGTGTGAGCCTGTTTCATTAGGATCAGCATCCTTATAGGAAGAGACACCAGAGAGCTCACTTGCTTTCTTTCCTCATGCACACAGGAAGGAAAGGGAACATAAGGGCATAGTGAGGGCTGTGTACAAGTCAGGAAACAGTAACTTCACCAGAGACCAACTAGCTGACACCTTGATCTCAGGCTTCTACCTCAAGAACCATGAGGAAGTATCTTTCTGTTGTTTAAGCCACTCAGTATGTGGTATTTTGCTATGGCAGTCCAAGCAGATGAACACAATTGAAGTTGTCATAATTTTTCTGTCAATTAGATTGAATAATTATCTACATCAAACTTGTTGATGGTTATCCAGAAAAACCTTTAAACTTTCAGTGTGGCTAGATATGACTTGTTAATAGCCAGTTCAGTAAATATATATATATATATATATCCTATATATATATATATATAGCAAGAGGCATAATATATATGTGTGTGCATACACATGGGGTTGTGAAGAGTTGGATATGACTTGGTGACTGAAAAACAACAGCATATATGTGGGAAGCTCAGTGTATACATACACACACACACAGAAAGATAACATAAATGGTAGAAAAACAAATCCATGTTTCAGAAATATAACTCTCTATATATGTTTCATTTTCTTTTTTATAAAACATTTGTCTTTTTATTAAAATCTTCATATTCAAATGCATTTATAAAAACTACAAAATGACAGATTTTTCTAAATACAAAAAATAACAAATGAAAATAAAACCATAATATAAAAGAAAAATCATTGAATATACAGTCAACTGTATAGTTGTAGTCAACTGGTTACTGTTTCATTGAATGTTTATTGATAAACAAGTTATTTTCCAGCATCCAAATAGAATAAAGCATTACTCACATAATACAACATTTCAGAAGTAAATTTCATATATCCCTACTATTATATATCCNGGTAAATTACTCTGGGATATTAAAACCTGAATGGTGTGAAGATGGTGTTTATCTTAATGCAAGAGTTGATAAACACGGTTTGCATGTAGTGGCTGCGTAGCTGTGGCAATGAGACATTGATTCATATACAGAATGAGTTAAATATGTTAGTAAATTAAGAATAATGAGTCCTCAGCTTCCCACTATCAGAGAAAAGAAAGGACAGGAAAGTGAAGTTGCAGTCGTGTCCGACTCTTTGCAACCCAGATGTGTATAAGAGACAGATGTTGGCAAGCTTACTGTGCCAAGGCCCTCCCCATGAGAATATATGTATGTAGATAAACACTTGTGTCCACATATTAACTGTATTAATATTTACATACTTACATTTACATATGTTTCTTATTAATAACCATATTTTTATATACACATATATTTACTTTTGAAGTCATTTCTAAATCCAGTTATTGAAGTCCATGAGTTCACACTCCACTTACAATCACATCACAGGGTTTATTCTAGTCTTTTCCCTCTCTGTATTTGTAACTTCCTTCTCTGATAAGCTTCCCTGGTGGCTCAGATGGTAAAGCGTCTGCCTGCAATGCGGGAGACCCAGGTTCGATTCCTGGGTCGGGAAGATACCCTGGAGAAGGAAATGGCAATCCACTCCAGCAGTCTTGCTTGGAAAATCTCATGGACAGAGGAGCCTGATAGGCTACAGTCCATGGGGTTGCAAAGAGTCGGACACGACTGCAACTTCACTTTCCTGTCCTTTCTTTTCTCTGATAGTGGGAAGCTGAGGACTCATTATTCTTAATTTACTAACATATTTAACTCATTCTGTATATGAATCAATGTCTCATTGCCACAGCTACGCAGCCACTACATGCAAACCGTGTTTATCAACTCTTGCATTAAGATAAACACCATCTTCACACCATTCAGGTTTTAATATCCCAGAGTAATTTACCCCACATATAAACATCTTAGCCTACTTGGTTTCTGAAACCCCATAGCAAGCCATCCCTCCAGAGTGATGTCACACACCAGGCCACCCCATCCCTTTACAGGGTGGCTGCCTCATTCTGTTTTGAGTCTCAACATCCCTCACCAAGCTGAACCTCTGGGTGACCTCATACCTTGTTCCTTGTACTACCTTCACCCCTTCCCCAAAGGCTATAGGAATGCATCCTTCAGAAAGAGAAAGAGAAAGGGAAATGAAGGGAGAAAAGAGAAGAGAAAGAATCACAAATCATAAGAACAACTTATTCTTTTCCCACTGGAAAATCAAGAACAGTGATTCTTGAAAAGGAAGTGCTACAGACCCTGTGGTTTGAAATGCATAGCCAATATATAATTTTGTATTTAGAATAGGAAACTAATGTATTGTCCTCATGATATGAACTATTCAAAATGAATCCTGACAAAAATCTTCGTGGATAAGGACAGGATCTTGCGGTGAGGAGGAAAGGAAGTAAGATTTTCTTATTATCAAAATGAAGCATGGGTTTAAAATATTGCCATAAAGACGATAGGCATCTTGTCATTCAGGGAATACCAGTTTTGCTGGCTTTATTCCAGTCAATATGTATTTGCATTGCAGGGTGAAAGGTAGAGGACACTTAAGTAATTCAAAACTAGGAAATCCTCAAAAACCTTAAATTCTAACTACGTTCAATATTATTGTACATGACATTTACTATCAATACATATATAATTTTTAATATATTTAAACACATGATGTTTAATATCATTATATATGATGGTTAAATCATTATATGTAAAATGATTAAAATCATTAAATTTCCTTTACAATGAAGCAGTTGTTAGTATAGTTGCATGAAAATCTATGATTAGCTAATTAGAAAATCATTTTCTTGCTACTGTTTTGTTTTTTAATGACTAGTAAATATTCAAACAAATCAGAAGTTAACAGAGTG
>SJYW01008020.1:389207-444253 GCA_006410735.1 Raphicerus campestris | reverse complement strand
CTGGAATCAAGATTGCCGGGAGAAATATCAATAACCTCAGATATGCAGATGACACCACCCTTATGGCAGAAAATGAAGATGAACTAAAGAGTCTCTAGATGAATGTGAAAGAAGAGAGTGAAAATGTTGGCTTTAAACTCAACTTTCAGAAAACTAAGATCATGGCATCTGGTCCCATCACTTCATGGCAAATAGCTGGGGAAGCAATGGAAACAGTGAGAGACTTTATTTTGGGGAGCTCCACAATCACTGCAGATGGTGACTGCAGCCATGAAATTAAAAGATACTTGCTCCTTGGAAGAAAAGTTATGACCAACCTAGACAGCATATTAAAAAGCAGAGATATTACTTTGCCAGCAAAGGTCCATCTAGTCAAAGCTGTGGTCTTTCCAGTAGTCATGTATGGATGTGAGAGTTGGATTGTAAAGAAAGGTGAGCACTGAAGAATTGACGTTTTTGAACTGTGGTGTTGGAGAAGATTCTCTGAGAGTCCCTTGGACTGCAAGGAGATACAGCCAGTGCATCCTAAAGGAAATCAGTCCTGAGTGTTCATTGGAAGAACTGATACTGAAGTTGAAACTCCAATACTTTGGCCACCTGATGCAAAGAAATGGCTTATTAGAAAAGACCCTGATGCTGGGAAAGTTTGAAGGAGGGAGAAGAAGGGGACGACAGAGGGTGAGATGGTTGGATGACATCACTGACTCAATGGACATGAGTTTGAGCAAGCTCAGGGAGTTGGTGATAGAGAAGCCTGGCGTGCTACAGTCCATGGGGTTGCAAACAGTCGGACATGACTGAACGACTGAACTGAAGTGATAAATGATATAGTCTGATATTTGTCTTTCTCTGTCTGACTTCACTTAGTATGATAATCTGTAGGTCCATCCATGTTGCTGCAAATGGCCTTATTTCACTCTTTTAAAAAAAAATGCCTGAGTAGTATTCCATTGTATATATGTACTACATCTTCTTTATCCATTCATTTGTCAGTGGACATTTAGGTTGCATCTATGTCTTGCTGAAATGAACACTGGGGAGCTTATATCTTTGGAATTATGGTGTTCTCTGGATAAATGCCCAGGAGTGGGATTGCTAGATCATACAGTAGCTCTAGTTTTAGTTATTTTAAGGGATCTCCATACTGCTCTCTACAGTGGCTGCACCAATTTACATTCCCACCAACAGTGTAGGAAGGTTCCTTTAAGGCAATTTTGACTGCCAAGGACTAGAAGACTCTCCAAAAGAAGACACAGGCAAACGGATAAAGCGATTCAAGAGGAGAGTGTGAGAGCAACAGGGAAACAGTAAGCCCATTTCAAATTTTCATTGGGATAACTAGAAAATGCAGATTATAGCCTGTCATTATTACATACGTTACTATAGATCGCCTTTCAGTGAGAACTTCTGATATATGAACCAACTCATATCGGAAAATGTGTGTCCTGGAGTAAATATAAGGAAGAATGAAAAGAAGGAAGGGAGAAAGTGGGAAGGGAGGGAAGGAAAGAGGGAGAAAAGGAGGAAAGACATCCAAAAAAAGAAGGAAAGAAGAAAGTACCCCAATTTTGGAAGGTGCAGAGGCAAGATTCAGAGGCATGTCAAGTCTGCCCTAGCTTCTCATTTCATGAGTCATTCTCCTTGGCGGATCACCACGTACAGATCACGTTTCTCAGTTTGGTAAAGAGTGCTTTGCTCTCAGTTTGGTAAAGAGTGCTTTGCACTCTGCACTAAAGGCAAACAAAAGAAAAACCCAGGGCCAGCACTCCGCAAACTTTGTTTTTTAAACCCTAATACTCTTAGTGCCAAAATGAATGAACACTGAATTGTTCTTGTAATTAGTTACTCCTTCACATGATTCCATCCTTGCCTTTTGCAAATTTGCAACATTCATGGCCATCACAATCCTGTGACAGAATACATTTTTCCACTAAGAACATCCTGAGGCTAAACTTAGGACTGTTCCTTATCTTGTGACTTTCTTTTCATTTAAATACATGTTGCATTTTTAATTTAATGAGCCAGTCCTTTCAAAGTTTCTACTTTCTTTAAACATTTTTATTACAAACAATCTGTATATATATATATATATATATATAATTTTTTGATTCTGAGTCTTCCTTACACAGTAAGAACTCAAAGAGGAAATAAAGTTCCTTACTAAGTAAGCATAAATATAGAGAAGAGTAAAAACTTTGGCTAAACAGTTAAGATAATTTAAAAGATGCTTATCTTTTAAATTAGTGACATTCTTAAGGTTTGGTGTCTGTCAAAATCACCTGTGAGGCTGGTTAAAAAGAACCACCATGCCCCTTCCAAACCTGGGGAGTCAGAATCCCCAGTATCTGAATCATTATAGACTCTCTACTATTCTGTATCATTACAAAATGAATGTTCTGATCTGTGAAATGGGGATAACCTCCGAGAAACGTTGTAAGGACTGAGTGATATAATGTGTATAAAGCACTAAAGCTCTCAGAGCTCTTCTTAGCGTGCAAAAAGTAATACAGGAGGGTAGCTAATATTCTTTTTGTCTGAAGACAATTCTCCGTGTTTCTGCATATCTTGCGAGCAGAAGCACTGGCCACTTTTGTTTTGGCCCATTTTCTCAGGACGCTTGTATAGCAAATGGCCTTGGAAGATAAAGCATCTCCCTCCAGAGCAGGGGGCAGGTTGGTTTTCTATCTAGTGGAATGATGTTTTTTTTCGGTGCAAATGTCTTTTATAAAAGATTTGGGGGTCTCTAAGTCCAGAGCTTCTCGGTTGAAATGCAAATCCTTTGCAAGTATGGCATTCACATGGGCCCCTCTGTCTTGTCTCTTGGAACTGGGGTTGCAAGAGGAAATCAACATGAACTTGAACTTCATGCTGCTTGCTGTGCCATGAGTAATAAAGTTCTTCATCTCTGACCCGAGAATTTTGTGTCTTCTACCACCATCCATGTGGCTGGGTAACCAGCTAGCAAGNAGGAAATCAACATGAACTTGAACTTCATGCTGCTTGCTGTGCCATGAGTAATAAAGTTCTTCATCTCTGAACCGAGAATTTTGTGTCTTCTACCACCATCCAGGTGGCTGGGTAACCAGCTAGCAAGCGGAGGTAAAAATCTCGGCCCCTTCACAGTTCTTGACAATTCTGAGCACAGAGCATGCAGGCATGTTTAAAGAAGCTCAATATGGCAACCAAAAGTGACTTAATTCAAGTAATTAAGAGCTACTTTCATCTTTCACTCCCACCTATAAAGGAATAGTTGAAAGCATTCAATGCATAATTCTTTTATTGCACAACAACAGCACCATCCAGCGTCTCCCTCATGCAGCCATGGTCTCCATCCTGTCTTCTGGTTTGAAGGGTCCTGTTAATGACTTTGGGAATCTATAAACCACCTGGCTATTATACAAAACTGCTTGTTTTTGTTGTTTAGTCGCTAAGCCATGTCTGATTCTTTGTGACCCCATGGACTATAGCTTGCTAGGCTGCTCTGTCCATGGATTTCCCAGGCAAGAATACTGGAGTGGGTTGCCATTTCCTTCTCCAGGGGATCTTCCCAACCCAGGGATTGAACCCCTGCATCTCCTGCATTGCTAGCAGATTCTCTACCCCTGAGGCACCAGGAAAGCACTCAGAATCACATACCAGTGGCCAAATGGCAGAGCCACAGAAGGTTTGAAGCATATTTGCATTTCTGAACTTCCTTCAGGATCTAATTGACCCCCTCTTCACCATGATAGCATGCGATGCCTATCTTCCTCCAGAGTATCTCTATTGTCCCGTTACTTCCTCAACCCACTCACTACCACTAACTTCCTGATGACTGACTCATTCTTAAGAGAATATATATCTAAGTAGGACATCTAGGAAATCCTCCAGAGGGACAAAGGCTGTTGGAAGAATGATGATCAGTACCAGCTCCAGGGAGAAAATCCAAGTGATGAACATGGTTTTCCCACCATGATTTACACATGGTGGCCAAGTCTGAAGCTGGAAGACAGTCACTTGGGTTCTTTCAAAGGATGCAAATTGTCAGGCTAAGGCTAAAACTCTGGACCTGCTGTTATCTATTCCATCAGTGAAGGCATGTTAAATAAGAAGAGAATGTTATTCAGGAGAAGTTGAACTCACCATAAAACCTGGGACATAGAGGAATGGTTGTGAAGATGGGTCACTGTCAAGAGTACAGGAACCTTGCTCCTCCAAGTGTGGTCCCTGGACCAGTAGCATTGGAATTCGCTACGAGCTTGTTAGATTCAGAATCTCAAGTCTGACTTGAGACCTACTCTTACAGAAACTAGATTTTAAACAAGATCTGTGGATGATTCAGATGAACACTGTACAGTTTGAGAAGAACAGTGTTAGAGCTTTCAGTGTGGGGAACCCAGGGAAATCTAGTTCTGCTTTGTTAATGCTGATCTGGGTAGGAGGCTGTATGTGAGTGTGCACAACGTCATCTAAGTGCCCATGATACTCTCGTTCCACATCACTGTGGACTAGACTCCAGCATCCCAGGAAATGTCTCCCAGCTCCTGCCTGGCATTCTTTATTTTCATGTTTATTTATTTATGTATTTTTGGCTGCCATGGGTCTTCATTGCTGCATTCAGACTCTCCTTGCAGTGAGTAGGGGCTACCCTTGAGTTGTGGTTCACAGACTTCTCATTACAATGGCTTCTCATGTTGTGGAGCATGGGTTCTAGGGTGTGTGGGTCAGCAGTTGTGAAGCACAGGCTTAGTTTCCCCACAGCATGTGGAATCTTCCTGGACCAGGGGTCAAACCCATGTCCCCTGCATTAGCAGACAGATTCTTAACCACTGGACCACCAGGGTATCCCCCTGCTTGGCATTCTGAAGCCATGAAATCTGTTCTGGGGTCTCTGCTTGCGAGCTTAGTCACTCAGTTGTGTCCGACTCTTTGCAGTCTCATGGACTGTAGCCCACCAGGCTCCTCTGTTCTTGGGATTCTCCAGGCAAGAATACGGGAGTGAGTAGTCCTTCCCTTCTCCAGGGGATCTTCCCAGTCCAGGGACGGAACCTGGGTCTCCTGCATTGCAGGCAGATTCTTTACCATCTGAGCCACCAGGGAAGCCTGAGGTCTCTGTTTGCCATCTCCTTATCTTTACCTGATGCTTAATTGTCTACTGCACACATTTCTACCTTTGTATCATCTCCTTATCTCCACATGTCCCTGAAACAACCTCGTTCTGCCTGTGTCCCATAAGCTCTGGGCTGGCCCTCCCAAATTCTGCATGGGTGGAGATGGAGTTTCATAACAAGCCCACATCTGTCTGCCCGATTACTGAATGAAGTGAAAGTTGCTCAGTCGTGTCCATCTCTTTGTGACCCCATGGAATAGTCCATGGAATTCTCCAGGACAGAATCCTGGAGTGGGTAAGCGGTTCTCTTCTCCAGGGGACTTTACCAACCCAGGGATCGAACCCAGGTCTCCGATTATTGCATGCTCAGCTATTTATAGTAGCTTTTGGCCAGGAAAAAGGAGTCAGTAAGAAAGAGGTTTGGGCTTCCCTGGTGGCTCCACATGCCAATGCAGGAGATGCAGTTTCAATTTCTGGATTGGGAAGATCCCCCAGAGAAGGAAATGACAATGCATTCCAGTATTCATGCCCAGGAATCCCATGGACAGAGGAGCCTGGCAGGCTATGGTTTATGGCGTTGCAAAAGATCAGACACAATTTAGCAACTAAACAATAGCAACAAGAAAGTGGTTTATATTTTTTGATCTCTCTGAAAGACTTGGGAGAGGAAACATCTCTTGGTTGGTCTTCATAGCAGAGGCTGAAGGTTCTCCCTGGACACTTTTAGGCATGCCTCTTTTGGGTGAGGCTGAAATGGAATGAGAGTGTTTTTTTATTAACACCCTCACTGCACTTGTCAGGCTTGTTGGAATGCCTTTTACCCAAAAAGGAACAAGTAATCAGGAGCTATCAGAGCACAAAACTCAATTTTAATATCCTTGTTCAGTATCGTGTGTGGTTCTTTTATTTATATGCTCTTCTTTGGCGGGAGGGTGGTGGGGTGGGGTGTTCCACCCCCCAAAATGGCTTGAGGGATTCTAGTTTCCTGGCCAGGGGTTCGATCTGGCCTTCAGCAGTGAGAGCCTGGAGTCCTAACCCCTGAACCACCAAGGAATTCCTTAGTGTGCTCTTCTTTCCCCAGTTTTGACTTTTGGGACTTAATGACCATAATGATAGTAGACATTAATTTTTCATCCAGGTCAGATAAGATTCCAACATGCTCCATGAAAACTATTCCCTGGCAAATGCTTTTAGCTTCTTTGCTTTTTTCTTCAACCATCAGTCATCTTGGCATAAACCCCAAAATAAAACCAATTATTAACTTTTCAACTCTTCCCCATAAACAGCTGAACATTGTGAAAAACCACAAAACCAGACTAGTTGGTTTTACTTCCATTATCACAGACAATGTGTATGCACACTCAACCCTGCCCAGCAACTCCAGGATTCTCCAGTAAGTTTGCTTTCTCATACACTCTGGTAACAATTCTGAACTTTCACTTCTAGTCTCACCCTCAGCCCTCAAGAGATACGCTTACATTATGCTTCACTGAGAAAACAGAAGCCATTAGACTGGAGACCTTGTCATTTTGTGATCAAAGCTACCAACTTCTATGCATCTGGGCTTCTTCCCTGGTAGCTCAGATGATAGACAATCTGCCCATAATGTAGGAGACACAGGTTCAGTCCCTTGGTCAGGAAGAATCGTGGAGAAGGGAATGGCTGCCCACTGCAGTATTCTTGCCTGGAGAATAATATGGACAGAGGAAACTGTCCATAGTCTATAGGGTCGCAAACAGTCAGACATGACTGAGCTACTAACACACTCTGCATCTATATCCATATTTTCTTTTCTTCCTTCAGTGATGGAGGAAGTGTCTTTCTTCCTAGGAAAGGTTACTATAGTACTTGGAGCTCAACTCTTCTAACTTTCTCAGGCTTAAGGTGTCTGCCTGAAGACCCCACGTGGGAACCCGAGGGCCCACGTTGAGCTGGTAATTCACTGATCACAGGCTCGTGTACAGAGCGTAGTGGCTCTGGTTGACGCTGGGCTGAATGCAGCCTTCTTTACAGCAAGTCAGAGCAGTTTCCAGGTCCTAGTGCACTCACTGATGTCTATGGCGGCCAAAGAGATAAGCTGAAGACTGTGTCCTTGCCTTTCGAAATCGAATAACTCCCTGTGCGGGTCCTTAATGAGAAACGCCACAGGGGTGGAGTTGCTCCTGTGGAGGCTCTCCTGCACCGTGATGCCACGCCTATACAATTGCAAGTAACAACAGACATTCTGTTAAGGCCTGGATACGGAACCCGAGGCAATATCTTGCTGCCGGCTCTGACCAGGATTTCACAGGGACGGACGGTGGAATGGACTTGGCCATGGAAGGTAAAGGCGTCCCACATGCGGCGGGTGGCTCTACTGGCCCCGTGGGCTCTGCCGCGTGAGTCCCATGTGTGTCACGACCGATGTGATTGTGGATTGAGCACACACCCATGTGATGGTAGAGAACGTCTCGGCACGTTCGGTCTGCACCGAACTCCCTGGCACATTCAGCCTCCAACTGGGACTAACCGGACCCAGAAACAAAGCGTCTTCTGGTTATATCAGAAGATGGCTGACTGCAATGAGACTAAGCGCCTGATTATACAAGCTGTGAAGAAACGGCAGCATATGCCTCGCCCCCAGGGACAGCATGGACTGTGGGAAAGGCTTTCCTGCTTGCCTGGGCTGAATTACAGGAACTGCATTCTTTTGTGTAGAGACAAGGGATGGTACTGAGCCAGCAGTGTGGAAACCCCTGTTCCTCTGTGCTAAAGTTAGTCTTGAGTAGGGTTATCAAGAGGCCTATAGTATAATCCTTGTCCTCACAGCACCCTGTGGGTATATGGGCTGTACAGGTGCCCACACCTGCCCGGGTGTTGGATGGACGGTGCACTTGGGGCTGGCCGTATCTGCCTGCCTCGGTATATGTAACCCTCCCACACCAACCTGCCAACTGGGCTATGGTCCATACTCGGTACCAAGTGAAATGGGTCCTCTGGTGGTACTAATGCTTGGTCTTATTTTTGCCCCAAGGAGCAGCTATAGTGTACCACGATGAAGGGTAGCCCCTACTCACTGCAACTGGAGAATCCTGTGGGCAGTAATGTAGACCCAGCACAACCGTTAACAAATAAATCTTAAAAAATAAATTAGATACAATAAAATGATAAAACAGAGTTATTATAATATACTGTAGTAAAAATCTTGTGACTGTGGTTTTTCTCACAAGATATCTTTTTATAATGTGCTCATTCTTCTTAGCATGATGATGATGTGAAGTGATAAATACCTATGTAATGAAATGAGGTGAAAGATGTAGGCAGTGTGACCAAGCATTTAGGCTACTATTAACCTTTGGATACTGTGTCATAGGAAGGATCATCTGTTTTCAGTGATCCTGGATCATTGAACCATGATGATGTTGCTGGGTGAATGTTGGCAGTATAAGGTATTAACTAATGGTTGGGGATCCCCAGCAGGATACAACAGAACTCTCACACTAATCAGAATGGTGTGCAATTGGAAAACTTATGAAGTGCTTATTTATGAAATTTTCCATTTAATATCTTTGGGCTACAGTGGAGAGCTATTAACAACCTGTACAAATCAAAACCATGGATAAATGGGGGACTGGTGTAGTGTGGCAGCTCCCGACATCAGGTCCTCTCTCTTCTCAGAATTTGTAAAACAGGGCATCTCTGTGCCAGGGATCAGCCTGTGATGAAAGCCTAAGCTTTTCTCAGGTCTTTTCTCAGCCTGTCTTTTCCTGGGCAGTTTTCTAAATTCTTCCACTATTGCTTATCTCTGGGGATAAAACATATTATCAGTAGTTTATTTCATCTCTCCAGAGGTCTTATGCACACACAGACACACACAATCACACACTTTTTCCTCTGTCTTTTCCATTGTACTACACTTTAATCCCTCCTCTATTAAAAGGGGTGGTAGAAATTGATCTACAGAAATAACATTTTACTGATAGTGAATCTTCCAGTGCAAGAGCATGGTAGCCTTTCCAAATGTTCAGTCTTCTTTTATATTCCTCAGAATGTGAAGTCAAGTGGGCCTTAGAAAGCATCACTACGAACAAAGCTAGTGGAAGTGATGGAATTCCAGTAGAGCTATTTCAAATCCTGAAAGATGATGCTGTGAAAGTGCTGCACTCAATATGCCAGCAAACTTGGAAAACTCAGCAGTNGAATATCATGGCATCCGGTCCCATCACTTCATGGGAAATAGATGGGGAAACAGTGGAAACAGTGTCAGACTTTATTTTGGGGGGGGCTCCAAAATCACTGCAGATGGCGATTGCAGCCATGAAATTAAAAGATGCTTACTCCTTGGATGAAAAGTTATGACCAACCTAGATAGCATATATAAAAACAGAGACATTACTTTGCCAACTAAGGTCCGTCTAGTCAAGGCTATGGTTTTTACAGTAGTCATGTATGGATGTGAGAATTGGACTGTGAAGAAGGCTGAGCACTGAAGAATTGATGCTTTTGAACCGTGGTGTTGGAGAAGACTCTTGAGAGTCCCTTGGACTGCAAGGAGATCCAACCAGTCCATTCTGAAGGAGATCAGCCCTGGGATTTCTTTGGAAGGAATGATGCTAAAGCTGAAACTCCAGTACTTTAGCCACTTCATGCAAAGAGTTGACTCACTGGAAAAGACCGTGATGCTGGGAGGGATTGAGGGCAGGAAGAGAAGGGGACAACTGAGGATGAGATGGCTGGATGGCATCACTGACTAGATGAACACGAGTCTGAGTAAACTCCAGGAGTTGGTGATGAATAGGGAGGCCTGGCATGCTGTGATTCATGGGGTCGCAAAGAGTCAAACACGACTGAGTGACTGAACTGAACTGAACTGAACTGATGTCTTAAAGCTTTCTTCATAATAATCCTTCACATTTTTGTAGGTTTATAAATATTCCCCTGTGTCATCATTTTTGTGACTGCTGTGAATGATAGATTCCTTCCTTGGTCTGTCATGTTAGACCCATCAGCAGAGGACCAGTGGGGACTTCCTTGAGACCTTTATTCATCAGCAATGGTTATTTCTCCTTGTGTAACCATCAACCAAGTCTATGCCCCCACCAGTAACGCTGAAGAAGCTGACGTTGAATGCTCCTTTGAAGACCTAGAAGACCTTCTAGAACTAACACCCAAAAAAGATGTTCTTTTCCTTATAGAGGACTGGAATGCAAAAGTAGGAAGTCAAGAAATATCTGTAGTAACAGGATAATTTGGTCTTGGAATACAGAATGAAGCAGGGCAAAGGCTAACAGAATTTTGACAAGAGAACGCACTGTTCATAGCAAACACCCTCCTCCAACAACACAAGAGAAGACTCTACACATGGACATCAGCAGATGGTCAATACAAAAATCAGATTGATTATATTCTTTGCGGCCAAAGATGGAAAAGCTCTATACAGTCAGCAAAGACAAGACCAGGAGCTGACTGTGGCTCAGATCATGAACTGATTATTGCCAAATTCAGGCTTACATTGAAGAAAGTAGGGAAAACCACTACATCATTCAGGTATGACCTAACTCAAATCCCTTATGATTATACAGTAGAAGTGAAAAATAGATTCAAGGGATTAGATCTGATAGACTGCCTGAGGAACTATGGATGGAGGTTCATGACATTGTATAGGAGACAGGGATCAAGACCATCCCCAAGAAAACGAAATGTAAAAAAGCAAAATGGCTGTCTGAGGAGGTCTTACAAATAGCTGAGAAAAGAAGAGAAGCTAAAGGCAAAGGAGAAAAGGAAAGATACACACATTTGAATGCAGAGTTCCAAAGAGTAGCAAGGAGAGATAAGAAAGCCTTCCTCCATGATCAGTGCAAAGCAATAGAGGAAAACAATAAAATGGGAAAGATAAAGATCTGTTCAAGAAAATTAGAGATAGCAAGGAAACATTTCATGCAAAGATGGGCTCAAAGACAGATATGGTATGGACTTAACAGAAACAGAAGATATTAAGAAGAGGTGGCAAGAATACACAGAAGAACTATACCAAAAAGATCTTTATGACCCAGATAATCACGATGGTGTGATCAGTCACCTAGACCCAGACATCCTGGAATGCAAAGTCAAGTGGGCCTTAGGAAGCATTACTGTGAACAAAGCTAGCAGAGGTGATGGAATTCCAGTTGAGCTATTTTAAATCCTAAAAGATGATGCTGTGCAAGTGTTACACTCAATATGCCAGCAAATTTGCAAACTCAGCTGTGGCGACAGGACTGGAAAAGGTCAGTTTTCATTCCAATCCCAAAGAAAGGCAATGCCAAAGAATGCTCAAACTACCACATAATAGCACTCATCTCACATGCTAGCAAAGTAACACTCAAAATTCTCCAGTCTAGGCTTCAACAGTATGTGAACCATGAATTTCCAGATTTTCAAGCTGGTTTTAGAAAAGGCAAATGAACCAGACATCAAATTGCCAACATCTGTTGGATCATGGAAAAAGCAAGAGAGTTCCAGAAAAACATCTATGTCTGCTTTATTGACTATGTCAAAGCCTTTGATTGTGTGGATCACAAGAAACTTTTTAAAAATTCTGAAAGATATGGGAATACCAGACCACTGACCTGCCTCTTTAGAAATCTATACTCAGGTCAGAAAGCAACAGTTAGAACTGGACATTGAAAACAAGACCAGTTCCAGATGGGAAACGAGTGTGTCAAAGCTGTACATTATCATTGTGCTTATTTAACTTCTATGCAGAGTATGTCATGTGAAATGCTGGGCTGGTTGAAGCACAAGCTGGAATCAAGACTGCTGGGAAAATTATCAATATCCTCAGATATGCAGATGACACCACCCTTATGGCAGAAATCGAAGAAGAACTGAAGATCCTCTTGATGAAAGTCAAAGAGGAGAGTGAAAAAGTTGACTTAACACTTAACATTCAGAAAACTAAGATTATGGCATCTGGTCCCATCAGTTCACGGCAAATAGATGGGGAAACAGTGGAAACAGTGTCAGAGTTTATTTGCGGGGGGGGGGGGGGCCAAAATCNAAAGTTGACTTAACACTTAACATTCAGAAAACTAAGATTATGGCATCTGGTCCCATCAGTTCACGGCAAATAGATGGGGAAACAGTGGAAACAGTGTCAGAGTTTATTTGCGGGGGGGGGGGGGTCCAAAATCACTGCAGATGGTGATTGCAACCATGACATTAAAAGACGCTTATCTCTTGGAAGGAAAGTTATGACCAACCTAGACAGCATATTAAAAAGCAGAGACATTACTTTGCCAACAAAGGTCCGTCTAGTTAAGGCTATGATTTTTCCAATAGTCATGTATGGATGGGAGAGTTAGACTGTAAAGAAAGCTGAGCCCTGAAGAATTGATGCTTTTAAACTATGGTGTTGGAGAAGACTCTTGAGAGTCCCTTGGACTGCATAGGGATCCAATCAGTCCATCCTAAAGGAAATCAGTCCTGAATATTCATTGGAAGGACTGGTGTTGAAGCTGAAATTCCAATATTTTGGCCACCTAATGTGAAGAGCTGACTCACTTGAAAAGACCCTGATGCTGGGAAAGATAGAAGGCAGGAGCAGAATCGGAAGACAGAGGGTGAGATCGTTGGATGGCATCACCTACTTAATGGACGCGAGTTTGAGCAAACTCCAGGAGTTGGTGATGGACAGGAAGGCTTGGCGTGCTGCAGTCCATGGGGTCTGCAAAGAGTAGGACTCGACTGAAGGACTGAACGACTGGACTGAACTGAGCTGAAAGCTGCAAGGCTGAGGAGGAACTCTCTGGCTCAGGCCGCCTTTGGGCTCCTCGTCCCTGCCTGGGAGGCTGGGGAACGGCTGGTTCCCAGGCAGCCTCTTGCAGTGGGATTCCAGTTAAGACACTGATGCAAATACAGTGCTACCCAGGCAGGGCTCCAGTGGAGGCTTTTAATGTTGCAAGAACCCCCTACATACACACAGACACGCACACGCGCACGCCCGCACACACACAGAGACACACACAGGCTCTGTCTCTCTCGCTTGCTCGCTCACTCGCTCGCTCTCTCTCTCTTCTGGAACCCTGGTTTCCCCTCCTGTAAACTCTCCCAACAGTCCTGCCCCGGAGGAAGCCCCACCCACTGTTGAGACCAGCCCTAAATTCCCGCTCCCGCAACTCCGCTCCGCAGTCCCAACCTCCGGCTTCAGGAAGTGGATCCTGCAGACTCGTAAGTGAACGTCACCCCCCACCTCTAGGATACCTAGACTCGCCATGGCACAGCGTTTGTCCGGTGCTCGCCCTCTCCTAATGTTGGGTAACCTCTGAGTCTTGCACTCAGAGGAAATTTGAAAGCAGGTTGTCCCGGCCATGTTCTTGCTCCCTGCAAGCTCTTAGAGATCGCAGATGGCTGCCTAAGAGAAGGGCATGGCCTGGCAGCATTTGGGGTGCTGGCGTAGCCCCCTGCACGGGGGAGGGGGCTAGCAAGGAACTTGCGGGACAGCAAAAGTGGCACAAGTGTGGAAGAAGAAAGGCAGTTTACGCCCGCGTATGGGCAAGGCGAGGAGGTGGGATCCGGGGGTGAGTGATCTTGGACCGAGCATCCCACCTGGACCCCATTCTCTGGCGGATGGGACTTAATGATCCTCGCCTGCGTCTGCGGTCGTCCGCCTTCTAGGGGTGCTTCCGGACTTAACGGCGAGTCCAAAATTCTCAGCGGCTGCCTTTTTGGAGGGGAAAGGCAATTAGTTACAGTAAGGTTGTGGCTCGAACCAGCTACATCGCTCCAGGCAAAGTATTCTGACCCCAGAGCTTGGGGTCACTTGAATTCTCTTCTGGCCTTGGGTGCAGGCAAATGATTTCTTCTTTGCTGCCTAAGAAAACGCGCGTTTGAAAGTGAGGCTGAGCAGCATCGCCACCCAGTGGCTGTCAGGAATTTTGGAGAATGCTTGTCTTAGAAGGCAGGGCTCTGTCTGAAAGACGTGCATGGACTTCTAGTAGGTTCTTTGTGTTTGATGCTTTTTCTTAGAATTCGCTTCATATGAGGAGAGAAATGGAATATTTGCATTCCAGGTATCTGTTCACTTCCTAAGGAAGCCTTATCAGTGGCTAGGAAAAGTCCGTGTGGGTTACTATTGTTACTTGCCTTGGAGATTTCTAAGGTAGACTCATTTCCTCATCTGTACACTGTGCCCTGGCAATGACAATAATACCCCTCTTACAGGGAAGTTATGAGGGTAAAATGAGATAAGTATGCCGTGCTTAGCACAGCAGCAGGAACAGTGAATACTAAATAAACATGATTGAGGTTAAATGATAAAGTTGATGATGGGTAAACCCTCCGTTTGCCTTCGGGCAGCACTCAGGGAGCCATAAGAAATCAGTCACATCATGACCTTGACTGCATGTTTACTGTATTCTAGGAGCTTAAGGATGGTTCATGCAAAGAGCTGGACCCTGAAGAAACACTTTGTAGGTTACCCGACTAATAGTGACTTTGAACTGAAGACAGTTGCACTCCCACCCTTAAAAGATGGAGGTAAGTCATACTCAGGAGATTTAAGTTGGAAGAGACTGTGTCAGTTCACTTTTGCTGAATAACAAACGACCCAACATTTAGAGACTTAAAACAATCATTTACTAGATTACGATTCTGTGGGTTGGCAGTTTAGGCAGGATTAAGTCGGCAAGCATTCTGTAGATCTTATCTGGGCTAAATGGTTCCTTCTGGCGTTACTCACATGTCATGTTAACTGGCTTTTTGCTGAGGGTGCGCTCCTCAGGTCTCCTCTCTGTGGCCTTTCTAACATGCTGATTTGAGCTCTTTGTTTTTTACTGTGATTTCATAAATCTAGAGCAGCAGGAACTGGCAAGCTCCAATATGCAAGGCCTGTTTGCTAATATGCTGTTCATCAAAGCAAGTCACATAGCTAAGCCCAAATTCATAGTATGGCCATAGACGTCTTTTTCCTTTTTAAGATTTTTTTTTTACTGTGGACCTTTTTTTTCAGCCTTTATTGAATTTGTTGGGCTTCCCTGGTGGCTCAGAGGTTAAAGCATCTGCCTGCAATGCGGGAGACCCAGGTTCGATCCCTGGTTCAAGAAGATCCCCTGGAGAAGGAAACGGCAACCCACTCCAGTACTCTTGCCTAGAGAATCCCATGGAGGGAGGAGCCTGGTAGGCTACAGTCCATGGGGTCGCAAAAAGTAGGATACGACTGAGCGACAAACTACTAACTACTAAACTATTGAATTTGTTACAATATTGCTTCTGTTTTATGCTTTGGGTTTTTTTGGCCAAGAGGCATGTGGGATCTTAGCTACCTGACCAGGGACCAAACCTGCACCCCCTGCACTGGAACGTGAAATCCTAACCTCTGGGCCACCAGGGAGGTCCCATCATAGACTTTTTGGTGGGAAGATGGCAAAGACGCTCCCACACAGGGGTGGGTAGTATCTGTGGCCCTTTCACATCTACCACAGAGACCTATCCAAGGCTGTCTCTGTGAAGCCTCCATGTCATGTTGGAGGATCCCTATTCTTTCCTTGGTGACTGCAGCACCTGCCTGGGGACATGGTTCTTCCTGACTTTGGCCAGCCATGGAGGAGGATTCCCTCTCTGTCCCAGTGAGTCCCATGGAAACAGTGGGGCTGCACTGCCTAGCAGCTGTGTGCAAAGCTCAGACTTATCCCTGGAGCAAACAAGGAGGGGAAAGCCGCTTCACTGAGGGGCCGCCCCTCCCCTTGGAGGAACTGGAGGGATGAGGTAAGCCTGAGGAAGTTGAAGGGAGAGAAATGGCAAGGCACCCCATCACGTGTTTGGAGATGAGCTTTGCAGAGCATCTGCTAAGGGCTATTAAATAGCAACCCACTCCAGTACTCTTGCCTTGAAAATCCCATGGACGAAGGAGCTTGGTGCAGGCTACCATCCATGGGGTCGCAAAGAGTCGGGCACGACTGAGCGACTTCACTTCACTAGCTTTGGTTACCTTTGGGTAACCAACAGGCATGCAATTTACTAACATGGTTACTGTTATCCATCCATCTAGGTTGTAAAAGCCAAAACCCAGAATCAAAATTCCAGAGGATGGGTGCGTGAGAGTCACTCCAGGAAAATGCATGCATTGTAAAATACTAATGGGCTGATAATAAAACCCTGTGTGAGCTCTGTGGCATAGCAATTACAAATGTGGCCCTGGGCAAGATACTTAACCTAAGCTTTAATAAAATGGAAACAATAATTGTTCAGAACATCATAGTAAATAATCTATGTAAGCATGAAGTGAATGCTGAGTAAATAGATATAGAGAAAGCACAGGAGTGCCCAATCCGAAATCTTGGCTGCACGGGCACTGGTGCAGTGTGTGGGTGAGCCTTCGTGGGGGCCAGCTCTTTCCCCTGCTCCCCAAACCGAAGCTCGGTACCTGTGGGACATGGGGCGGATCTGCGCGGGTGCTCCAGGCCAAGGGCTGACAGGAAGACTGGTGTAATAATCGATCATCGTGGCGGCGCCGGGTCAGGGAGAGGCGCGGCTGGTAGAGCTCAGAGCTTGCTGAAGCCCGCTGGGTGGCTCGAGGGATAGGCGGGGCGCTGTGTAATGTTCAAGCTGGGAAAGGCTTTACGTGGCTTGTCAGAACCACATTTGTGGTTTCTTACACAGTGAAGAAGGCAATGGCACCCCACTCCAGTACTCTTGCCTGGAAAATCCCAGGGACGGGGGAGCCTGGTGGGCTGCAGTCCATNAGAAATAGACTGCTTCTCTGGTAGCCCCTGGAGCTTGGCATCTCTCTCAGTCTAACACTCTTGGAGTGTGGGGCTGGGCTCTTTACAGGGAGGTGGGAAGAGCAGGATGCTTTTAGAGTTCCTCGTGTGTAGCCTCTTTGTCTCTGTTGGTGAAATCAAATATGATCACAGCTGACAAGACACCACTGTGCCAGTGTCCCTAATGCTTTCTTCTAATGGAGTGAACCTACTTCTAATTTTGTTCTAAGTAACTAGCAAATTGTCTTTCTCTCATCTACTTATTTTTTCTTCTCCCTCCCCCCCTTTTGTGTTACAGTAATAATACAGAATAGTAAATTATTATTTACCTTAGAATAAAGAAAAATTCCAAAGAGAGTACAGAGATTTTCCATATACCCTGTATTCTATATCCTAATTTCCCATATTAACATTTTATATTAGCATTCATCCTTACTTTTTTGTCTATGGCTGCACCTCATGGCATGTGGGATCTTGTTCCCTGACCAGGGATTTTACCCATGCCCCCTACATTGGAAGTGTGGAGTCTTAACCACTGGACCTCTGAGGAAGCCCCTCATCCTCTACTTTTAACCTCTAAACGTTTGATTATAGCTTTTGACCCTTTCCAGGTTCTTTGGTCCTCAAGTACAGGAATGAGTGAGGGCTTAGTAGTTAGGGGTTCAAATCCCACATACTACTNCTGAGGAAGTCCCTCATCCTCTACTTTTAACCTCCAAACGTTTGATTATAGCTTTTGACCCTTTCCAGGTTCTTTGGTCCTCAAGTACAGGAATGAGCGAGGGCTTAGTAGTTAGGGGTTCAAATCCCACATACTACTTGAGGGACCGTGAGCAAATAAGTAAGTTATTCCCTAAATCCATAAAGGATGCTAAACCATCACTGGGATACATTGGGGGGAAATGTTATCAGGTAACTTAGGTCCCCATATAAGACCCCCTTAAAATGTGAAAATATGAGTTAGGTCCATTTAGGAGACTGTGCCTTATAGAAGGAGAAATGAAAATCCTTCACTAAATGAACTCTTCACTCCCACACTGCTAAATGAATGTTGAACACATACTGAACAAATCTTGGCTTGAAGGAAAGACAGCTTATTTGACTGTCATGGTATTTACATTTCCTAAACAGGTTCTGTGTCTTCAGGGGTCAAATAGAGTTTAAGATGCTACAGCATTGGGTACTGGAGTGATGAACATAGATGATACCCTGCAAAGGTGTCCCCTACTCCTGCTTCCACCCCTGCTGAGATCATTATTAAATTTTTATGTTCAATTTACCCAGAAACTGGTTAACTGCTTCCTTGTGACTTTTTTGTATTTACTGTGACCTGATGCCTCTTATAAGCTATTATGCATAATCTGTTATATATGTATATGGATCATGCCCCCCAAATGACTGTAAATTCAAAGAGGACAGGCTCTCCTCTTCCTAGTTCCAAGTTTCCTGTGATGTACTAATTAATTTGGTGCTATGATGAGAAGAGTGTATCATTTAGAATATGAAACTAATCTATTATATTTGTTATTGTTTTGATACAGGGTAAAATCCAGTACCATGAACACATCACTGAAGGATTTGAAAACATGCCAGCTGCATTTATGGGACTGCTAAGAGGAGAGAATCTGGGGAAGGCAATAGTGAAAGCATGAACAAAAATGACACAAGGAATCCAGAAATCACCTAGATGATTAGTTTCTTTTTAATCATTTAGTAAAATATATACTAACTTCATAATGCACGAACAAAATTGACTAGTGGAATCTAGAAATCATTTGGATGATTAGCTTCTTTTTATCATTTAGTAAAATCTGTGGTGTTTTCATGATGTAAAAAACAGTAATTGTAATGTGACTGCTCTACCTAATAAAATACATTGAAGTGGTATATAATTAGCAACAGAGAATGAAATTTTCATACTGAACAATGGCCAGTTGAACTTAACTGCCTGCTGTAGTTCCTTCTGGAGTGTAATAGAAAATAATGGCTTTGGAGTCCAGAAGTTTCCTGCCTTTGTAACCATAAACTTCTGACTTTTCATCTGTGAAGTGCACACAAAAATGTCTGCATCACATACATATGATACATTTATTTAGACCACCTCTATAATGCATGGCATATTAGGTACTCAATAAGTACCTCACTGCAGAAATTTGTGATTCTGAAGTCAAAATTACCACTGCTATGGCTGATGGTTACACAAGGAGAAATAATCATTGCTGATGTATAAGCTTCCACTGGTCCTTCACAGGTGGGTCTAACATGACAGACCAAGAAAGGAATCTATCACTCACAGCAGCTACAAAAACAGTTAACACATAGGAATCTTTATAAGCCTACAAAAATGTGAGATTATTCTGAGAAGTTTTAAAACATCACTGAGGAACACAAAAGACTGAACNCTGCAGAAATTTGTGATTCTGAAGTCAAGATTACCACTGCTATGGCTGATGGTTACACAAGGAGAAATAATCATTGCTGATGTGTAAGCTTCCACTGGTCCTCCACAGGTGGGTCTAACATGACAGACCAAGAAAGGAATCTATCACTCACAGCAGCTACAAAAACAGTAACACATAGGAATCTTTATAAGCCTAGGAAAATGTGAGATTATTCTGAGCAGTTTTAAAACATCACTGAGGAACACAAAAGACTGAACATGGAAAGGTTATCTAGTTCTTGGACTCGACGGTTATCAGGAAAATGTCAATTCTGTTAACCGATTCTGCCACCAAAGAGAGGAGGGATTAAATTGTAGTACAACAAAAAAACGAGAAAAAAGTGTGTGTGTGCATGTATAAAACCTCTGGTGAGAGGTAATAAATACGATTATATGGTTCATCCCCAGGGAAGACAAGTAAGGTGTGCCTAAAGGATGGGAATAAGAGAAAAACTATAATATATGCCCTTTGGAACTTTTTGAATTCTCAGTTCAGTTCAGTCGCTCAGTCATGTCCGACTCTTTGTGACCCCATTAATCACAGCACGCCAGGCCTCCCTGTTCATCACCATCTCCCGGAGTTCACTCAGACTCATGTCCATCGAGTCCATGATGCCATCCAGCCATCTCATCCCCGGTCATCCCCTTCTCTTCCTGCCCCCTATCCCCCTCAGCATCAGAGTCTTTTCCAATGAGTCAACTCTTCACATCAGGTGGCCAAAGTACTGGAGTTTCAGCTTTAGCATCATTCCTTTCAAAGAAATCCCAGGGCTGATCTCCTTCAGAATGGACTGGTTGGATCTCCTTGCAGTCCACGGGACTCTCAAGAGTCTTCTCCAACACACAGTTCAAAAGCATCAATTCTTCGGCACTCAGCCTTCTTCACAGTCCAACTCTCACATCCATACATGACATGAAATTATTTATTCAATATTTACAATTTTAAGAGTTCTGCCTTTTTGTGTCTTCCCACATGGGATAAATAAAACATATATATGAGAGGTGTCATCCCTAAGACTGGGTGCCCCCTCATGTTTTTACCTCCCAAACTTGTCTATACAGAGCCTCCAGCAAACGTGGCCCCTNTCTGCCTTTTTGTGTCTTCCCACATGGGATAAATAAAACATATATATGAGAGGTGTCATCCCTAAGACTGGGTGCCCCCTCATGTTTTTACCTCCCAAACTTGTCTATACAGAGCCTCCAGCAAATGTGGCCCCTCCAGGTGAAGGTCCCTGAGCCCACTCTGGGTCCCATGAAGGGTTTTACTTTAGGGCTTTGATCCCAGTAGTTTGTGACTATCTGACTCTCTCAACTTGGGGTAGCAGTTTACCCCATGACCTCAAGTCTCTGTTGCATCTTAAAGGGTTTTTTTTTTATGCTCAATGTTTTTATTGTTAGGACAGACTGATGATACTAGATCAGAAACATAATGTCAAGTGTGTGTGTGTGTGTGTGTGTATACACACACATTTCCCTAAAATTTAAAATATCCTGGGCTTCCCTGGTGGCTCAGATGGTTAAGAATCTGCCTGCAGTACAGGAGACCTAGGTTCAATCCCTGGGTTGGGAAGATCCCCTGGAGAAGGGAATGGCAACCTACTCCAGTATTCTTATATGGGAAATCCCACAGAGGAGCCTGGTGGGTGACAGTCCATGGGGTCACAAAGAATTGGACACAACTGAGTGACTAACACTTTTACTTTCAGGCAGCCCTTATGAATTCTCTCCAGTGCTCTGGCAGTGCACCTTGGCACCAAACTGGCACCCACGGTTCTAAGCTTTGTTCAGGGCAGTGTTTGAAAACTTTGTATCATGTTCCAGGTCTTGCTTTCCTTACCTCTGAGACCTTGGAGGCTGTATGTTCCAGATGGCATAACTAGCAAATGTTGGAAAGGAACTGTTGAGGCCTGACTGGGAAATGAACTTTCACTGAGTTACATCACTCTGATTTGCTGGGCTCTGCACGGTGAGCACTGCGTTCTCCAACTCTGCTCTTCAGTATGGGAGCCACTGAAGGCCTGTGTTCCTGAAGTATGCACGGTGCCGTATTTCAAGGTTTAAAAAACTGAGGCAGAGTGAGTATTTTTCCATTAAACACAACTTTATTGTTTTGGTAGAACTACAATTCGCTTCGACTGTTGCACAGCATAGGACACTGCCGTTGTACTGTAACGTCTGTAATAGGAACGTGCGTAATTTCTAGTATCACAGATAAACACTCCACCAATCTAGGATCAACGGACGTGACTCAGTTCAGATGACTTTTTTCTATGCACTGAAGTGACATCACAAAAGTGTTTACTTGGATATTTTATGCAGATAGTACAAGTGAGAGAACACCTATGCATCCAGCACAAGTTACAGCGACACCTATATGTAAACCATAGTCATACATTGAGATAAGTTATTATTTTCATTGCAATATAGTAAAATTATTTCCTAGATTAAAAAACATGGAAAAATATTTAATTTTAATCAAGGCATATTACTGAGGCAGAATTCAGTGCAATACAGAAGCTAGTACCACAACTAGTACAGCAAAGAAAACCAGAGTGCAAGAAGGTACAGCGCACATTCAGTGATGAGCAGCAATCGCAACTCACTGCAGGCACAGCAAAATGAGAAGGCTGTTTGTTGTACACAAGTGTGCAATACAGCAGACACTACATATGACAGCAGCTAATAGTTATGCCATTTTTTAGCAACGCTCTACTAATAAGTATTTTCCTAATAGTACAAGAAAAATCCATGAAATCTTATGAAACAAGAATTACATTTCCATCAAAACAATAAAACAATTTTTAACAGGATTTTGAGCTTATACTTGGCCAACTATAAAATGGTTTGAATACTTGTGCACATGTGTGTGCACACACACAAATCTCAGATGGAGAGAAGATAGAAGAAATTACCATTTCAGTTATGGTAATCTAACTAGAAAATTATGAGGAAGACTTAAAAGGACACGTAAAAATTGAAATTTTTAACTAACCCTTTAATTAATTTTGCTCCTAGAATACAAGAAGCTTCTCATAATATCAAAGATCAACTAGTTCAAAATTAGAAAAATTTCAAGTACTTAGCTTTAGGTGTCTAATGTAAGACACTGCCAATTGAAAACTTTGAGTACATTCTGTCTCAACATCCAGATTTACAAAGAAATGTCAATTCATTGCCTAAAAACCTCAAACTCATGACACGTTTTTAGACATTTTAAACCTGACAAAGAAAAATTTCAGCAAAAGACAGAAAAATTAGTTTCTTTCATAAAGATAAGACTGAAATTATGTTAGGTCCAAAGATAAATATATTGGAATTCAAAAGCAAGAGAATAGTATTTCCACTCACTGCTTTGTTTCACTATATGATAGCTATTGAAAATATCGGTTCAGTTTTCCAAAGCAGACTTCAGGAGTCATGAATAGATGTTAAAATTCTTCAGTATATATGTGAAATGATGTAATCACTGCTAGTTTATGAAAATGTTGAAAATAATATTTTAATGATTTTGTGCTCTTTACCAATGATCCTTGGTTGAGTTATAAAAGAATTTTACAAAAATTCCTCTACTGCGAATTACAATTTAAGATCTTCTTGAATGAAAAGGAATGCTTGCAAAATATTCAATAATCAAAGACAAAAAGTGGCAGGATCACACTGAATATGAATGAGCTAAATTTCAAGCTCTTTAGAATGGGAAAAACTTGTGACCTACTTGGATGAGAAAAATTAGTTAAAACTGAAACATTTCATAATATAAACAGAAAATAATGACTTTACACACTTTTCTAATATGAGTCAACCTGCAGATTTTCAAAGTAATCAACAGCACTGTATAATTTGGCTGCAAAATGTAAGAAAAATGTGAAGAATGGTTGATGCTGATAAATTTAATTTTCTTTCCAGTTATGTAATACTTAATTGAATGTGATGCTAATAACAGAATTGACAGAAGAGTTGATTTAAACAAATACTGCTTTGAAATTGATAACCTTTTATTCAAAACCACATCAATTCTTCTAATAAAAGATGACGAATCTTGTCAATGTGGATGCAAATATCGAAGGATTTTTCTAACACTTAAAAACTTTAGGTATATCTAGACTAATAACAAAGAACATTTGGAAGAACTATGTGCACCTACTTTTCAACTATAAGTTTTATTAATATGGACAGAGTATGAATTAAGATACGCTGCAACTGTAACACATGGGTTTTGGACACAGCACAAAAAATAATACAGAATAGCTCATCAATAATTTTTTATACTGATTATATGTTTATGTTAAGATTATGGATATACCCGATGAAACAAAATATATTATTCACCTGTCTTCTCTTACCTTTTTAATGTGGCTACTACAACATCTGAAATGTGCAGTTAGGGCAAATTTTGGACAAAAGATACAANTTATGAAACAAGAATTACATTTCCATCAAAACAATAAAACAATTTTTAACAGGATTTTGAGCTTATACTTGGCCAACTATAAAATGGTTTGAATACTTGTGCACATGTGTGTGCACACACACAAATCTCAGATGGAGAGAAGATAGAAGAAATTACCATTTCAGTTATGGTAATCTAACTAGAAAATTATGAGGAAGACTTAAAAGGACACGTAAAAATTGAAATTTTTAACTAACCCTTTAATTAATTTTGCTCCTAGAATACAAGAAGCTTCTCATAATATCAAAGATCAACTAGTTCAAAATTAGAAAAATTTCAAGTACTTAGCTTTAGGTGTCTAATGTAAGACACTGCCAATTGAAAACTTTGAGTACATTCTGTCTCAACATCCAGATTTACAAAGAAATGTCAATTCATTGCCTAAAAACCTCAAACTCATGACACGTTTTTAGACATTTTAAACCTGACAAAGAAAAATTTCAGCAAAAGACAGAAAAATTAGTTTCTTTCATAAAGATAAGACTGAAATTATGTTAGGTCCAAAGATAAATATATTGGAATTCAAAAGCAAGAGAATAGTATTTCCACTCACTGCTTTGTTTCACTATATGATAGCTATTGAAAATATCGGTTCAGTTTTCCAAAGCAGACTTCAGGAGTCATGAATAGATGTTAAAATTCTTCAGTATATATGTGAAATGATGTAATCACTGCTAGTTTATGAAAATGTTGAAAATAATATTTTAATGATTTTGTGCTCTTTACCAATGATCCTTGGTTGAGTTATAAAAGAATTTTACAAAAATTCCTCTACTGCGAATTACAATTTAAGATCTTCTTGAATGAAAAGGAATGCTTGCAAAATATTCAATAATCAAAGACAAAAAGTGGCAGGATCACACTGAATATGAATGAGCTAAATTTCAAGCTCTTTAGAATGGGAAAAACTTGTGACCTACTTGGATGAGAAAAATTAGTTAAAACTGAAACATTTCATAATATAAACAGAAAATAATGACTTTACACACTTTTCCAATATGAGTCAACCTGCAGATTTTCAAAGTAATCAACAGCACTGTATAATTTGGCTGCAAAATGTAAGAAAAATGTGAAGAATGGTTGATGCTGATAAATTTAATTTTCTTTCCAGTTATGTAATACTTAATTGAATGTGATGCTAATAACAGAATTGACAGAAGAGTTGATTTAAACAAATACTGCTTTGAAATTGATAACCTTTTATTCAAAACCACATCAATTCTTCTAATAAAAGATGACGAATCTTGTCAATGTGGATGCAAATATCGAAGGATTTTTCTAACACTTAAAAACTTTAGGTATATCTAGACTAATAACAAAGAACATTTGGAAGAACTATGTGCACCTACTTTTCAACTATAAGTTTTATTAATATGGACAGAGTATGAATTAAGATACGCTGCAACTGTAACACATGGGTTTTGGACACAGCACAAAAAATAATACAGAATAGCTCATCAATAATTTTTTATACTGATTATATGTTTATGTTAAGATTATAGATATACCCGATGAAACAAAATATATTATTCACCTGTCTTCTCTTACCTTTTTAATGTGGCTACTACAACATCTGAAATGTGCAGTTAGGGCAAATTTTGGACAAAAGATACAAAGAGATCAAAGAGCTATCTGCCACTGTGGAAGAACCCAGAGCAGAAGCAGCATGCTGTGCGTGCCCTCTGCACGCAACACTACCTAAGGGGTTGGGAAACCACAAAACCCAACCCTCTGGCCTGACCCCTGGACACCCCTACCCTCACCCCATATAAAGAAGCTCACCTCCTCAGGGGAGCGAGCAAGCAAGGGAACCTGTTGTTTATTCTCGACCCCCCCTGCAGCAACAGGAGCCCCAATAAAGCCTTGCCTGAAAAAAATCTGCTATTAGTATGTGGCTCACATTCTATAATTAGTGGACAGTGTGCTGCAGTAACTGAAACACCTTTCCTGTGGCTTTTTAGGGCCCTGTTCTTAAATATGGATAGTCAAAAGATAACCAGAGATTTAAGGAGAGCCTCCAAGATGAAAGAGAAAAACAGATAAAAATAACTCAGAGGAAAGATAATGCAGGGAGCTGAGTAACACTAAGATACCATATTAGCATTCTCAGAGAAAGGAGTATTTCACCTAGGAAACAGAGTATGATTAAAAAAAAAAAAGCAGTCAAAAAGGTACTTGGAAACATAAAAATGATAACAGAAACAAAACACTCAAAATATTTAGTAGCAGAGTTGGAAGATAAAAGTTGACAACTTTCAGAGCGCAGGATAAAAATCGAAGACATGGAGGGAGTGATGTCAGGGAAGACGGAGCAGTAAGAAGTGGCAGGAATCCATCTCTATCTAGACAACTGCACTGACAGAAGTACATAAAGTGAGCTACTGTGGAATGCAGGGCTCCGTTTTAAGGATTTCAATGTCCAGAGGAAACCTTAACTAGTAAACCGAAACTAACAGCGGAGTATTTCAGCCTTTCAGTAGCAGCTACCACCCCACAATCAGCCAGCCCAAACATTCCTACTTGGACTTGCTGGAACCAAGATGGGCAATAAAGACCTTTTCCTCCAAATACGAGTCTGAGGTCCTGATTATGGATGATTGCTTCTGATCATAAAGATAAGATACATAGTGAATGGCCATTCTTCCACCCCCACCCCACTTAGTGATTCCCGAGGGATTTAAATGGACAACAAAACACCTAGTTTTTGGACTGATGCTGGAGCTTCAATACTCTGGCCACCTAATGTGAAGAGTTGACTCGCTGGAAAAGACCCTGATGCTGGGCATAAAGAGAATGGGGCAGCAGAAGATGACAGTTGGATGGCATCACTGACACAATGGACATGAATTTGAGCAAATTCAGGGAGGAGAGTGGAGCCTGGTGTATTGCAGTTCAGTTTAGTTCAGTCGCTCAGTTGTGTCCAACTCTTTGTGACCCCATGAATCACAGCACACTAGGCCTCCCTGTCCATCACTAACTCCCGGAGATCACTCAGATTCACATCCATCAAGTCAGTGATGCCATCCAGCCATCTCATCCTCGGTCGTCCCCTTCTCCTCCTGCCCCNCTTGCTCCTTATACATGCCATCATTATAGTGTACATCCCATTATAAACACATTTTGTCCTGATTTCTGTATCTATAGCATCCATGGAAATTTGCCCTTCTAGTCTCCTCTGGGGCACCTGATAGCCCCTGTTGATGCTCACTGACTCCACCACAGCATCACATCAAGGCCACTTCACTAGAGGTGCTCCCAGTCAATGACAAGAATAGCAATTACACTTGGGCCTATTTCTGTGAGGCATACGACTCTGCTAGATGACTTTGTCAGGGATGTTCATTTTTGGCTTTACTAAAATCTTTTCAACCTGAACTTCAATCTAAGACTCTTCCTACTCAGCCTTCCTTCCTTCCCTCTCCTGTCACAGGTATCAGACCTGTATCACCTTCATAGCAATCCCAGCCTCTTCCAGTCCCTGGAATTATTCCCCCCAGTAAGTCTCTGATGGGGCCAATCTTGGCATCCTTCTCAGAGGACCCAAACTGAGTGTCTCTCCTATTAAAATGAATATTCTAGGAAGGCAAGGCAGAAATTTTCATCATCTATATTAGCACCTAGTCCACCCATTTCACAACCTCTTTCAAATGACTTGGTAGGCAACTGTTTCAATGTCCTTCTCTACTTTTCACCAACTCACCTGGTCTACAGCCTTTGGAGACTTCTTTTTGCAGCAGCCGTGGTAGTCCAGCCCACTTCAGCTGGGAAACCAAATCTAACTTGGAAACTGGAAAGCCTGTTCAGAGAAAATAGAAAATGTCTTTTTTTTTTTTGTCTAGAACAAAGACATTCCAACATTCATAGCCTTTAGTTCTTCAGGGAAGAAAAATTGTCAAAAGTAGACTTCAGCACTGGAATTTGAGGAGAAAATTGGGGAAGGTATGGCCTTGATGACAGCAAAATGATGCTCAACATTTTCAGTTCAATGGAGCAAAGACACTTTTTTTTTTAGAAAACACTATGTAAAAAAGTACATTGTTAGAACCCATTTTAAGGTTTAGGCATATGACTCCCGTAAACTCAGCCAAAACCTTTAATAGCACTTATCTTCCAATGTTAGTGGACAAAAAAATACTCAGTTTAGACACTAAATCATGAATAGATGTCTTTACCCAGAAATTCTAGGTTCCTATAGTTCTCCAGTAGCACTTCCTTATATATCTCCTTCTGAGAAGGCTCCAGTTTCCTCCACTCTCCTCTGGAAAAGGTGACAGCCACATCTTTGAGCGTCATGGATTCCTACAACACCAAAGACAGCCTGTGTGCATGTTACTCCCAAACAGATCCTAAGAATTCAAAAAAGTAATAGATGTGATGGTTTTCAAGCCTTTAAGAATTTGCAAGCAAACTACAAGGTAGCTATTATACGACCACAACAAGTGACATAGAACAAGATTATGATACAAGCCCTCCTTTTCCATTCAGTCCTTGGTGTGAAATGCTATACAAGGATTCTCTGGAATGACTAACATCGATCAAATTTGCCCTAACATGCTGATTTCTAGAATTAACAGAAATTAAATGAAGAACACAAATTACATTTCCCAATCCCCAAATCTGCAGAATCAATGTAAGTTCTATAAGCTTTAATTTAAACATGTAAAAGTAACATCACTGACTACATTCCAAATTATAATTTCCAGCTGATTCTGAAAAGTTGTTGCTGAATGAAAAGACGCTGGGATTCTTAGCCTCTGCNATCAATGTAAGTTCTATAAGCTTTAATTTAAACATGTAAAAGTAACATCACTGACTACATTCCAAATTATAATTTCCAGCTGATTCTGAAAAGTTGTTGCTGAATGAAAAGACGCTGGGATTCTTAGCCTCTGCAAAGAATTCAATCCAGGGCCAGAGATGAGGCTTGATCACTCAGAGCTTTTGTGTAATAAAGTTTTATTAAAGTATAAAGGAGATAGAGAAAGCTTCTGACATAGGCATCAGAAGGGGGCAGAAAGAGTACCCCTCTGCTAGTCTTCAGCTGGATGTTATATAGTCACTGCTGCTGCTCCTGCTGCTGCTAAGTTGCTTCAGTCGTGTCCAACTCTGTGCGACCCCACAGATGGCCTCCTACCAGGCTTTTCTGTCCCTGGGATTCTCCAGGCAAGAACATTGGAGTGGGTTGCCATTTCCTTCTCCAATGCTAGCAGTCTGTTAATGAAAGAAAGGAATGTCTTAAAACTCAGAAAGGCACCAGACCCCTTATCCAAAAGATGCATTTTGGGACGATCTTGGCACCAGATGATTCATCCCGGCTCATAACACGATTGACTTGAATCTTGTAGAAGGGTAGATTACCATACAAATAGTTTCGTTTACACAGATTAGGGGAACAGTATCTGAGCATAACTTACTGGTCAAGTAGATTCTGAGCCATTAGGCAGAACCCATTTGAAGACAGAGTCTGGGGTAAATGTATAGTACATTAACATACCTGAAGACAAACATTTTCATAAGAAAAATGCATTGGTTAGCTCAAGGTTTGAAAATAGTTAACTTCAGGTGAAACCAGGTGTCATTATGGCAACACAGTATTTTAAGAGAAATCTCATTTTAAATTTGTATAGAGAAGGAAAAAAATATCACTAGTTTCCTCCTGCCTCTTAAGAGAGATAAAAATGTCTGACACTTGCATTCTATTTCCTCCATTTGGAGACCCCTGGACCTTCCTGCCTGTTAGCCTCTCAATTCTAAGTAGCAATTACTTTCTATCACAATCAAACAAAGATCTGTATTCAATAATATACACTTACAATTACTCTAAATTATAAACAAGCACAATTAATCATTACAATACACTTTTCATAGCATCCTCTATAGCAAGACATTTTGAGAGGCAGTACAGCAGAGTGGCTATTAGCACTTGTAGTAGCTTTGAGGCTGCTGTAACAAATTACCATAACTCTGGTGGCTTAAGAAAACAGAAATTTATTTTCCCAAATTCTAGAGACCAGAAGTCTGAAATCCAGATGTCGGTAGAACTGGGCCCTCTAAGGGAGAATCCATTCCTTGCCTCTTCCAGGTTCCTTAGTTGCCAGCATTCCACGGTGTTCCTTGGTTTGCAGCCGTATCATTCCAATCTTCACATCGCTTTCTCCTGTTCCTGTGTTCAAACGCTTAAGTACACTTTAATGTCACTGAGGACCCACCCATACAATCCAGAATAATGTCCTCATATGACCAATCCTTATTTTATCACATCTGCAAAGACCTCTTCTCCAGGTAAAGTAACATCCTCAGGTTCTAGAGACAAGGAAGTGGGTATACATCAGGGAGATATGTCCCTGACACATGTCCACTCAGAGCCATTACCTGGTAATCAGAACTATTATCAGGCTACTGCTGCTACTGCTAAGTCACTACAGTTGTGTCCGACTCTGTGCGACCCCACAGACGGCAGCCCACCAGGCTCTTCCATCTCTGGGATTCTCCAGGCAAGAACACTGGAGTGGGCTGCCATTTCCTTCTCCAATGCGTGAAAGTGAAGTTGCTCAGTCGTGTCCGACTCTTCAAGACCCCGTGGACTGCAACCTACCAGGCTCCTCCGCCCATGGGATTTTTCAGGCAAGAGTACTGGAGTGGGGTGCCAGTGCCTTCTCCGACCAGGCTATTAGAGCACTATTATTTACCACTGTGAATAAGAATTTTTTTTCCTGAAAATTATTGGTATATAGAAAACACTGGTTTGTAATCAGCTACTTTTCTCAGCCACTAAATGGGTTTCAGTACATGTTCAGTTGATTCTCTGAGGTTTTCCAAAAAGACTACATTATCTGTAAATAATATACATCTTCTTTCATATCCATACTTACCTCACTTGTTTCCTATCACACTGGATTGGCTAAAATATTCAGAAAATACTCATTAATACAGTAAGGTGAGACATCCTCATTTTTTTAATGGTATTGTGAGGATTGCTTTTTATTTTGCAACACTATCCAGATGGTTTTTTTGGTCACGTTCAGGAAATATAATTATATTTCCACCTGACCAGTCTTATGAAGAATAACTGCTGGATTTTAGTAAATAATTTTGAGCTTATTAGAGTCAGACTTATGACCAATTCTGATAACTGAAGTAAAATAGCATTTGAAGAATGAGCCCTAAGAATGTTAAGACTGAGAGGAAAAGGAGATGGTCTGAATTAGTCTAGTATCTTTATAACACCCAGGAGGAGTTCAGTGAGCATTTACTTAAAAATGAAAGGTCTGTAGCCATATATGATAATATATATTAAGTAGACTTACTGTGGTGGTCATTTCACAATATACACAAATATCAAACCATTACATTATATACCTAAAACTGACACAATGCTGGGTGTCAACTAGACCTCAATTTAAAAATTAACTGAAGAATGAAAATTTATGGTTAAAAAAAAAAGAATGAAAACCAGTGAAAGAAAGCTTACCTGGGACTCAGTATTTGGAAGAACAGAAACTGTTTTATCTTCTTCAGGGTTCTCTTCTTGGNAGCCATATATGATAATATATATTAAGTAGACTTACTGTGGTGGTCATTTCACAATATACACAAATATCAAACCATTACATTATATACCTAAAACACAATGCTGGGTGTCAACTAGACCTCAATTTAAAAATTAACTGAAGAATGAAAATTTATGGTTTAAAAAAAAAAAGAATGAAAACCAGTGAAAGAAAGCTTACCTGGGACTCAGTATTTGGAAGAATAGAAACTGTTTTATCTTCTTCAGGGTTCTCTTCTTGGGAAATAACAGAATCTTGAGAGATTGGTTCTAGGAAGATGAAGAAAACAATTCAGCCTTTCAAATGGGCTCCTCAGACTAAAAATTATTTTATTTGTCACTCTGGAGAAAAAGATCAGATTAAACAAAGAAAAAGTTTTTCCTACACTCTTAAAACACAGAGGATAGCCACACATACTATCCCAAGCTTTCCCCTACTACCTTCTAAAATATTCTTTCAATTCTTAGGCTCACAAAATCTGATTTCCTTCATTCCATATACCTACTACTTTAATGTATTTACTTTTCATAATAATCTATATGAGATGTATTAAGGTGGAATAGCATATGTGTAATATCATACAGTAATTTGCTTCTTTCATTTTGCACAAAAGTCACTTACTGAATGAAAACACTCTTTTGGGGAGTTTACTGTCATATCTTGAGATGATCTCCCTCCATTTCCCACCTTCACCTATTAATCTCACCTTCCTTTTCTTCAAGCACTTGGGTCAAATCCTCTACTAGGGTCACCACTTCCTCACTACTCTCAGGATGTTGTGATCTGACCCAAATCCTGATCTCCCCAGGCAAGATGGTCAGGAACTGCTCAAACACCAAAAGCTCTAGAATCTGTTCTTTCGTGTGGATGTCTGGTCTCAGCCACTGAACGCAAAGCTCCCAAAGCTGATTCAGAGTTTTTCTGGGTCCAGCCTCTTCAGAGTAACAAAACCACCTGAACCTCTGTCTGAAAGACTCTGGGTCAGCAGTGTCTTTTCTCATGAGAGCTTCTGGATTCCCGGGAGTCTCCATCCTAAGGACTTTGTTCTGTTCACTTGAGACCAGAGTGTGAGGATCTGGGGAGACAGCTGTCATCTTGTTTAGGCTACTCCTGCTTGTAGTATGTATCACCAACAGAAATCCAGTCTCCTTTAGACTCTGAATGTCAGCACAGTCCACCAACAGGCACTCTCCAGCAAAATACCAAGTGTTCCAAGGGTCCACTTTATGGTCCTGCAGAAACCATCAAGAAACATAAGAGATAAATTAAGTGAAACAAATTGTGAATCCTAAAAAACATTGTTCTTGATTTGGTTCTGTTATAGATACACACATACACGTTCTCAGAGGCATAGAACCGCCCTGCCCAACTACTATATTAAAAGAATGATTTTCTCTGTAAGTGAAAAGCTGAGAAGTTACTTGAGGGTAAATAAAGGTACGTACCCTCCAAGAAAACAGTTTCTTCAGATATTCATCAGCAAAACATATCAGAAAAGGCTCACTGCTACAAGAGGCTCCAAACTGACTCCATTCCTGCCCTCTCTTGGTGAATGGCCACACAGTTTACCACCAGTTGCTCAACTCAAAAACCTGATTTCATATTTGACTCTCAAATTTCTCACACAATCAATAACCAAGTTCTGGTGGCTTTATTTCCTAAGAACCTCTCCATTCTCTCCTACTGAAATTACCTAAGAACAGCCTCATTCAATTTCAGTTTTACACTGAAGCCTAAGGATTTCTTCTAATACGCAAAATATGGTCTTGTAATTCCCCAACTGTCTCAACACAAAATTCAAACGCAAAAGTCATGCCTGATGATCTTGAAACCCTGTCCTCATGACCTCACCTTCAGCTGCAGCTGCCCCAGATGGACACTGCAGCCATAAAGAGGTATCTCTCCATTTCCAGCAACTCTACCCCCTTCCGCCTTTGCACTAGAGTCATTCATTCCCTCCCCTTGGAATGCTGCCATTTTTTCCTCTACCAAACTTGCTCCTTCTTTAAAACCCGACTCCACTGCCACCTCTTGTATGAGGCTTTCTCTGATCCCCAAGTACTCATCTGCGCAGTCTGCCCTGTGCTGCATGCGTTCTCATTCCACAAATAACTGACCATCTACAACGATCTGGAACCAGGGACTATGGATTCAGACGTGAACGAGTCAGACGGAACTCCCACCCTCACAAAGCACTCAAAAAATGACAATAATCTTAGATGGGCTACATTGCGACAAGTGAGGACACTCTCCTCCAGGTACAACGTCAATTAATTACCCACCTCCAAGGGGCACAGAGTGCCGCGCACACTATGCATGACGTCATTTATTCCTCTGCCAAATATTAAGCGCCCACCACGTACCTAGAGCCGCTCTGGACACCTGGGACTCTGCAGTGGCTATGACACTCGTCCCGATCTCCAAGAGTTTACAATAAAGGCTCCGTGAAAATGTGACGCAGGCAGAAAGAAGTTCTCAAAAGAGGAGGGGGGGGGGATTTGCCCCACGGGGTGCGTTCGGCAACGTCTAAAGACGTTTTGCTTATCACGACTGGGGAGGAGGGATGCTGCCGGTACCTAATGAGTGGAGCCGGGGATGCTGCTAAACATTCCGCAATACTCGGTACAGCCCCCCTTACCCTCACGCACACACATAACTTTTCCCGCCCAAAATACCAAAGTAGCGAAGTTGCAAGACCGTGGGCTCAGGGAAGGGATGGAGGAAAGCTCCATCCAGGAGCGCGCTTATCTCCGGCAGAAGCTGCAATGTTGGGAGTGCACAGCGAGACTGCCCTCGGCCCCCACCCTACCCCAGGTACGCCCTCAGAACTGGCAACCTGGCCTCGGCCCCCAAACTAGAGGCCAGGGGCAACCGCTACCTGCGTCAAGACCCGCAGCCAGGACCAACGCCACCGCAATGAGCTTCTAGAAACTGGTCCTGCAGGAGCTGCGCGCGCAAGGCGGCGGGGTGCTGAATGCGCCTGCGCAGGAGCGCAGAACTACGATTCCCGGGATGCGCTTGTCCAGCTTTGCCAAAGATCTGTGGTTTCCATAGGCTCCCGCCCCGGCCTGTTGCGCATGGTCTTTGGGAAGTGCTGGTGGTCTCAGCTGCGGAATTATTGCTGCGCCAGAGGCCTAAAGGCCTAGAGTCATCTTAGGTTTTCATATCTATGAGGTTCTGTTTCCTTGGTAACCTCAAAGCGTCCTTCCCCTCTTCCTTCCTCACCCTTCCCTGAAATCCAGGCTGCAAAAGCCCCACCACAGAAGCATATTAGCAACGCATTCAGAACTACAAGTCATAATGCCGCAACTTGAATTAAATGTCAAATGTATTACTTTTACACCTGCCACCATGATTGTCCAATCTGCCATCATGCCTCGCCTGGATTATTGCAATGGCGTCTTGATTTCACTTTTCTTCTTTTGTCTCTTTACATTGCAACCAGAGAGATGCTTAAAATACGGAAACAGCTTATGAACTTCCTCTGCTGAAAACCCTGAAAAGGTTTCCCATTTCACCCAGGGTAGAAATTCTAATTTTTACAGTGACCTACAAGGTTGATGGAATCTGGCCACTGATAAACTCCCTGACCTCTTCCTCTACTTGCGTGTTGTCACAGTGACCGCCTCGCTATCCCTCTCCCTCCAACCTGCCTGGTACTTACGGCTGACTTGCCACCTGCCTAGATATCTTGTATGGCTTATGTTCTCACCCTTTCATATGTTCTCAATGAAGCCTTGGGTCAGGAAGATCCCCTGGAGGAGGAAATGGCAACCCACTCCAGTAGTTTTGTGGGGAGAATTCTATAAACAGGGAAGCTTGGCATGTTGCGGTCCAGGGGGGTAGCAAAGAGCAGGACACGACTGAGCGACTGAACAACAACAAGAGCGACAGAGTAGAGCAATTTTATGTGTTTCCATACCTGGAACCTAGAGCCTAGATAACAAGGATCATCACATGTACTGTGTATATAGCTCCTTTCATCTACATTATGCCTCTGAGATTTATCATTATTGTTGCCTCTGGTTACAAATCAATGAAAATCATTTATTTTCATTACTGCCTAGTATTCCCCTATGACCTTTTATTACACTACAGTTTCCTGTTTTCACAGTCCCTTGCCCAGCTTCCAGGCCATATCTTATATGGAAATGAGGAGGAAGTTTGTGTGTGTGAAGGGTGAGTCTGCAGGATTTTTCCGCTTCCTCTAAAATCACCCCACGTTAAAGAAACTAAAAAGCCATGTTCCTGCCTGCTCGTCTCCACCTCTGGGTTCCCAAGGCAGCCTTCAAGGTATCTCCTTAGGATTCTGGGGATCTCTGAGCTCCTGCAGCTGTAAGCTGCCTCAGGGATATCAAGACCTTGTTTCCAGGTGCCTATGGCCCTGGCTCAGCTGGGACTCCAAGGATTCAAGAGCCAGAAGAGGCCATGATTTCCTATCTAGGAGTGCTGACTCTTGCCTGAAAATAAAAAAAAAAATAAAACTCTCCTGCCTAATCACACGTACTTAAAAAATTAAATATAGACTTACTATCAGTTCATTCATTTTAGTCGCTCACTAATATCCGACTCTTTTGACCCAGCACACCCCATTCCTAGGTATTTACTCACCAGAAATGAAAACATATGCCCACAAAAAGAGCTGTATGGGAATGCTTATAGCCGCTTTATTAATGCATATGCCCCAAACTGGAAACTATTCAAATGTGTGTCAACTAGTGAACAAATTGTCTTACATTCACATAATGAAATACTACTCAGTAACAAAAAGGAGTGAACTAATGAAGTATACAGCAGTATAGCTGAATCTCAAAAGCTGTAAGTGAGAGATGCCAGACACAAACACAGTACATACAACGTCCATTTACATGCCATTCTAGAGACAGAGCTATAGGGACAGAAATGAAATCAGTGGTTGCCAGTTACCAGGAATGGAAGGAAGGGACTCAGGGAACTTGTTGGAGTGATAGAAATACTCTATAGCTTGATTATGGTGGTCATTACATAATTGTGTATGCCAGTCAACTTATATCAGAGAAGGCAATGGCACCCCACTCCAGTCCTCTTGCCTGGAAAATCCCATGGACAGAAGAGCCTGGTAGGCTGCAGTCCATGGGGTCGCTACTAGTCGGACACAACTGAGTGACTTCACTTTCACTTTTCACTTTCATGCATTGGAGAAGGAAATGGCGACCCACTCCAGTGTTCTTGCTTGGAGCATCCCAGGGATGGGGGAGCCTGGTGGGCTGCCGTTTATGGGGTCACACAGAGTCGGACACGCCTGAAGTGACTTAGCAGCAGTCAACTTATATGGGCTTCTCTGGTGGCTCAGATGGCAAAAAATTTGCCTACAATGCAGGGGACCTGGGTTCAATCCCTGGATGGGGAAGATCTCTGGGAGAAGGGAATGACACCTACTCCAATATTCTTTCCTGGGAAATCCCATGGACAGAAGAGCCTGGCCATTATATAAATAGACTCGTACCCCTTAAATACGTAAATTTTATTATGAGTGAATTATACCTCAATATAAATGAAAGCATAATTTTATGTGACTGTTCACAGCAGCTTTTTTTGGTAATAGTTAAAAACTGGAAACATCTTAATGACCAGCAAGTGATGAATGGCTATAAAATAAACAATAATGGGACAGCCATACAATGGAATACTTCAGAACAATGAAAAGGAGGGTTTATTGAAACATGCTACATCCAGATAAATTTGCTGGAATATTAAGTGCAGCACTTTCACAGCATCATCTTTCAGGATTTGAAATAGCTCCACTGGAATTCCATCACCTCCACTACCTTTGTTCGTAGTGATGCTTCCTTTGGCCCACTTGACTTTGCATTCCAGACTGGCTCTAGGTGAGTGATCATACCGTCGTGATTATCTGGGTCGTGAAGATCCTTTTTGTTCAGTTCTTCTGTATATTCTTGCCATCTCTTCTTAATATCTTCTGCTTCTGTTAGGTCCATACCATTTCTATCCTTTATTGAGCCCATCTTTGCATGGAATGTTCCCTTTGTTTCTCTGATTTCCTTGAAGAGATCTCTAGTCTTTTCCATTCTATTATTTTCCTCTGTTTCTTTGCACCAATCCCTGAGGAAGGCTTTCTTACCTCTCCTTGCTATTCTTTGGAACTCTGCGTTCAAATGGGTATATCTTTCCTTTTCTCCTTTACCTTTTGCTTCTCTTCTATTCACAGCTATTTGTAAGGCCTCCTCAGACAACCATTTTGCCTTTTTGTATTTCTTTTCCTTGGGGATGGTCTTGATCCCTGTCCTCTGTACGATGTCATGAACCTCCATCCATAGTTCTTCAGGCACTCTATTGGATTTAATGCCTTGAATCTATTTGTCACTTCCACTGTATAATCATAAGGATTTGATTTAGGTCATACCTGAATGGTCTAGTGGTCAGTTTTCATCCCAATCCCAAAGAAACGCAATGTCAAAGAATGCTCAAACTACCGCATGGTTACACTCATCTCACATGCTAGTAAAGTAATGCTCAAAATTTTCTAAGCCAGGCTTCAACATTATGTGAACTGTGAACTTGCAGATGTTCAAGCTGGATTTAGAAAAGGCAGAGGAACCAGAGATCAAATTGCCAACATCCGCTGGATCATTGAAAAAGCAAGAGAGTTCCAGAAACATATCTACTTCTTCTTTATTGACTATGCCAAAGACTGTGTGGACCACAACAAATTCTGGAAAATTCTGAAAGAGATGGGAATACCAGACCACCTGACCTGCCCCTTGAGAAATCTGTATACATGTCAGGAAGCAACAGTTAGAACTGGACATGGAACAATAGACTGGTTCCAAATAGGAAAAGGAGTACGTCAAGGCTGTATATTGTCACCCTGTTTATTTAACTTATATGCAGAGTACATCATGAGAAACGCTGGGCTGGATGGATGAAGCACAGGCTGGAATCAAGATTGCCAGGAGAAATATCAATAACCTCAGATATGCAGTGAAAAAGTTGGCTTAAAGCTCAACTTTTAGAAAACTAAGATCATGGCATCTCATCCCATCACTTCATGGCAAATAGATGGGGAAACAGTAGAAACAGTGACGGGCTNACATGCCATTCTAGAGACAGAGCTATAGGGACAGAAATGAAATCAGTGGTTGCCAGTTACCAGGAATGGAAGGAAGGGACTCAGGGAACTTGTTGGAGTGATAGAAATACTCTATAGCTTGATTATGGTGGTCATTACATAATTGTGTATGCCAGTCAACTTATATCAGAGAAGGCAATGGCACCCCACTCCAGTCCTCTTGCCTGGAAAATCCCATGGACAGAAGAGCCTGGTAGGCTGCAGTCCATGGGGTCGCTACTAGTCGGACACAACTGAGTGACTTCACTTTCACTTTTCACTTTCATGCATTGGAGAAGGAAATGGCGACCCACTCCAGTGTTCTTGCTTGGAGCATCCCAGGGATGGGGGAGCCTGGTGGGCTGCCGTTTATGGGGTCACACAGAGTCGGACACGCCTGAAGTGACTTAGCAGCAGTCAACTTATATGGGCTTCTCTGGTGGCTCAGATGGCAAAAAATTTGCCTACAATGCAGGGGACCTGGGTTCAATCCCTGGATGGGGAAGATCTCTGGGAGAAGGGAATGACACCTACTCCAATATTCTTTCCTGGGAAATCCCATGGACAGAAGAGCCTGGCCATTATATAAATAGACTCGTACCCCTTAAATACGTAAATTTTATTATGAGTGAATTATACCTCAATATAAATGAAAGCACAATTTTATGTGACTGTTCACAGCAGCTTTTTTTGGTAATAGTTAAAAACTGGAAACATCTTAATGACCAGCAAGTGATGAATGGCTATAAAATAAACAATAATGGGACAGCCATACAATGGAATACTTCAGAACAATGAAAAGGAGGGTTTATTGAAACATGCTACATCCAGATAAATTTGCTGGAATATTAAGTGCAGCACTTTCACAGCATCATCTTTCAGGATTTGAAATAGCTCCACTGGAATTCCATCACCTCCACTACCTTTGTTCGTAGTGATGCTTCCTTTGGCCCACTTGACTTTGCATTCCAGACTGGCTCTAGGTGAGTGATCATACCGTCGTGATTATCTGGGTCGTGAAGATCCTTTTTGTTCAGTTCTTCTGTATATTCTTGCCATCTCTTCTTAATATCTTCTGCTTCTGTTAGGTCCATACCATTTCTATCCTTTATTGAGCCCATCTTTGCATGGAATGTTCCCTTTGTTTCTCTGATTTCCTTGAAGAGATCTCTAGTCTTTTCCATTCTATTATTTTCCTCTGTTTCTTTGCACCAATCCCTGAGGAAGGCTTTCTTACCTCTCCTTGCTATTCTTTGGAACTCTGCGTTCAAATGGGTATATCTTTCCTTTTCTCCTTTACCTTTTGCTTCTCTTCTATTCACAGCTATTTGTAAGGCCTCCTCAGACAACCATTTTGCCTTTTTGTATTTCTTTTCCTTGGGGATGGTCTTGATCCCTGTCCTCTGTACGATGTCATGAACCTCCATCCATAGTTCTTCAGGCACTCTATTGGATTTAATGCCTTGAATCTATTTGTCACTTCCACTGTATAATCATAAGGATTTGATTTAGGTCATACCTGAATGGTCTAGTGGTCAGTTTTCATCCCAATCCCAAAGAAACGCAATGTCAAAGAATGCTCAAACTACCGCATGGTTACACTCATCTCACATGCTAGTAAAGTAATGCTCAAAATTTTCTAAGCCAGGCTTCAACATTATGTGAACTGTGAACTTGCAGATGTTCAAGCTGGATTTAGAAAAGGCAGAGGAACCAGAGATCAAATTGCCAACATCCGCTGGATCATCGAAAAAGCAAGAGAGTTCCAGAAACATATCTACTTCTTCTTTATTGACTATGCCAAAGACTGTGTGGACCACAACAAATTCTGGAAAATTCTGAAAGAGATGGGAATACCAGACCACCTGACCTGCCCCTTGAGAAATCTGTATACATGTCAGGAAGCAACAGTTAGAACTGGACATGGAACAATAGACTGGTTCCAAATAGGAAAAGGAGTACGTCAAGGCTGTATATTGTCACCCTGTTTATTTAACTTATATGCAGAGTACATCATGAGAAACGCTGGGCTGGATGGATGAAGCACAGGCTGGAATCAAGATTGCCAGGAGAAATATCAATAACCTCAGATATGCAGTGAAAAAGTTGGCTTAAAGCTCAACTTTTAGAAAACTAAGATCATGGCATCTCATCCCATCACTTCATGGCAAATAGATGGGGAAACAGTAGAAACAGCGACGGGCTTTTATTTTCTTGGGCTCCAAAATCACTGCAGATGGTGACTGCAGCCATGAAATTAAAAGATGCTTGCTCCTTGAAAGAAAAGTTATGACCAACCTAGACAGCATATTAAAAAGCAGAGACACTACTTTGCCAACAAAGGTCCATCTAGTCAAGGTTATGGTTTTTACAGTGGTCATGTATGGAGACTACATGAGAGAATCATGTGAGAGTTGGACTATAAAGAAAGCTGAGCACCAAAGAATTGATGCTTTTGAACTGTGGTGTTGGAGAAGACTCTTGAGAGTCCCTTGGATTGTAAGGAGATCCAACCAGTCCATCCTAAAGGAAATCAGTCCTGAGTGTTCATTGGAAGGACTGATGCTGAAGCTGAAACTCCAATACTTTGGCCACCTGATGCGAAGAACTGACTCGTTGGAAAAGACCCTGATGCTGGGAAAGACTGAAGGTAGGAGGAGAAGGGGATGACAGAGGATGAGATGGCTGGATGGGATCACCAACTCAATGGACATGAGTTTGAGTAAACTCTGGGAGTTGGCGATGGACAGGGAGGCCTGGTGTGCTGCCGTCCATAGGTTTGCAAAGAGTCAGACACAACTGAGCAACTGAACTGAACTGAACATCTAGATAAAATCTCAAAGTGAAAGAAGTCAAACAAAAAAAAACCCATATTATTCCATTTATATGGAATTGTAGAAAATACAAATTTATCTATAGTGCATGTATGCTCAGTTGCTCAGTCATGTCCAGCTCTTTGTGATCCTCTGTCCATGGGATTCTCCAGTCAAGAATACCAGACTCGGTTTTCATTTCCTCCTCCAGCAGTTATCTATAGTGACCAAAGCAAATCAGTGCTTGCCTGGAAGGAGAGAGGGCGTACCGTGAGAGAGGCAGAAATTACCACGAGGGAACTTTTGGAGGTGACAGACATATTCATTATATTGATTGTGGTGATATTTTCATTGTGTACACGTATGTCAAAAGGCATTGAATAGTACTCTTTAAATATGTGCAGCTTAGGGACTTCCCTGTTGGTCCGTGCTTCCAATGCAGGGTGCCTGGGTCAGGGAACAAGATCCCACATGCTGCAACTAAAACCTGGTGCTGCCAAGATACATAAATAAATATTTTAAAAATGTTAGTGTATAGTTTATTCTTTATCAGTTAAACCTGGATCAAGCTTAACATTTTGTAACTCAATAAACCTAACTTTCTGAAAAGAATGAATATTGGAATAACTGAGTGAAAGGCAGAAAGACAGGCTAATGGGTGGGCTAAAAGATGGGGAGGCGTAAGCAGTAGAAGAGTTGTCAGTGATGGCCAGGTCGACAGTGTGCCCATGGGAGTGGGTCCCTGCGGTGGAATGAAGGGGAAGGTGAACGAGAAGACACATTCAGGGAAAGCAAAGGCCAAGTGCAGACGGCTGTATCAATGGATATTGACATCCAAGATGCTCCAGGACTTGGAATGGAGAGGAACACCTCACCTAGGTAGAACACTGGTCCACGGGCAGCAGTGAGGAACCAGGAGGATGCTGATTGTACCACCTGACCAGTGGAACGTGAGGTATAAGAGATTTAGCACTTTATACGGAAGAGGGTTGCATGAAGAAAGCCATTATCAGACAAGGTAGGAAGTAGAAATGGGTTCTGTGACACTGAAGTTGGAGGGGTGTTCAAGGTTCCAGAGGGCTCAGTGGAGGGTTTGGGCGTAAGTAAGAGAAGTTGGGTCAGCCTCAGAGAATGCACAGAAGCCTGGGGTTTGTAGTTCAAGAACAGAAAGATTCTCTGCATTTCCTAGCCTGGGGTAAATTCAAGGGTGTCAACAGCTATTCTTCTGTCTGATTGTGTGTATAGCATTGTTTGCCTATGAATCTTCCTTGCCTCATAGATCCAGTTCCAAAGGTGAATCTGGGCAGAGTCACAGTATCTTTCTCTGGGTGGGGCTTAGAATTAAACGTTCTTTGAGCCCCTGAATACAAAACTGGACTCCTATGAAACATGCTAGGCACTCATGACCCAGGAATCAGTTCTCATCCTTGGAGCTGGCTGGTTGCTAGACACTGGATGCCAGTTTTGCTCCAAAGGCCCCACTGGCTGGCCTCTGACGCTCTTGGGGACAAGAAACAAAGACAGGCTGCAGTGTGGCCAGATGACTTGCTGGATGTGCTGACCTTACCTAGTGGCAGTGGATGCCCTTCCTGGTTTAGGGATGTTCGGCTTTGCGTTGACCTCAGCGGGCTGTGTTCCTGTTTGCTTTACAACTCGGATTTCTCATTAACAACAGTCTTTGTTCTTTCATATAACCTGTCCTATATTTAAGGCACTTTAAGTACTTTTTGAAAGTAAGTAGATAGGAAGGGCGGAGAAGGCAATGGCAACCCACTCCAGTACTCTTGACTGGAAAATCCCATGGATGGAGGAGCCTGGTAGGCTGCAGCCCATGGGGTTGCAAAGAGTCGGACACGACTGAGAGACTTCACTTTCACTTTTCACTTTCATGCATTGGAGAAGGAAACGGCAACCCACTCCAGTGCTCTTGCCTGGAGAATCCCAGGGACAGGGGAGCCTGGTGGGCTGCCGTCTATGGGGTCGCACAGAGTCGAACACGACTGAAGTGACTTAGCAGCAGCAGCAGCAGATAGGAAGGGAGTTTACTTAAGACAGCTCACATATTCAAAACCTAGCCTCTTCGCTTTTTTCTTATCTCCATACCAATTCCTCTACCTTGATTTGTTGTTGTTCAGTCGCTCAGTTGTGTTCAACTCTTTGCGACCCCATGGACTGCAGCATGCTAGGCTTCCCTGTCCTGCACCATCTCTGGGAGCTTGCTCAAACTCGTGTCCGTTGAGTTGGTGATGCCATCCAAACATCTTGTCCTCTGTTGTCCTCCTCTCTCCTGCCTTCCATCTTTCCCAGCATCAGGATCTTTTCCAATGAGTCAGCTCTTCACATCAGGTGGCCCAAGAATTAGGCAAGAATACTGGCATGGATAGCGGTTCCCTTCTTCAGGGGATCTTCCCAACGTAGGGATCAAACCCAGGTTTCCTGCATTGCGGGCAGATCCTTTACCATCTGAGCCACCAGGAAAGCCCCTACTTTGGTTAGTGATATCAGCTACTCTGTCATTTCCTGGAAACTTTCCTAAACTGGAAAATTCAGGATTCGTCTTCCTGTTCTTGANGTGCGATCTGCCTCGGCTTGGTGTGTAGGGGGGGAAGCCTAGCTCCCCTGCCCGCTGAGGCTGGGCTGGCGGAGCGGCCGGAGCCCCAGGGTGGCGGGCTGTGCCCACCGTCCCGTCTGACCTCTCCGTGGATTTCTCCGGTCCTAACTGTGGGGCGAGTTCTGGAAATAGCGCTTTCGGGGAGGGGGAGAAGGTGCCGTGTTGTGACACTCTGGAAATCAGCGGAAGGTCAAGAATAGGCGGTGACCCTCAGGTGGAGCAGGAAGGACTCGGGGGCAGAGAGGGTCGCGGCGCTAGCTGCAGGGGAAGCCTCGGGGTGACAGCGCTCTGGGAAAGGAGAGCCAGTGCACACTTGACCTTAAACGTTGCAGTTTTCCGGGGGACGGCGATCCACGTTCGGGGAGAGCGGTGGTCACTCTGAATCGCAGGCCGCTCCGCCCGCCGCCCGGGTTCGCCTCGGTGCTTTGTGGGAAGTGTAGTTCCCGGGCGCCGCAGGCCCACGCTGGGGGTCAAAAAAAAAAAAAAATCGAATTTTCCTAGGACCTGTAAGATAATTTCTGATTGCGTTTGGGGGTGTTTGGATGTAAAGCTTGAAGTTGAAGAGTTGGGTTTCTCCGTGCTGCCCTTCAGTTTATGATCAAAAACAAGAAAGGTATTATTTAGGGATGCTGTGAGTTTTAAATGGAATGAAACCTGGGACAGGTGTCGCAAGCCTTGGGAAGTTTCTGTTGTTACAGCCCTTTCCCTCAATTTCCATATGAAAGTAGTTGTACACATAATTTCTGTTTCTTTGGTCTTTCGCTGTTTAAAGCTACTTTAATATGCATGATCTCACTTTTCCCCTCGTAACAGCCTACTAAAGCAGGTAGGTAGAAATTATCTTTGTTTTAAAGAGGAGGCGTGTTTAGAGAGTTAAATTTCCCAGCTGCTTTGACACAAAACTGGTGTAGCAGTAGTGGTGTTTGGTCAGTTTGAAGCTGAAATAAAGAATTGATGTGACCCTGGGTGGGATATAGAGCCTGGGTAGCTTAGGTCTCTTGCGGTGGATAGAGATAGACAGGGGCTGAGAGTCACGGAGTTGTTGCTTGCCTGTTGTTGCCAAGCTGGAGCACCACTACCAGGCCTTCTGGGGAGGTCAGCTCCCTGATCTTTTTTTCTTCCATTTTTTGTTATTGTGGTAAAATAAACGTACCAGGAAATTCCCCGTCATAACCATTTTTAACTGTACAGGCCAGTGGTCTTAAGGACATTCATATTGTTATGCAACCATCACCACCATTTACCTTGAGAATTTACTTTTCGTCTTGCAAAACTGAAGTTCACTGCTCACTAAATCCCTCCTCCTCCTCCTCCCAGCCCCTGACAGCCTCTATTCTACTTTCTGTCTCTATGATTTTGACGTCTCTAGATATTTCATGTAAGTGGACTCATACAAGATTTGTCTTTTTGTGACTGGCTTATTTCATCTGGCATAATATTCTTAGGGTTCATCCATGCTGTACCATGTGATGGGATTTTCTTCCTTTTTAAGGCTAATATTTCATGTATGTTTATATCATATTTTCTCATCCACTCATCTGTCTGATAGATACGCTTGCATGTATCTCTTTGAGATTGTGCTTCCAGTTCTTTTGTATGTATACCCTAAAGTGGGATTGTTGTATGATACGATAATTCTATTTTTAATTTTTTTAGGAACTGCCATCCTGTTTTCCACAGTGGCTATATCATTTTATGTTCCCACCAGCAGTAAACAAAGGGCTCCAGTTTTCTTCTAGAACCTTGCCAACACTTGTTATTTTCTGTACTTTTGATAGCAGCCAAGGAGTGTGAGGTGGTTTGACTTTTTAAATGGTTCCACTGCTAGATACCTGAATTCATACTATACCACTAAACACTATAAGTTACTTTATAGTGTAGTGATCCCACAGCTAGTAGGTATAAATTTATAAATTTTATAATTTATAAAACTATAAATTACTAGTTGGAGTGGGGGAACAAAGCTTGAGGAAGAAGTGGATCTCATTCTTACGTGGCTGATGTATCTGTATACATGTGTACTCCTGTACATCAGGTACCTGTTAAGATGTTTGTAGTTCTTCTGGTTAAGGAATTTATTGGCTGTAGCAGCTACTGGAAAAGTTAGGAGGAAGTTATTCCAGTCTTTGCCTTTTCATTCTGTTTGGCCAAATCCCCAGTCATTGGCTACAGATGTCTGTTGACTTGGTTTCTGTATTTAAGGAGAGATTAAATACTTGGTTGTTGATACCTTAGGATAATTCAACTTGAAATTACAGTCATAATATACTGCACATATATATAAGGAACTTAAAATCGCTTTCAGTTTCAGAAAGGGTGTAATAAAAGGAGAGATGGCTGTAAAAAAAAAAAAAGGAGCTAAGTATCTGAATATTTGCTGGTTGGTGTTTATGACTAGTAGATGATGTGTGTGCCGTACGCTTACTTGCTCAGGCGTGTCTGACTCTGTATGACTCTATGGACCGTAGTCCACCAGGGTCTTCTGTCCATGGGATTTCCCAGGCAGAAATACTGGAGTGGGTTGCTGTTTTCTTCTCCAGGGGGCTCTTTTGGACCTGGGGACTGAACGGCACATCCGCTGCACTGGCACACGGATTCTTGACCATCTGAGCCACCAGAGAAGCCCAGTAGATGATAATAAAAGCAAACTACTAGATGCCAGCATTGTTCCCTCCCCCCAATATTTTATTATGAAAATCTTCACAAACATACAGAAAAGGTGAAAATAAACCTTCACATCCCACTACCTAAATTCTGCATGTGATGGTTCACTGCTGGATTTATCACATATCTGTCCATTTTCAAGCCACACTTTACAGTGTTGTTTTTGATTATTTTGTTATTTTTGTTTAAAAAAGGATTGTGGTAAGGTACACGTACGTAACAAAATTTACCATCTTAGCCATTTTTATTTTTAAGTGTACTGTTCAGTGGCATTAAGTACTCAATCTATCTTATTTTGATGCATTTCAAAGTGAATTGGAGACAACAGTACGCTTCAGTATTTCAGCACTAGCATTCTTTTTAAGTGCTTTGTGTATATTGTTTTATTTGTCAATATAATCCTAAGAGGTCGGTAAAGTTATTACTGCTGTTTTATGGCATGGAAAACAGGCATTTTAGATTCCCAAGATCCCACAGCTAGTAGGTGGTAGAGTTAGAGTTGGATCGCAGATGGCTCACGGGCATCAGTAGCCAGCCTGTAGCTGTGTACCATAGAGCAGCAAGCCTCCACCTTTTGGGCACCAGGGACCAGATTTGTAGAAGACAATTTTTCCATGGTCTGGAGGTGAGGAGTGGTTTTGGGATGATTCTCATAAGGGAGGAGCAAACTAGATCCCTTGCATGCACAGTTCACAGTAGGATTTGCCCTTCTTTGAGAATCAAATGCTGATCTGACAGAAGGCGGAGCTCAGGTGATAATATGAGCGATGGGGAGTGGCTGTCAATACTGATGAAGCCTCGCCTGCCTGCAGCTCACTTCCTGCTGCAGTGGCTGGCTTCCTACTAGGAAACTGGAGGTTGGGGACCCCTGTCGTAGAGTGTTCATGCTGATGAAGAGATGAAGTCAGATGCATTCCTAAATTCTCAGCTACGTGTTACTTTAATCCAGTTATCTGACTGTTTTTTTAACACTGCTGTGGGTGACAAAACAAGTCTGCTGATGGAATTAAAATACTATTGAGAAGAAAGAGGAAGAATACATAAAGAGATATGTCAGGCCCAAACTGTATGAGTTGTTATAGATTATACTAGAGTAATATTAACAGTTTTGGTCCTCAGGTCTGTTATTTTGAGATGTGTAGCTGGTAACACTGCCTTTCTATAGATTTTAAATCATTGCGTTTTACCAGTGCACTTGAAGTGATATGCATGTTAAAAATTTAAATGGAATCTGTAGCTGCTCTCAGTCGTATCTGCTACCACACTCTAGGAGCTCCTGAGGAGGAGAACTGATGGGTAGGCTTATTTTTTACTCTTGTCTTTCTCTTCTCTTCTCTTTTCTCCCTCTCCTTCTCTTTCTTTCTTTTTTTTCCGAGTAGTGTCATGGAGTGGTGTCATGTATGAAGGTTGCCAAAAGGTAAGCAGGATAATCTTGGGTTGGAATTTGTTAAAATTTTCATCCTTTCACAAACATCCTGTCATTGTCACTTTGAATCAGGTGATTGTAATAGAACAGTGGTAAAGTTAATCTTTATTGACAGCTTACTGTTGTGTTCTGATCACTTTGTACATATCAGTTGGTTGAATTCTTGCTGTGGCTTTGGTACTGTTACTGTCTGGTGGAGCTGTCCCATATTACAGAGCTGGGGCTTGAACTCAGATTCTTTGATTCCAGAGTTTATGTTAACCCCCTGCCGCTGCTGCACTGAAGGGGAAAATACAGTTTATGAGAAGATCTGCGTGGCTTTTTCCCCGATGTCTTACTAGCCTCCGGAAGAGACCTCTTATAGTGTATAAAATGTTACAAGATTCTGATGTTCACTGAATAGGGCATAATAGATTTTTTGGGGAAGATGCTGAAATAGAGAACGATTATTTCTGACTGTTAAAGGCAGTTCTGAAATCTAGTTTGTAAATTAAGATCACAGTCTGTAGTTTTCTTTCTTTATATTTAGGGTAATGAAACTGTTTGGATGAAATTCAGTGCAAGGCATGTCTAGTTTTTCTTCTAATATTATCCTCTGCCAGTGCATGGAAATGTTGACATTGTAGTTATATTTTAGCAGTGGGTAGGGAGATTTCTGACTGAGGGGAGGAAGCGTGTGAGACTTTTCACCTGGTCAGCTGTTCATTGGTTTCATAATTTGGGCTGTATAATTCTAAGGCATCCTTAGAACCTGATCTTTGGGATAAAGGCAACTCAGGATCGAGCAACAGCCTGGACTCTCCAACACACTGATGCTGCTCAGCTTGACCCCTCGACACAGCCCCTTGAGTTTTCAGATGTTGGCTAGATAGTCATCATGTCATATGTCTTCTGAGAGTCTCTGCCAGTGCCAGGCATCTCAGTGGCTCTTTAGGGAATGAGGCAGGGAGGCTGTATGTGTAGCTGTGTAGGTGAGCATGAGTCCATGAGCACACTGAAACAGCCCCCGAGATGAAGCTGAGCTGAGCTGTGTAAACAGGCTAAATCAGGCCAGTATCATCTCTTGATTACTTAGCCAAAAAGGAAGGTTAGAATGGAAAAGAGCGATGGGATATCTGCTTTTTATAACTTGTCATTTTTCACGTCTCCCTCATCTTGTTTTAAATTCTGCTTGCACTGACTTGTAATATTTCATAAGGGCCAGTGTAGGCGAGAATAGTTGGCACTGGGGCATTTGACTTTGTTCAGAAGGTGGATGTTAAAATTGTAGGCACTGCCAGTGTGCTCAGATGGTTTGATCCAAGTTGCTGGTCTCTGGTTTTGGTCCTGACCAGTCTCTGCCATGATGCTTACTGTCCTAAATGCCTTGTTTTCCCCACACATTTTCTGGTTCAGTAAGTAAGCAGACTTTAAAAATGGAGTAACTAGCTTGTGGTCCTGGCCTCACAGAGCTTACCATTCAGTGTCGTATTTTTTGTTGGTTGCTCATTCATGTCTGACTCTTTGTGACACCATGGATTGTAGCTTGTCAGGTTCCTCAGTCCATGGAATTCTCCAGGCCAATATACTGGAGTGGGTAGCCATTCCCTTCAGGGGATCTTCCCAACCCAGGGATCAAACCTTGGACTCCTACATTGCAGGCAGAGTCTATACCGTCTGAGCCACCAGGGAAGCCCCAGTGTAGAGGCAGGTTTATATATAAATGTAAATAACTGATTGGAAGTATGATACGAAAAATGTCTGACACAATTCTTTAGAAACGTCGAGGAGTGAGAAATAGTAGTCCAGGTTAACGGAACATTACTTGAGCTAAGACATAGAGATTGAAAAATATGTATTTTTAGGGAAAGTTCAAGTGAGTCTGATATATGATGGCTGCATGAAATTCTGGGAAAGGAGTTAAAGATTGGAGTTAAGAGACTTGGCCCTTTCTGCCTTTTACAGTTTGAGATCTTGAGCAAATTATATTACCTTACTAAGTCTCCATTTGTTTCCCATAAGAAATGCAGTGTTGTTAGGCTTAATATACATGTTAATGCAATGTACAGACAGTTAAATTCTATATAAATTATTATTCTTGGTGGGGGATGGTGGTAGGAAGTAAAGCTGGGAAGATAGGTTGGGACTGGCTTGCATACGAATGCCAATGTAACTAGTCTGAACTTTGTTCTGTAGACAGTAGAGGACCATCAAAGGCTTTTAAGCAGGGAATGTAACATGAGTAGATCCTTTTATAAGTTTAACAGGTGGCCGTGATGTTAACATTGATTGCAAGGGTCCAGAGACCAAGAGCAGCAAGACTAAAAGGAAGGTAAATATTACAGTAGCCAAGTTAGCAGAAGCTGAAGGTCTGAACTGGGATAGTGGAAGTGGATTCGACAGGTAATATAAATCCTGAAAATAGGCAGAAACTGTTGGCTGAATAGTAGGGAGTTATTCATTGGGGAAGTTAGAGATGATTCCAAGAATCTACCTGAGAGATTACAAAGAGAGAGAATGTAGCCTCTAGACAGATTTTGGGAGTTAAGAATAGAGATAAGAGAGAACAAACAGGTTTGTGTTCAAGAAATAGAAAATCATTTGTTGAATGAATGGGTTAAATTATTGAAGCAGCCATGTTGAGTTGTCTAGGGAGACTGTTTCGAATAGTGACTAAAACCTCTGGCCTTGAAGTCAGAGCTAGTTTTGAATCCTGACCTTGCCACATTTAATTTTTTTTAGATATTTATTTGGTTGTGTCAGGTCTTCGTTGCGACTTGCAAGCTTCTCTCTAGTAGTGTCTCTCTAGTAGCGTTGCACAGGCTTAGTTGGCCTGCAGCAGGTGGGATCTCAGTTCCCAGACCAGAGATCCAACCCACATACCCTTCATCGAAAGATAGATTCTTTCGATGGTCCCACTGGACCACTGGGGAAATCCCTGCCATTTTTAAGTTTTAATGTCGAAGGACCTAACTTTTGGGCCTGGATTTCTCATTTGTAAAGTGGGATAACAGAGCTATTTTACAGGGTTGTTCTAAGAGTGGAAAGAGATGATACATGCTAAGGACTTTGGTATAGTGCTGGGCACATGGATTGCAGATGTGTGGGAACTTTGATTCTGAGGCTTGGGAGAATGTGGGGTGATATGGACAGATTGTCCAGAAGACAGCTATCTGGGGCCTATGCATAGATAAGGATGAGAGGAAGTCAGAAAGAACCAGGGAAGGGGATCAAAAGTGTCAAAAGAGGGCAAAAGTTTCCCAGGGTAATGACTGTCAACCATTTACATTCTCAATTGTTGTAATGTATTAATAGCATGTGTACCCATCCACTAATGCTCCTATAAAAATATGGTATAAATCAGACATTTTGTTCTAATTTTAATGTAAAGTTTTATATGTTTATGATATATATGTACACGCACAATATATATGTTTATTGGAGTTTTTTAGCCTTAATAACTACCAGTATATGTGTGTGTGTGTGTGTGTGTATATATATATGTGTGTGTGTGTATATATATAAAATATATAAAGTATTGGCATATTACTTCTACACACTCAGTTTTTCTTTAACTTAGCATACTTGATTTACAATGTTGTGTCTGGTGTACAGCAAAGTGCTTGTTATACATATTTATTCCTTTTCATGTTATTTTATAGTATGGTTTATTAAAGGATATTGAATATAGTTCCCTGTCCCATACAGTAGGACCTTATTTCTACACACCAAATTTTATTTATGGACATGTTCCTTACTATTTCTCCAATTTGGTAATGACTATAATTTCCCCCCTTATTCTGAATTTGCAAAAGCAGGGCATGCATCAAAGTAGGAGATCTTAGCATAAAAGTGAAAATTGCTTATTTTGTTCTTTTAATGGTAGTTATAAGTATAAATCTTTTAATTGTTTTTTTTTTCCCCTGGTGTTCTAAATAATAGATTCTTTATACAATTGCATATGTACGAGTGGATGAACATACCATTGGTGATCCAGAGGATTTTTGTCAAGACTGGATAAACCATGTATCACATTGATTGTAGAGGTTAGTAGATTTAGTTCCTTAGGATGTGTGCATTTTTTGTAGTAGCATTTAAAAATGCATAAATTTATCAAGTAGCTTTCCCCCACAAGATCTTCATGGGTTTTTCTCCTCTGACTGTCCTGAGATAACCAGTGAAAGTTCATGTTAGTTTTTATTTATGTGAAGCTTCTGTTCTCTTGTCATCACATAAACATTAACATTTAAAAAAATTATCAAGAAAAAGATAAAACAGGTTCTACTCAGCAGTGTGTGCAAGGAAGAGGATGTGGGTGTCAGTTCACAAGTAGCATTGTATACCACAACCAAAAAAGCATGACTTTATATGCTCTAGGAGGGTCATCATGGGTTTAATTGTTTTTTTTTTTATGAAAAGAGGTGTTGAGAAAGGCATCATCATGGTAATTGGGTATTCTAATTCTGCCAGTCTGACATGTACTGTGATGGAAAAGCCATTAATTCTACTTCATTCTGAGGCTGAACAAGAATATGGTGTCAGGTTCGCTGTTGGGTGACGTTGGATAGTCCTGTGATTGAAACTCTAAATTCAGATTGCAAGTCTCTGATATTATGAGTTCAATATCCATAAGTACCTGAGATTTTGTAGCTTCGGTCCGAAGGTACGTTTTGTTGCTGTCTTTCAATTTAACTACTGGATTCCTCTTCACCCAGTTCATTCTACTGTTTCTTGGTGTGTACTTTGCTAATGGTGTATGATGCCTTCATTCATTTAGGTGGAATTTTGAGCGACGGAATGAATGGAATATTTTATAAACCAAAGTTCAACTTTAGAATAAAGTTGAAATAAACTTGAGTTTATTTTTGCTATTTCACATATTTTTGTTCCATAACAGAGAAATGGAAAATTGAAAGGTTAGGGAAAGGGTTTAGGAGAGAAATGAAGTCATTATTTGTGCCTAGATTCTTTCTTCGAGCTTTTGGGCCTATGGGCCTACATGGATACGATAGACTGAAGGCAAGCAGGTCAAACCACAAATGCTGGGATTTAAATAATGACTTAAATAAAAAGCTTTCCAGAGTTTACACATCCAAGTGAGCGTTGTCGTAAGTAACTGCTTTGGGTGGATCTTAACCAGCACACATTTGACTTTTATGCAGTCTGACCTCTTGCATAGTATGTATCATCTCCTTTAAGCCGACTTTCATAAGCTGAAGTAATCTTTCTGCTCATCAGTTTACTAACACTGATTTCTGACTGGGCCTCTGCCAGCGACTGTCTCTAGGGGAAAGGGCCTCTTTGGGGGTTGGGAGTGTTTGTGGGCCTCAGTGCATCTGGAGTTTGGTGCACATTCATTAAATTTAGGGTACAGGTGAGCACCGCTGTTTCTTCACTCGACCCAGCCCTGCCGAGCCGACTGTGCTTTCTCCCACCCCACCCTCTGTGTGTGGGCTGTTGTAGGGCTTGGTCAGTGGGGGAGTGAGGGGCTCTGTGTGTGTGAGCAGGGAGGGCAGAGCATTGCTCTGGGCTGTCATGGGTTGGTAGTGGGCTTAAAGTAGCCTGACATTTGCAGATGGCTAAGACTTCTAAAGTAGCTGAAGAAGACTTTCCTCTTCCCTGGAAAGAGTCTAGTCAACTAGTCCATCCTGATGCAGGGGTTTCCACATGGGAGTGTCTGCTTGGGCCCTGGGGGTATTTGAGACTGCTGGATTGGGGAACAGGAAGATGGCTTGTCTGATTGCCTTGGTTTCTGGGGCAAAGGAGTCTCAGCAGGGACTTTGTCAGCTGGAACCTCCTGCTCAGGACATCATTGCCTGAGAAGGCTCTTATCTACTGCCCGCTGGGTTCTTGGGCTGCCCTGGCTGGAGGGAAGCAACTGCTGCAGTCACCATGGTGGATTATCTCCTACTGGGAATGGATTCTGCACCTACCCCTCCCCCCTTCCCCTGCCCCCCGGCCCTGTCTCTTATACACATCTAGAGGAATCCAGTAGTTAAATTGAAAGACAGCAACAAAACGTACCTTCGGACCGAAGCTACAAAATCTCAGGTACTTATGGATATTGAACTCATAATATCAGAGACTTGCAATCTGAATTTAGAGTTTCAATCACAGGACTATCCAACGTCACCCAACAGCGAACCTGACACCATATTCTTGTTCAGCCTCAGAATGAAGTAGAATTAATGGCTTTTCCATCACAGTACATGTCAGACTGGCAGAATTAGAATACCCAATTACCATGATGATGCCTTTCTCAACACCTCTTTTCATAAAAAAAAAAAACAATTAAACCCATGATGACCCTCCTAGAGCATATAAAGTCATGCTTTTCTGGTTGTGGTATACAATGCTACTTGTGAACTGACACCCACATCCTCTTCCTTGCACACACTGCTGAGTAGAACCTGTTTTATCTTTTTCTTGATAATTTTTTTAAATGTTAATGTTTATGTGATGACAAGAGAACAGAAGCTTCACATAAATAAAAACTAACATGAACTTTCACTGGTTATCTCAGGACAGTCAGAGGAGAAAAACCCATGAAGATCTTGTGGGGGAAAGCTACTTGATAAATTTATGCATTTTTAAATGCTACTACAAAAAATGCACACATCCTAAGGAACTAAATCTACTAACCTCTACAATCAATGTGATACATGGTTTATCCAGTCTTGACAAAAATCCTCTGGATCACCAATGGTATGTTCATCCACTCGTACATATGCAATTGTATAAAGAATCTATTATTTAGAACACCAGGGGAAAAAAAAAACAATTAAAAGATTTATACTTATAACTACCATTAAAAGAACAAAATAAGCAATTTTCACTTTTATGCTAAGATCTCCTACTTTGATGCATGCCCTGCTTTTGCAAATTCAGAATAAGGGGGGAAATTATAGTCATTACCAAATTGGAGAAATAGTAAGGAACATGTCCATAAATAAAATTTGGTGTGTAGAAATAAGGTCCTACTGTATGGGACAGGGAACTATATTCAATATCCTTTAATAAACCATACTATAAAATAACATGAAAAGGAATAAATATGTATAACAAGCACTTTGCTGTACACCAGACACAACATTGTAAATCAAGTATGCTAAGTTAAAGAAAAACTGAGTGTGTAGAAGTAATATGCCAATACTTTATATATTTTATATATATACACACACACACATATATATATA
>SJYW01008020.1:349072-380652 GCA_006410735.1 Raphicerus campestris | reverse complement strand
CACACACACACACACACACACACACACACACATATATACACACAGACACATACACACCCTTGTTAATTTGGACATGAAACCTAACGTGTTTCACTGGTGACACCCACACACATACAGATAGACACAGACACGTAGACACACCCCTCTTTCCCCAAGCATTTCAGGAATTCACTTAGTGCTAAAGCAGCTCTTAACTCATAGATGTAGTGAGTCACGGGGAAAGGCCTTGACTTTCTGCCCTTGCCTGGTCTGTCCTCCCCTTCCATCTTTCTTTTTTTCTCCTATCCTCTTTGAGATAATGTCTGTACTCCTTATTTGGAGCAGAACAGATCTGTCATCTTCAAACCTTCTGAATGTCTCTCCACCTCTTTTTTTTTTTTTTTAAAGCCTTAAGCACTTGTCATGATATTAAAAACATACAGTCCCTTTCCCAAGAGATTCTGATGTCATGTGTTATGAATTGCTACCAATCCCCTCCATTCCTTTGCTGTAGAGTTCTCAACCTAAATAGCTTTTCCAATGCATGAGGAATTAATATTGCATACACCCAACTGGAATTTGAGCAGCTTCTTTCTGTGAGGCACTGAGTTAAATGCTGGGATACCAAGAGACTAAGTCACAGTGTCTCAGCCTGCAGAGTTCTGGAGATGGATGAACAAATGGGTACCATCATGTGGAAGCACATCTCACAGAGCTGTAGGGTCTTGGGAAGGAAGATTGGCCAGTGGCAAAATGCACAGCGAAAGATAACAAATGCCAGGCGAGATGTAGAAAAGGGCTTTGAGAGTTTGTGGAGCCAGAATGGGGTATGTAGGTGTGAAGCATGTAGTATTTGAGCTGGACCTCAAGTGGGGAAGAGTTGGGTATGTGGAGATGGAGAGATGGTCAGGAGAGGTTGGGAGGGCATTCCTGGATGAGGGACTAGTTCGATAAAAAGAGCTGGGCAGAAAGAACACATGGTGCAATTAAGCAGCTCTTGCATTGTGGACGGCTGGCGGGGAGCAACGTGACGCATGGTTGAGAAGGTCCTTTGTGGCTGGACTGGTCCACTCTTAGGAAGGCCCTCCTGTCTCCTTTGATATTCACCCCAGGCATATGCTGCATGTTCTAGCTGCTACTTACGTTTTTAATGTCCTTTTTCCTTGGAGAAGGAAACAGTAACCCACAGTATTCATGTCTGGAAAATCCCATGGACCGAGGAGCATGGTGGGCTACAATCCGTGAGGTTGCAAAGAGTCGGACACGACTGAGCGACTTCTGTGCGTGTGTGTTTCCCTTAATATATTTTTTTTTGATGCGGACCAATTTTAAAGTCTTTTAATCTGTTACCATATTGCTTCTATTTTATGTTTTGGTTTTCTGGCTGCAAGGCATGTGGGATCTTGGTTCCTTGACCGGGAATTGAACCTGCATCCCCTGCAGTGGAAGGCGAAGTCTTAACCACTGGACCACTATAGGGAAGTCCCTTTTAATGTACTTTAATGGAAGTAGATCTGTTTTTTTGTTTGTTTTTTTGCCTCTTGGCAAAGGCTGTCCATTTGCGTTTGGACCCAGTGGTAAGGTGAATTTCCCTGAGGCTTCCCTGGTGACTCAGTTGGTAAAGAATCTGCCTGCAATGTGGGAGGCCTAGATTTGATTCCTGGTTTGGGAAGATCCCCTGGAGAAGGGAACGGCTACCCACTCCAGTATCCTGGCCTGGCGAATTCCATGGACTGTATAGTCCATGGGGTCGCAAAGAGTCAGACACAACTGAGCAACTTTCACTTACTTATCTGGTGGTAAGATGGTGTAAGCAAAAATGGGATACTTACTGTAAGGAGTCAGGGAGTCTTACAGATGGATATAAGAGGGGCTCTCAGGAGGGGTTTGGAACTAAGAATTAGAGGTCCTCTAGTTCTTCCAGCTTCTCTGTGCACCTGAGGAAGAGATGGATGAGTCAGGGGCCATTCCTCTCATACTGGCTGTGGTCAGGGTACAAAGTCATGTTGTACGTAGTTGTCTAGCAAGGCTTAGCGTCATCCCCGCCCACTTTCTCCACCTCAGCCTTGTAATGCAGCATATCCAAAGGAGCATTGGGTTTGCAGTTGGACCAGGAGGTTGAATCCTAGCCCTGCCACTTCCTACGTTTATAATCTTGGTCAGTATATTCCTATTTCAGTAAATAGCAGTGATACTTTAGAGGGAGGTAACTGTTCTTTTGTGCACTTGGAGGTTAAAGACCTCTTGGTTCAACTTGTGACTCTGTGTCATTAGCTTTGACCTTTGGCAAGTCAGTCAGGATCCTGAGCCTGTTTTCTCATCTACAAATGCAGACAATAGCTGCTCACCTCACCGGGTTTTTCTGAGGCTCAAATGGCCATGTAAAACTGCTTTTTGACTGTAGTATATTTACATATATGTGAAGCAGAAGAAATTGAATATGTTTAGCGAGTCTGTTTCCTTGTGAAATTATTCTGTTATAGTCTAGTGTATTTCAGTGTTAACTTGACAGATCTTTCTCAAAATATCCTGTAGTGTTGGATTGTTAATTGATTAATGATGCTGTGAGCAGTGGTCCAAGTATTTTCAGCTTTCCCTTTCAATCTCATCTTCCACTTCAGGCTTCTCAATCTCATTTATAATTTAAAATTTGCTTTCACATTGAGAAAAAAAATAGTGTTGTTTGTAGAGAATTTAAACAAATGTAAAGAAATCTGAAACCTGTCCCTCTGGAATAACCATTTTTCTCTTTTTAATTTACACAAGTAATTCATGCTCATGAAATACTGATAAATTAGTAATGACATAGAATTAAACCAGCAAGCCAGAAAAGAATCCTCTGAAATTTGACCACCTAGGGGTAATTGCTACCTTAAACATAGTCCTTGCCTGGGTCCTTTTGACAGTAATGCTTTTCTTGCATACTTTCTAAGGAATGTTTTGATGTGTAAGTTGTCATGAAGAGGTGATTCATCTAAGGAAAGTGAGTTATTGCTTTTTCTTTTCCTCTTTCTTTTTCATTTTTTAAAATATTTTTTCCTTAAGTGATGATATGAGTGAAAGCCATCTTTTATAATTATGTGAGAAAATAGCGTTTCTTCCTGGACTCAGAGGCCAAAGTTATATTTTTTGGAGAGCTACGAAGAATGAGTGATTTATCTGGACGGTTTTATTTCTCAAGGATAATGATATGTTTTCAGAATTATTCGTGACTAATGGTAGATAACACTGAAATGAAGCCCTTAAACGTTTCCTGGGTTATTTCTTCCGTGAGGGTTAGGAGGAAGGAAGATCCTTTCTATCCCTTTAGCTGGAGAAGTTGGAGACAGGTGAATAATAAGAATCAGAATTATTTAATGAAAAGTGAATGAATATATTTATTCTTAGAAAATTTTTTTCCTACGTGAATGTAACAGCTGATATAAGCTAAACTGAAAATTGTTTATTTGGGGATTTAAGAATCTCAGTTTCTGATGTGTTTCCTTCGATACTAAGTGTTTTTTAAAGGCTTTTTTAGGACAGTTTTAGGTTTGCAGCAATGACAGGAAGGCACAAAGGTTTCCCACATGCCTCGCCCTGCCCACCAGATAGCATGCATCTTACCTGGGATGGAGCTACCCTGACATGTCATAACCACCCCTCTTCTGAAGTTTACACCGTGGTTGACTCTGGGTGTTGTGTATTCAGTGGGTTTGGACAGATGTATGATGATACATATCCATCATTGTAATACCGCAGAGTATTTTCACTGCTCTACAATACTCTGCGCTTGTCGTATTCATCCCTCCTCCCCTCTTCCTCCCTGGTGACTACTGGTCTTTTTACTGTCTCCTTTTTGCAGAACATCAAATAGTTAGAATCACAGTGTGTCGTGTTTTCGGATCGTCTTGTTTCACTTGGTAATGTGCCTTTAAGGTTCGCTCTTCCATGCCTTTGCATTGTTTGACAGCTCAGTTTTGTTCAGTGTTGAGTAATATGTCATTGTCCGTGTGTACCAGTTTATTCATTCACTTGCTGAAGGACCTCTCGGTTGCTTCCAAGTGTTGGCAGTAAGGCTGAATGAATAAAGCCGCTGTAAACATCCGTGTGCAAGTTTCTCTGTGGACACATGTTTTCAGCTCCTTTGGGTAAGCACCAAGGAAGGCATTTGGCGGACTGTATGGTAAGAGTGTGTTTAGTTTCCCAAAGTGGCTGTGTCAGTTTGCATTCCTAACAGTCAGTGTTCTTATTTTTGTTCTCCCGTATTCTTTTAAGGCTCCTTTCACATTTTAAATTGCTTTATCCTTGAAACATGGGATTCTTTAAAAAAAAATTTCCTCTATATTTTTCCTGAAAGAAATATATTTTTCCTGAAGAATATTTGAAAAGTACATGAAAATATAAAGAAAAATTACTGATATATTTTCTTTTTATATAGTATCATAAAATAATTATTATGGTATGTATGTATATCCTTTTTTAACATAATGAAATATTTCTAGTATGAAGAAAAATATATCAAATAATCTTAGAAACAGTTATGTCCCCACCCATCTTTGTCAGATCTGTACATTTTTTGCTGTTAGCTTCAGGTCTTTTATTTTTGAATGAGACTAAACATTACTGATAAGATTTAAACTCCCTGTGTTACCCCATACAAATTTTCNTAAGAGACAGTTTTAGAACTTAGCAGGTCAAAAGAATAAGGTGATTCACTGAGGAAGATATTTCAAATGACCAATAAATATTTAAAAAGATACTTTACCTCAGTAATAAAATATATATGAAACAATAGTGTGGTTCTTTCTCATCTATCATATTCAGCTAAGATGGATTACTTACAGTCTTGGTAAGATTGATTAGATTACTCAGTGTAGGTGGGAATGCAGGGAAATTGGTATTTACAAGTATTGCTAATGGTACAAAGGATCATAACCTTTTGAAGGGCATTTTTCAAAAATCTCTTAAACTTGACACTNAAGATGGATTACTTACAATCTTGGTAAGATTGATTAGATTACTCAGTGTAGGTGGGAATGCAGGGAAATTGGTATTTACAAGTATTGCTAATGGTACAAAGGATCATAACCTTTTGAAGGGCATTTTTCAAAAATCTCTTAAACTTGACACTCCTACACTTTGCCTCAGTAGTTGCATTTCTAGGGTTTTAGCTTACAGAAAGCCATCCAAGTGCACATACACAGGGATAAAGATGTTCTTTGGAGCATTGTTTGTGGTACTGTAAATCTGGCAATAGCACATAGTTTATAAATCATTCTCCTTCTAAAGTTGCTGTTATCAACTTGATCTTTATTTAGTGTCGAGTGACTGAACTGGACTGATGGAAGGTTACTTAAAATTTTATACATATCTCAAGTTTTTTGTCTTTTTTTTTAAATGTAACTCTTTTGACATTAAAACCTGACCTGAATGGATGTGAGGTTCTTTATAATTGACTATCCCACATAGTAAGACATATCTGAATGTATTTAATTATAGGAACTGCCCTAGAACACACAGTGCGGTTAGAGTTATTTGAAATACAAAGCGTATACACTTTATTGTAATTTTAAAAATCTGAAAAGTCCTGAGACATGCATTACTCCATGTGTTTGTGTTAATTAAAGGGGAAAAAAGGCAAATTGTAAAATGGTATATGTTATATTCCAGTTTTTATGTTAAAATAATTAGTGTATGAACAGAAAAAAGTAATAGTTCAGAATATATTGCTCACATTGAACGGTGATGATCTCAGTGTATGGTGATGTCTTTAATTTACCTGTAAGTGAAATTAAGTCAGTATGGGTTTGAATAAGAGGAATAACATCACTGTTGATGGAACTTGCTCTTGACTCTAGAATAATGCCTATCATACCTCAGATGCTTTGGTGATGACCTGGAGGATCTCAGTTCCTACAGCTGAACACTAAGTCCTTGTGAAGGGTGAACTTGCACGTTAGATTGCTCTTGAATTTTCAGAACGTGTGGTTATGCTTCTTGTTTCTGAGAAGGCACGTCTGGGGTTAGAGGCCTGATGCCGACTGCCACGTTCACAGGGCTCAGTGTTCACGGGGCTCAGTGTCCATGGGGCTCAGTGTCCAGGGTTGAGGGCAGAGGCACAGGTTCTCCTCTTGTGCCTCTGACAACAGGATTCAGCCACCATCTTGTTGCCAAATGCTTCCCCCTATTTTGTTGACTTTGTAGGCTGAAAAGGTCACTGGTTGATTATATCTGCATTTTTATTTACATTTCTTTTCATACAGTTGAACAGGATTGATGATGGTTTGTCGAAAGTGCCGCTGTTGCTCAGAACGCTGCGGCGGTGTGACACTGACCTCCCCGAAGGGTGCGGAGGCATCGCCTGTTCCCAGGGGCGCCGGCTTCTCCCACAAGGGCCCTGTGTGATGTCTGAGGCCCGCCCTCTCCATTCCCACATTCCCATCATCTGTGATTTTACTGTGTTTGGGATGTTATCTTTTCCTTTATAGTGAGGGAGAACGTGTTCGGTGCTCTGCTGGGCCTATAGAAGCAGCACCCAGATGACTGTATGAAAAATGAAAGGGACCAGATGTCACTTGTTTTTTGTTTTTTTTTTTAAGCCTTTGGCACAGGTTCTGCAGATGAGTTTCTTATGAAGAATCTAGCCCTGGCTTCTTCCACCGAACAATTCTAAGTTTCTGTAGCTAAAATCTGTAGTTTCCACTGCCAGAGATCTGTGAGGCGCTGAGGCAGGGCAGAGACGCCGTATCTCTAGCTTCCACAGATATATTGGATTGAATCCATTGTTCTTAAAAGCTACTTTTACAGCAGCGTTTCAACTACTAGCAAATCGAAGGGTTTGGTCTGCTAATCTCAGAGTCCGCATGCACACCTCCGCTCCATTCCTTCCTTTACTATTTTAAAAGCTGAACTTGAGACTTTATTTGGATTTCACCAGTTTCTCCGCTAATGTCCTCTTGCTGTTCTGGGATCCGGTGCAGGTTCCCACACTGCATTTAGCTGCCGTGTCTCCCCAGACTCCTCTGGTCTGTGACGGTTTTTTTAGTCTTTCTCTTCCACGATCTTGAAAATCTCGGGCAGCACTGGCCATGTATCCTGTAGGCTGTGTTTTGACTTGGTGTTGTTGGTTTGTGTTACCCCATGTCTAGATGGAGGTCGTGAGTTTTCGGAAGGAATGCCCCAGAGGTGAAATGCCCTGCTTGTCACATTTGGGAGCCTGATACCCAACCATGGCATCACCTGGTTAAAATAGTGTTTATCCAGGTTGTAGTTGTACCACTGTGAAGTTACCGTCTTTCTCATTCTCTCTTCTGTTCTTTGGAAGCAAGGTGCTAAATCTAGTCTACCCTGCAGGGGTGATGGGTAGAGGCAGGAATTAAGGTCTATTTCCTGTAGGGGGAAGTATCTATACATAAATTCATTGAAATTCTGTAAGAAAGACTTGTCTCTTTCCTCCATGCATTTAGCCATTCAATAATTTAGCCATTCAGTAATTTTCCTCCATGCATTTAGCCATTCAATAATAGCACTGGGTCATGCAGATTTCTTTTATACTTTGGGTTAGAATCCAGCTGTGTTATTAGTTCCTCAGTTTGCTCCGGCCTTGAATGTGATGGAGCTCTTTCAGGGTGCTTCCTGCATCCTTTTGACTCATTCCAGACCCCCTTTCCTATCTGGCCCCCTTTCTTTTCTGCAGGACGCTTCAGGTCCACCTGGTTTTCCCCTCACCCTGGCCCTAGAGTCGGGCTACTTTGCCTGGAGAATGTTTTTAAAAACTAAGATCTGGGCGCTGGATGTGCTTGCTGCTCCTGGACTGTGCCAGGCTGTCGTTGCCTCTAGGCTCTCCATAGAGATGCGTGTCTACATATCTGTATTTATGCATCTATATCTCTAGGTGTATGTGCGTGCCCATATATATAAATCTTCCTCTGAAAATTATTATGGGAATTTCAACTATACACTAAAGCACACATTCTCAGTATCTATCCCATAGCTTATACAGTTATCAACTAATGACTAATCTTGGTGTCATTTATATGGCTTCTCCCTATAGCTCACCCCAGCACCCCCAATTATTTATTTGTTGTAAAATGAGGACCTGAATGAAGCCATGGCTATTTTTATTTATTTTTACTTTTTGAAATATATATATTTAAGGTTTTCAACATGATAATCTGATATACATATGCATAATGAAATGGATAGTTCAGTCAAGCCAATTAAAATATCTTTCTCACAGTTGCCTTCCTTTTTGGTGAGGTGAACATCTGAAATTTACTCTTTCAGCAGATTTTCAGTACATCCTTGATTATTTGATGTAAATCTAAGTTGCTATGTTATTTCACTTGTAGATATTTCAGTCTTTATCTCTGGAAGAAAATAATTTCTTTTAAATTTTTAAAATTTTTAAATAACTTTTAAAGTTGAAGTATAGTAGATAACAGTAGAAAGTATGAACATACAGAGCTTGTGACTTTTTATGATATATATCTTTATAATCACCACTCAGAATGTGAGATGTAGGACATTTTCAGCCCCTTAGAAGGTTCCCTAATCACTACTGATCATTTTTTTTTTTTTTTTTACTACTGATCATTTTTATAAGAACCTCTAAAAAAATAAACATAACCACAATACAATGATAATATCTAAAAAATGAACACTAATTAACAAAAGTCAAATATCCAGTCATTTGCCATTGGTAAATTCCCCTTTCACCTCTCCCCTCCCCTGCAGTGTATTGATTGAACAGATGTAAACTTTGAGTGTGTTAGTTATTTATCCTGTAGTTTATCACAGACTGGGTTTTGTTGAAAGCATCCCTATGGTGTTAAGATGCTTCTCAGAGGCTTTCTTGGTGGAAATTTATCTTTCACAGTCTGGTTGGCTAATTCTAGTAGTAGTGGGCAGTGATTCTGTCTGTGCAGAAATTTCATCAGTAAGATGGTTTCACCAAGATCTATTATCCCTGGTGTCTGAGTAAAGTTCTCCTCCCTGGCTCTCTTATCTAGAAAATTTCTTAAAAACTTTTGTATCTTTTCTGGTATCCACATCCTGTAGAAACACTGAATAGTTTTATAAGTAGGAGAGAAATTTAGCCTTGTTTTCTTTCCTTCTAGAGGTTAAACGACCAGGACAGTTCTAAGACAGTATAATTAGCTAGTAAACCTTTTTAGTGTTGTTTCACAGCGGGGCCAGAATCATCCGTACACAGGGCTAGCTATGGTTAAAGTTCTGACTGCAGGATCTGCATATAGGAAAAAGGATTAAGCAAGAAAAGTGATTAGTCTCGGTCCTGTTTGATTTGCTAAGTTCTCCTTTTTTCTTTTTATGTTATAGATCAGCTTGAACGAGTCTTTTTACGACTTGGACATGCTGAAACAGATGAGCAGTTACAGAATATCATATCTAAATTCCTTCCTCCTGTTTTGCTCAAGCTGTCCAGCACCCAAGAAGGCGTGCGCAAAAAGGTAAGCATGCTGGGACTATTGCGGGTGAATTAAATGGGGAATACATGGATGTATTTTTATGAAGTGAGTTTTCTGTTCCCGTTATTGAAATCCAGCTTCATGAACCCAGTTAAGGCCTTTCACAAATGGACAGTAAGTCCATAACCTCCTTCCATGATTTCAGAGTACCTTCTGAATGCTTAGCACAGCTACTTTTAGCTCCAGCTGTAAACTTGGCATCAGTACTAGATGATAATAGTTGAGATAATTGTTCTGGAATGTATGGAGGCCTGATCTAAAATCCATGCTCCTGAGTCCAGTATGAAAAGTGGTGGTTGTTCAGTTGCTAAGTTGTGTCCCACTCTGCGACCGCATGAACCGCAACACGCTAGCCTCCTCTGTCCTTCACTATCTGCTGGAGTTTGTTCAAATTCATGTCCATTGAGTTGGTGGTGCTCTCTAACCATCTTATCCTCTGCTGCCTCTGCTTCTCCTTTTGCCTTCAGTCTTTCACTCAGGGTCTTTTCCAGTGAGTCAGCTCTTTGCATCAGGGGTGCAAAAATCTTCTTTAATCATTGGTTATGAATATGAGCTTAATTTAAAGGGATTACCAAGGCATCAGGAATTCCCTGGAGAAGGGCATGGCAACCCACTCCAGTATTCTTGCCTGGAGAATCCCATGGACAGAGGATTCTGGTGGGCTACAGTCCATGGGGTCACAAAGAGTCAGACATAACTGAGCAGCTAAGCATGACAATGAATATGAACTTAATTTAAGGTAAGCAAAAGAGATGTTTTTAAAAGCGAGGCAGTCTTGCATAGCTCCTGTTTTAGGATTTTTATAAAGAACTCTACTAGAAGTTGCATAACCGTGACATCAAGATGTTCTTTTTTAACCTAATGTTCTACAGGGAACATTTGGACTCTTCAGTTTAAAATAGTTCATTAGTCTTCCAGTGTATTTATACTAGACTTTTGGGTTTTTGAGCTATCATCAGATTTCATCCCTTGGGCCACTCTAATTGATTGGCAGTGACCTTCCTGGAGGTCTGCCCTGAGAGGGATTTTGAGTTCAGTGGAGAAAGGGTATCTTTCAGAATGTCTGTTATGTTTACAGGAAGGAATAGGACATTCTTGTCATATATTGGTATTCGACATGCCTGTTGTTAATAACTGCTTTGCTGAGATAGAGCTGTGTTTATGTCATTTTCCTATTTAAAACTCTCCTGTGGCCTTTTCTTACCCTCAGAATAGCAAGGTATAAAAGGCTTTCACACGTTGGCTTCTGTTTCTTTATTTAGTCTCATCATTCATTTGGCAAATATTTGCTGAGTGCCTTTTATATGCCAGGTGTTAGGAATACCTTGGTGAAGGAAAGAAACGTCTAGTTAGGGAGACCATTATTAAACCATCAGGCAAGTAATATAGAGTTAAAATCGCAGTCAGTGCTAAGATGGAAAAGGATCCTATGAAAGAATATATTTGGGGACTTGATTTTAAGTTAAATGTAGGGTGTAAGGGAGGCCTCTGTGATGTGTAGGAAGTAGCCAGGTGGAGAAATGGGAGACCAGTAAGGGCAGAGAAGGCCCCGTGCAGAGATTTTGAGCTGGAACTGAGCGTAAGGCCGGCGGGGAGCTGCACCCAGCGCATCAGAGGAAGGGGGGTGGGAGGTCGGGCGTGCGGAGTCCAGTGGCAGTTCGCCAAGGGTGTTGGTGATAGTGACTCCACTCTGGCTGTGGCGTGGAGAGAGACTTGCAGTGGAGACCAGGAGAGGAAATAGGAGGAAGTTTCTGCATTAGTCGAGGTTTCTCAGCTGAGTATTTTCAGCAAGGGTTGTTTTTTTTTTTCAACTTATTTACTTGGGATTTTTACGTTTCCTTGTGTTTTTATCTTTTATAGAAAATCATTTATCTCTAACCATGTATATTTTCCGTTGTATATTATTCACCTCTATCATACTGTTTCTCTTAATATTCTGTTACCATTCAAGTGGAAAAATTCCATTCTTGTTTCTACTTTTTTTGTTACTACCAAACCTTTGCTTTGTTGTTTTTTTTTTTTTAAAGGCAAGAGAACACCTTTGAAAAAGAATTTGCAGTCTTTTTAAAAAATGTACTTGTTTATTTATTTGACTGCATCAGATCTTCGTTGGCATCGTGCAGGGTCTTCCGTTGGGGCGCACAGATTCCTTAGTTGTGGCGCACAGGCTCAGTAGCGCTGCAGGCAGGCTGTCTCTTGTTGTGGTACCCGAGCTTAGTTGCTCTGTGGGATGCGGGATCTTTGTTCCCCGACCAGGAATTGAACCCTTGTCCTCCGCATTGTAAGGCAGATTTTTAACCAAGGACTACCAGGAAAGTCTCAAAAAAACAGCTTTTAGATTTTTTTAAAAGTGTATTTTTCTTCTGTTTGTATTCAAATATTCCTTCTTTTGTTTTCCTTTAGTATATTTTTCTCACATAAGATTTCAGTTTATATAGTAATGATAAAGGTTATTATGTGCCAGGAAAAGTGCTCATAACTTAAATCCTCACAGTATTATGAAAGGTATAAATATATTTTTCATTTTATAGATGGAATTGAGACTTGGAATGATTGTCATTTGTTTAAGGTCAGATTAAAAAAAAGGAAGAAACAAAACCAAAAACGGGTTCAGCTGAGGATTTCTTTTTGATACTATTTTGGTTCTACTCCTTGGGCTTCCCTGGTAGCTAAGCTGGTAAAGAATTTGCGTGCCATGCAGGAGACCTTGGTTCGATTCCTGGGTCGAGAAGATCCTCTGGAGATGGGGATAGGCTACCCACCCCAGTTTTCTTGCGCTTCCCTGGTGGCTCAGGTGGTAAAGAATCCATCTGCCTGCTTTGCAGGAGACCTGGGTTCGATCCCTGGGTTGGGAAGATCCCCTGGAGAAGGGAAAGACTGCCTACTCCAGTGTTCTGGCCTGGAGAATTCCATGGCCAGAGTAGCCTGGCAGGCTGTCGCATGGGTCGCAAAGAGTCAGACACAACTGAGCAACTTTCACTTTCACTTACACTCCATTGTTATACTGATGAGCAGTATTAGGTTATTTTAATTTTGACCTAGTAATTAGTTTATAAGAATATTGTTTTTAGTTTAAAAATTGTGTACAATTTGCATGGTTTTTATTGCATCACTGACTCGATGAACGTGAGTCTGAGTGAACTCCGGGAGATGGTGATGGACAGGGAGGCCTGGCGTGCTGCAATTCATGGGGTCGCGAAGAGTCGGACACGACTGAGCGACTGAACTGAACTGAACTGATTGCATTCTGATTGGAAACCACAGTGAGCAAACGCTCTAATCGTTTAAAGTATATAATTTCTGATGTTTATGAAAACTATTCACTAGATTAAAAAAATAGTTCCTTCATGTGGAATATGGGAGCTCAGTGTGTGGAGAGGCCGCTCAGCACTGTGCTCTCATTTCTCGAGAAGCCTGTCTTCTAGTCCTGTTGTAAACTGACAGTGAATTACAGTCTCCTACTACTGTTGTAAATATTCTGATTTTCTTTTTAATAATTTCACCTGGATGCCTTTTGGTGCACAAATTGAATATCTTGTCTTTCTCAGTAATTTATAATATGTTACATACTTTTCTTATCTTTTAAATCCCATTCAAGATTTTTTTTTTTCAACCCCAGTACCTTCATCTGAGATTAGTATTGTAACCAGTGTTTTCCTTCCATGTAGGTTTGATCAGTGAATCTTTGGCTCAGCTAACCAGTTTAACTTTATTTACTTTGGCTGCATCTCTTCATCTACATAATTGACATGTCACTCACTTTTTTTTTTGAGGTTTGGATTGAGGGCATTTTACATCGGTTGCTCTGGTTATTAACCTCACTCATCACTTGATCCGTTCTCAGTCTCTCCATCTCTCCCTCTTCTCCTTCCTTACCTTCTCATCCTGCCACACATTTTCTTTGTAAGCCTTTGATTACCTGTATTCTGTTTTAATATAATGATTAATCAAGCCAGTCTATCCACATTCTTAACATTTCAGTCATTAATTTGTATCTGTAAACAAAATGTNAAACATAACCACAATATAATGATAACATCTAAAAAATGAACACTAATTAACAAAAGTCAAATATCCAGTCATTTGCCATTGGTAAATTCCCCTTTCACCTCTCCCCTCCCCTGCAGTGTATTGACTGAACAGATGTAAACTTTGAGTGTGTTAGTTATTTATCCTGTAGTTTATCACAGACTGGGTTTCATTGAAAGCATCCCTATGGTGTTAAGATGCTTCTCAGTGGCTTTCTTGGTGGAAATTTATCTTTCACAGTCTGGTTGGCTAATTCTAGTAGTAGTGGGCAGTGATTCTGTCTGTGCAGAAATTTCGTCAGTAAGATGGTTTCACCAAGATCTATTATCCCTGGTGTCTGAGTAAAGTTCTCCTCCCTGGCTCTCTTATCTAGAAAATTTCTTAAAAACTTTTGTATCTTTTCTGGTATCCACATCCTGTAGAAACACTGAATAGTTTTATAAGTCGGACAGAAATTTAGCCTTGTTTTCTTTCCTTCTAGAGGTTAAACGACCAGGACAGTTCTAAGACAGTATAATTAGCTAGTAAACCTTTTTAGTGTTGTTTCACAGCGGGGCCAGAATCATCCGTACACAGGGCTAGCTATGGTTAAAGTTCTGACTGCAGGATCTGCATATAGGAAAAAGGATTAAGCAAGAAAAGTGATTAGTCTCGGTCCTGTTTGATTTGCTAAGTTCTCCTTTTTTCTTTTTATGTTATAGATCAGCTTGAACGAGTCTTTTTACGACTTGGACATGCTGAAACAGATGAGCAGTTACAGAATATCATATCTAAATTCCTTCCTCCTGTTTTGCTCAAGCTGTCCAGCACCCAAGAAGGCGTGCGCAAAAAGGTAAGCATGCTGGGACTATTGCGGGTGAATTAAATGGGGAATACATGGATGTATTTTTATGAAGTGAGTTTTCTGTTCCCGTTATTGAAATCCAGCTTCATGAACCCAGTTAAGGCCTTTCACAAATGGACAGTAAGTCCATAACCTCCTTCCATGATTTCAGAGTACCTTCTGAATGCTTAGCACAGCTACTTTTAGCTCCAGCTGTAAACTTGGCATCAGTACTAGATGATAATAGTTGAGATAATTGTTCTGGAATGTATGGAGGCCTGATCTAAAATCCATGCTCCTGAGTCCAGTATGAAAAGTGGTGGTTGTTCAGTTGCTAAGTTGTGTCCCACTCTGCGACCGCATGAACCGCAACACGCTAGCCTCCTCTGTCCTTCACTATCTGCTGGAGTTTGTTCAAATTCATGTCCATTGAGTTGGTGGTGCTCTCTAACCATCTTATCCTCTGCTGCCTCTGCTTCTCCTTTTGCCTTCAGTCTTTCACTCAGGGTCTTTTCCAGTGAGTCAGCTCTTTGCATCAGGGGTGCAAAAATCTTCTTTAATCATTGGTTATGAATATGAGCTTAATTTAAAGGGATTACCAAGGCATCAGGAATTCCCTGGAGAAGGGCATGGCAACCCACTCCAGTATTCTTGCCTGGAGAATCCCATGGACAGAGGATTCTGGTGGGCTACAGTCCATGGGGTCACAAAGAGTCAGACATAACTGAGCAGCTAAGCATGACAATGAATATGAACTTAATTTAAGGTAAGCAAAAGAGATGTTTTTAAAAGCGAGGCAGTCTTGCATAGCTCCTGTTTTAGGATTTTTATAAAGAACTCTACTAGAAGTTGCATAACCGTGACATCAAGATGTTCTTTTTTAACCTAATGTTCTACAGGGAACATTTGGACTCTTCAGTTTAAAATAGTTCATTAGTCTTCCAGTGTATTTATACTAGACTTTTGGGTTTTTGAGCTATCATCAGATTTCATCCCTTGGGCCACTCTAATTGATTGGCAGTGACCTTCCTGGAGGTCTGCCCTGAGAGGGATTTTGAGTTCAGTGGAGAAAGGGTATCTTTCAGAATGTCTGTTATATTTACAGGAAGGAATAGGACATTCTTGTCATATATTGGTATTCGACATGCCTGTTGTTAATAACTGCTTTGCTGAGATAGAGCTGTGTTTATGTCATTTTCCTATTTAAAACTCTCCTGTGGCCTTTTCTTACCCTCAGAATAGCAAGGTATAAAAGGCTTTCACACGTTGGCTTCTGTTTCTTTATTTAGTCTCATCATTCATTTGGCAAATATTTGCTGAGTGCCTTTTATATGCCAGGTGTTAGGAATACCTTGGTGAAGGAAAGAAACGTCTAGTTAGGGAGACCATTATTAAACCATCAGGCAAGTAATATAGAGTTAAAATCGCAGTCAGTGCTAAGATGGAAAAGGATCCTATGAAAGAATATATTTGGGGACTTGATTTTAAGTTAAATGTAGGGTGTAAGGGAGGCCTCTGTGATGTGTAGGAAGTAGCCAGGTGGAGAAATGGGAGACCAGTAAGGGCAGAGAAGGCCCCGTGCAGAGATTTTGAGCTGGAACTGAGCGTAAGGCCGGCGGGGAGCTGCACCCAGCGCATCAGAGGAAGGGGGGTGGGAGGTCGGGCGTGCGGAGTCCAGTGGCAGTTCGCCAAGGGTGTTGGTGATAGTGACTCCACTCTGGCTGTGGCGTGGAGAGAGACTTGCAGTGGAGACCAGGAGAGGAAATAGGAGGAAGTTTCTGCATTAGTCGAGGTTTCTCGGCTGAGTATTTTCAGCAAGGGTTGTTTTTTTTTTTTTCAACTTATTTACTTAGGATTTTTACGTTTCCTTGTGTTTTTATCTTTTATAGAAAATCATTTATCTCTAACCATGTATATTTTCCGTTGTATATTATTCACCTCTATCATACTATTTCTCTTAATATTCTGTTACCATTCAAGTGGAGAAATTCCATTCTTGTTTCTACTTTTTTTGTTACTACCAAACCTTTGCTTTGTTGTTTTTTTTTTTTAAAGGCAAGAGAACACCTTTGAAAAAGAATTTGCAGTCTTTTTAAAAAATGTACTTGTTTATTTATTTGACTGCATCAGATCTTCGTTGGCATTGTGCAGGATCTTCCGTTGGGGCGCACAGATTCCTTAGTTGTGGCGCACAGGCTCAGTAGCGCTGCAGGCAGGCTGTCTCTTGTTGTGGTACCCGAGCTTAGTTGCTCTGTGGGATGCGGGATCTTTGTTCCCCGACCAGGAATTGAACCCTTGTCCTCCGCATTGTAAGGCAGATTTTTAACCAAGGACTACCAGGAAAGTCTCAAAAAAACAGCTTTTAGATTTTTTTAAAAGTGTATTTTTCTTCTGTTTGTATTCAAATATTCCTTCTTTTGTTTTCCTTTAGTATATTTTTCTCACATAAGATTTCAGTTTATATAGTAATGATAAAGGTTATTATGTGCCAGGAAAAGTGCTCATAACTTAAATCCTCACAGTATTATGAAAGGTATAAATATATTTTTCATTTTATAGATGGAATTGAGACTTGGAATGATTGTCATTTGTTTAAGGTCAGATTAAAAAAAAGGAAGAAACAAAACCAAAAACGGGTTCAGCTGAGGATTTCTTTTTGATACTATTTTGGTTCTACTCCTTGGGCTTCCCTGGTAGCTAAGCTGGTAAAGAATTTGCGTGCCATGCAGGAGACCTTGGTTCGATTCCTGGGTCGAGAAGATCCTCTGGAGATGGGGATAGGCTACCCACCCCAGTTTTCTTGCGCTTCCCTGGTGGCTCAGGTGGTAAAGAATCCATCTGCCTGCTTTGCAGGAGACCTGGGTTCGATCCCTGGGTTGGGAAGATCCCCTGGAGAAGGGAAAGACTGCCTACTCCAGTGTTCTGGCCTGGAGAATTCCATGGCCAGAGTAGCCTGGCAGGCTGTCGCATGGGTCGCAAAGAGTCAGACACAACTGAGCAACTTTCACTTTCACTTACACTCCATTGTTATACTGATGAGCAGTATTAGGTTATTTTAATTTTGACCTAGTAATTAGTTTATAAGAATATTGTTTTTAGTTTAAAAATTGTGTACAATTTGCATGGTTTTTATTGCATCACTGACTTGATGAACGTGAGTCTGAGTGAACTCCGGGAGATGGTGATGGACAGGGAGGCCTGGCGTGCTGCAGTTCATGGGGTCGCGAAGAGTTGGACACGACTGAGCGACTGAACTGAACTGAACTGATTGCATTCTGATTGGAAACCACAGTGAGCAAACGCTCTAATCGTTTAAAGTATATAATTTCTGATGTTTATGAAAACTATTCACTAGATTAAAAAAAATAGTTCCTTCGTGTGGAATATGGGAGCTCAGTGTGTGGAGAGGCCGCTCAGCACTGTGCTCTCATTTCTCGAGAAGCCTGTCGTCTAGTCCTGTTGTAAACTGACAGTGAATTACAGTCTCCTACTACTGTTGTAAATATTCTGATTTTCTTTTTAATAATTTCACCTGGATGCCTTTTGGTGCACAAATTGAAGATCTTGTCTTTCTTAGTAATTTACAATATGTTACATACTTTTCTTATCTTTTAAATCCCATTCAAGATTTTTTTTTTTTCAACCCCAGTACCTCTCATCTGAGGTTAGTATTGTAACCAGTGTTTTCCTTCCATGTAGGTTTGATCAGTGAATCTTTGGCTCAGCTAACCAGTTTAACTTTATTTACTTTGGCTGCATCTCTTCATCTACATAATTGACATGTCACTCACTTTTTTTTTTGAGGTTTGGATTGAGGGCATTTTACATCGGTTGCTCTGGTTATTAACCTCACTCATCACTTGATCCGTTCTCAGTCTCTCCATCTCTCCCTCTTCTCCTTCCTTACCTTCTCATCCTGCCACACATTTTCTTTGTAAGCCTTTGATTACCTGTATTCTGTTTTAATATAATGATTAATCAAGCCAGTCTATCCACATTCTTAACATTTCAGTCATTAATTTGTATCTGTAAACAAAATGTTTTACTCAGTTACCAGCAAATACATTATTTTATCTTGATGAGATTTCTCCCCTCTCCCTGTACCCTTCTATTTCGTACTTCTTTAGAAAGCACAGAGGGTCTGGTGAGCTGTTTTATGGTTGGATCCGGTCTGAAACTTTGAATCACTTAACTATCTTTAGACTTCTAAGCGATATTGGCCTTTTTTCTTCAGTTTACTTGTTACATTTGTTCTCTTACTGCCTCCCTGCTCCTCACTGTGTGTTTTCCAAGATATTTGTTAATAAAAATATGTATGTTAAAGATCTTTTCCAAAGAAGGAAAGAAGGCATAGCTGCTTTGTTTTTCAAGCTGTAGAATTCAGGAAAAAATATTTCATGTTTATATTTCATTGTGTAGCATGTTGGGTTTTTAAAAACTTGCTAATTTGAAAAAGGACCTTTGGACCTTTTCCCTAGAGGTTTGCCTTTGCTTTTCTTCTCATATTCCAAATAATGCTGACTTTGATCTATTGGTGAATTTTTTCTAACCTTTTTATAAAAAGCTTGAAGGAAGTATGTGAACATGTATTTACTTTGAGTGATGAATAGTACAGGTGAGTTTTTGAAAACAACTTTGAATCCTATGGAATATTATGCAGCTATTAACAAAGAATGAGTTAGGTCTAAATTAAGAAGCTTATATATTTTTAACTGGAAACAAAGTGGACTCTATGCTGATGTTAATGATATATAGCTCATTTTTGTAAAAAGTAAAGATGTAAGATCTAAAGATGTAAATATGTTTGTAGAAGTTTATGTGACTGCAGAGAAAGATGTGAAGAAGAACACTAGACTGTTAACACGGGTATCTTTGAGTGGGTGTGAATGGGCTAGGGAAAAGGGATGATTACTTTTTTTTTCGATTTATTGTAATAAATGGGTTTTTCTACTATAATTTTGAAAAGCAGCAAAATAGAATAAAGCATTAAAAATATAATTATTGTGAACTTTGTTTTATATTATACAACATCGATTTTATTTGCTTTTTTTGCATATCATTTCTGTTGATAAAGAGGTTTTGCTGTCAAGTAAGTGTGAAAGAGCTGAGATACCTGTTACATTCTAAGCATTGTGCTAGACTCTGACATATCTTTTCATTTAATCCTCACAATGGCCTGTGAAGTGTTATCATTTGATTTCTGCAAATAAGGAAAAGTGGTTCTGAAAATGATAATAATGCAAAGCATTAAATGCCTACGTGATCATTGTCTCTCAATTCATTACAACTTACTTAACAGCTCTGCAGGGTATAGATGTTCATGTTTTTCCCATTTTATTGAGGAAAAAGCTGAGGCTCAGGGAAGCTAAGTAATTAGCTTTGTGGCATATGGGATTTTATACCTGAGAGATGATCCCAAACTAAGTAATTTTTGCCATGCCTCCACTTGATGGCAAACATGTTCATTCTTTCTCTTACATATGAAAGTGAATTCAGTACATGAAGGGTCAGTGAATGAAAATTGTGGATGAGATAATTTGCCTGCATGTTGTTTTGACTCCGGGCTTCCTTAGTGGCTCAGCTGGTAAAGAATCCGCCTTCAGTGTGAGAGACCTGGGTTTGATCCCTGGTTGGGAAGATCCCCTGGAGAAGGAAAAGGCTACCCACTCCAGTATTCTGACCTGGAGAATTCCATGGACGGTATAGTCCATGGGCTTGCAAACAGTCAGAATGACTGAGCGACTTTCACTTTAATTTGACTCCAGATGGTGGAGACTTGATGTATATTTCCCTTCTGTTTGTTTTGAAGTATTAGATACTTGGTCAGATTTTTAATTATTTTGAAATATGGCTATTTGGTCAGACTTTCATGGTTTGTACAGTCCTGTGCTTATACTAATACCTTTTGCAAATAAAACCAATATAATAACTTGATTTTTGATTATTATGTAATTGTTAATAAAGGATATAGATATTTGTCACAAATCTAGAATTCAGTTATAAACATTAGACCTTTTTTTAAATCATAAAATAAGACTCATGTAAAAGAGTATTTTTTAGTAAAAGCTTATGTATAAATAGTTTCAGCATGTAAAGTTTTATCATCAATAAAACTAGGAGTTAGTTCCTGACCAGGGATTGGATTTGGGCCATCTCAGTGAAAGCTCCTAGTCTTAATCACTGGATCAGCAGGGAATTCACAAGAGAAATAAGTTTTAGATTTCTACTGTCATATCATTAGAGTACATTTCCTGTTTTAAGGAAAATGAGATATGTTACGTAGAAGTCTAGTTTACATAAAATTAAAATTAGAACTGACCACTGCTGGTGGGAGTGTCAATTAGTATAACCACTTTGGAAAACTGCTTGGAAATGTTCTAAGGTTTATCATACGTATACTTCATGACCAAGCATTTCCAGTCCTGGGTTTAATGTACAATAAAAATACATATACGTGTGCACCAAAAGACATAACTAAGAATGTTCGAGTAATTATTCCCAATGATCCAAACTGGAAATAATCTAATATATATCATGATGGAGGAGAATGGATAAATTCTGGTTTTCTTCCTAGTAGAGCAGTGAAAGTGAACCATTACTGTGAGCAACAACATGGATGAATATCAGATATAATACAGAATGAAAAACACATGAGTTCATCCTATTTTGTTTATATAAATTTAAATCTGGTATTAGAAGTCAGGAAGAAGCATTAGTGAGTTGAGTGCAGGAACTTTGTACTTCTGGTGTTACAGAAATGTGTTTCCTTTGTGAAAATTTATTAAGCCATACACATTCTTAACTTTGCTCTTCAGCTATATGTTATACTTCCATTAAAAAGTTTGCTAATGAACAAATGAATTTAAATGAATGAGTAATAAGAACTGATAGAAAATATTATACACCCATGGCTAATAATTCTGGAGTTTTACTGACAGAGGTTAACTGTTGTTGATTTTAGCTGGGGGAAGGACTGGTTCAGTGGATTTCCTGATTTTTACGAGTTTATAAAGGGTTCCAGGCAGTAGATAATCAAATTTGGAAAGTAAATCAATATTTAAAGTGATAATATTGCTAGAAGAAAATTAATTAACTTAACAATTTTAAAACTGTGATAAACAAGAGAGTATGTAATTCTGGGCACTGTTGTTTATCTCGGGTCCTTATAGGAATCAGCCTAGCTTAGATTGTCGGAAGCTGGCTGTTTCCTTTGGCCTGTCTCCTCCTGAGTTTTTTCCCTGTCATCCAGCTGAATCACAAATCTGGATGGGCAGGAGGTTGTGAGGTAAACATGGTCATGTAGAATTCTCTGTCTTTGCAAAGTACCTGAGAGTGTCTCACAGTGACAGACCCCTTAGATGCATTGAGCTCAACTGTCAGTGTGTCTGATAAGGTGAAAAGTACGGATGGAGTCAGGTCTTGACCCTGCCCCTCGCTGTCTCAGTCAGCTTGAGCAACTCACTTCCCTTCCTGAGTCTCTGCTTCTTCCTGGGTCAAATGGGAGTGGAAACAGCGCCTCTTCCAGTTGTTTTGAGAATCAGATGAGACAAGGAATGCAAAGTGCTGTTCTGCATGGAAATTGCTTGATAAATGTCAGCTTAAATTTTATGATTATTATTATCACTTGTTTAACAAATATTATTAGATTTGTCATTCTTAAAATGCACTTATTTCATGATTGCTGTAAATAACTGAACTTTTGCTGTGAACATCCCTATAAGCTCTCCTTAATACTTGCTTTGAAGCTAGAGCTCAAATTTCAGAAATGATGGAGAATAGTGTAAGCCATGCCCTCTGGAATAGTCTCACTTTAAATTCTTGAGTCTCTTAGTTAAGGCTTTCTAAAAATCTTATACCTCAATGCTCCTTTATTAGTTAGATAAAGTGGTGTTATCTCACTTGATAGTTAAGCCTGGGGTCGTTTGACATGAGCCTTTGTGGCTTCCTTTCTTCCTGGGAGAATCGTTGCTGGTCTCGGTTCTGCCGTCTTTTCCCACTTAACGGAGAGGAAGCCTGGTGTTACTCTAAACTCTTGAATAGCATCAAATGATCTTCAGAATAAAGCAAAAACTTGTCAGCATTTTACCCAAATCCTTTTTATAATCTAAGTCGCACTTTTATCTCTTAGGAGTCAGACACAACTGAGCAACTGAACTGAACTGAACTGATTCTGTGTCTCAGTTAGATACAGTACACCATGTTTGTTTAGACCTCTTATACCTACTTAAAACTGATCTTCTGCTTGGAGTTTCATCTGCTCTTGAGGACTTTGTTTCCTGTCACTTTCTCCTTGAAGTCCTTCTTGATCTTGGCAGACAAGTTTTCTTCTTGAAACTCANCAAGTTAAGAAGCCCTGAAAGAATAAAGAAGCATTTTTTTTTTTAATGTGGACAAGTTGGCATAACCTGCTATGCTGTGATTTGGGGACTGTCCTGTTGAGGGCTATCTTGAGCTTATAGTCATAATCAAAAGTCCTTTCCCAAAGTATAAGCAGCAGATTACTATTTTAACACCATGGGCTGCAAGATGGCCTGTTGAGAAGCACCATTAATTAAGATTGAACAGTAAGCAGTTTACTCTCTATAAACTTAGTTCCTCTTTCACTACAACCAACTTAGATTTTACAGGCTCTTGCCAGCCCTATCATGTGGATTTCAGTGTCTTAGTAGTTTGATTAAAAAGTGAACATTTGATCCCAGTNAATTAAGATTGAACAGTAAGCAGTTTACTCTCTATAAACTTAGTTCCTCTTTCACTACAACCAACTTAGATTTTACAGGCTCTTGCCAGCCCTATCATGTGGATTTCAGTGTCTTAGTAGTTTGATTAAAAAGTGAACATTTGATCCCAGTGAAGGTGTAGTATCTACCTGAGCAGTCTGCTGCTGCTGCTAAGTTGCTTCAGTTGTGTCCAACTCTGTGTGACCTCATAGACAGTAGCTCACCAGGCTCCTCCGTCCCTGGGATTCTCCAGGCAAGAATGCTGGAGTGGGTTGCCATTTCATTCTGCAATGCATGAAAATGAAAAGTGAAAGTGAAGTCACTCTGTCATGTCAGACTCTTAGCAACCCTATGGACTGCAGCCTACCAGGCTCTTCCATCCATGGGATTTTCCAGGCAAGAATACTGGGATGGGGTGCCATTGCCTTCTCCCCACTAGCCTTCTAGAGGGAAAAAAGAAAAGATCCAGAAGTGATAATAGAGTCCCCAGTCATGGTAGGACCAGTGTTTTGACAACCAACTTAATGAGAGAATTTAGTGAATGTCTAATTTGAGACCCAGGTTGCATCTTGGAAGGATGGGGGGAAGATAAGAAAAAAGAGGGACAGGGAATCTTGCTTACTCTTTGAAAGTGAGGTCACCATTAAAATGTTATGGGCATGAGTGAAACTCAGTGCTCAAATGTTTACCACCTAGTTCTTGCTGCCAGGGTTTGGTGTGTGCTGAAAAGTGTCCCACAGAACATGCAAAGGCTCCATGTAGTCCATTAAGGCTTCTCACCTCTTTCTTGCTCACCCTCATCTTTGGAGGTGTAAATTAGAGAAGCAGATGTACAATCTGGGAAGTTTTCCAGCTATATATTTAGAACTTGGAGTGTTCAACACTGTGGGCGCTGAGCAGCTTTTTCAGTCCATCACACATCCAGCCTGGGAGCCAAGAAAACCCCTCAAATGGCCCCTGAATGCTTTGTTCTAGAAGAAAATAGCAACCTTTACCAGGACAAGCCACAGTTTGCTTTTTAATTTTTATTGTATAATGAATTGCTGTTGAACACAGTGGAAGAAAAAGAGGACTGTGATGAAGTCCTGGAAGCTCTGAGATTCCTGGCTAAATGATATTTGTTAGGAGAGAGCCTTAAGGGTCCCTTTCTTGAAATTTTCAGAAAATAATTGTGCATCAAGGAGGACATTAGGTACTAAAAGCCTGAAATGGTATGAGAGCATACTTAAACTTGAAAAGTACTTTTCAATTGAAGAGTGCTTTCATAAATTTTTATCTGATTTTATCCTTACTAAAACTTCATATCTATAAGATAGATGTTATTTTTCCATAATTTGATAGGGAACCAGATTCAGGTTAAGTCTCTGGTTAAGTCACCAATGTTGTGAAGATAAGTTAGGGTGGAATTAGGTCTTAATCTCTTCATTCGTGAAACTATTCAGTAGCTACCATTTGTCAGGAGATCATGGAGGGAAACAAAATAATACAGAACCCTATTGTCATCTAATTCCTCCACTATCTTCTAAATAACCTAATATGGAGAAGAGTTATCTAAGAAATAGAAATGGGTAAGTATGAATGAAAATTAAGGGCAGTCTCAGAAAAACATGGAAAGTTAGGGAAATTGTTCTAGTGTGTGCTTTTCATACATAGAGATGTATCCATCTCACACTCATTTCATAGCACAGGTGAGTCCTCTGGTCTTCTCTGCTCTAAATTTCTCTTCTATTCTTTGAAGCTGTAAAGGGTCAGAGTCCACTGATGGTAAAAGTGCTCTCTTCTTTTGTCCCTTAGGTGGACAGTTCTGAAACAGATTACATAAAGATATTCAGAGGCTCCCAGTAGGACTGAAGGCCAGTTGCTTACAGTGGTGACCATTTCAAGCTCACATGCTGGTAATGGCTTTGTTGTTGTTGTTAAGTCACTCAGTCATGTCCGACTCTGCAGCCCCATGGACGGTAACATGCCAGGCTTCCCTGTCCTTCACTGTCTCCCAGAATTTGCTCAAACTCATGTCCATCGAGTCAGTGATGCCATCCAGTCATCTCATCCTCTCTTGCTACCTTCTCCTTCTACCTTCAATCTTTCCCAGCATCATGGTCTATTCCAATGAGTTGGCTCTTCCCTTCAGGTGGACAAAGTATTGGGGGTCTCAGCTTCAGCATCAGACCTTCCAATGAATAGTCAGGGTTGATGTCCTTTTTTTTTTTCCTCTCTTTCTCTCCATGTTCTCCATTTTTGTTTCTTTTTATTATTTTTTTTTAATTGAAGGATAAAAACTTTACACAATTTTGTTGTTTTCTGTCAAACCCCAACATGAATCAACCATAGGTATACATATATCCCCTTGAACCCCCTCCCATCTCCCTGCTCATCCCAGCCTGCTAGGTTGATACAGAGCCCCTGTTAGAGTTTCTTGAGCCATACAGCAATTCTGGTTGGCTGTCTATTTTACATATGGTAATATGAGCAACCTCACATCCAAGGAGCAGTGACTGAAAGGGTGCAGGAGGGCTGAGGGGAACTACCCCACGTTCAAGGTCAAGAGGGGCGGTGGTGAGGAGATACCCTTCGTCCAAGGTAAGGAGCAGCATCTGTGCTTTGCTGGAGCAGTTGTGAAGACATACCCCACGTCCAAAGTAAGAGAAGCCCAAGTAAGACGGTAGGTGTTGCAAGAGGACATCAGAGGGCAGACACATTGAAACCATAATCACAGAAAACTAGTCAATCTAATCACATGGACCACAACTGGTCTAACTCAATGAAACTAAGCCATGCCCTGTGGGGCCACCCAATGTGGGCAGGTCATGGTGAAGAGGTTTGACAGAATGTGATCCACTGGTGAAAGGAATGGCAAACCACTTCAGTATTCTTGCCTTGAGAACCCCATGAACAGTATGAAAAGACAAAATGATAGGATACTGAAAGAGCAACTCCCCAGGTCAGTAGGTGCCCAATATGCTACTGGAGATCAGTGGAGAAATAACTCCAGAAAGAATGAAGGGATGGAGCCAAAGAAAAACAATACCCAGGTGTGCATGTGACTGGTGATAGAAGCAAGGTCCGATGCTGTAAACAGCAATATTGCATAAGAACCTGAAATGTCAGGTCCATNGAAGTAGTCTAGTCTCTGTTGGAACTATTTATGCAATAGAAGAAAGCAATGACCTTCCAATTTCTCCAGGAGAATGAAAATAAAAGCAGGAGCTTCCTCACAGCTTTGCTCTCACCTACCTTGTTTTCAGGGCAAAACTGTCTCCTGGCCTCAACCGTGTCTATTGCAGCCATTACAGCAAAAGAAATGATGGTGAAAAAAAATTCCTTTGCAAATCAGATTTAATGTGGTGAATTTCTTAACAACATGCAATGTTCAATAGAAATCACAATTTGAATGGACAGATTTTAGTGAGGTCAAAGAGGGGTTGTAGGAACACTCACAAAAACCACTTTAACAATCACAAATGTAATTCCCAGATCTTGAGAGAATACATAAGCATTTTAGTCGGCATTTTACAAATAACAGCTTTATATAAAAAACTACGTGTAAATAAGTGAAAATGCAAATGAAAGAACACTCTAAATGAACTGAAACGAGTCCCACTTTTCAAAATACTCATCAATAAATTTCTCTGTGTCTATTTAATAAGTTTTAATATTTATATTTATTTGTTTTCTCCTGACAATGAATGAGGTTTCTGGATCAGAAGCAGAGTGATTACCTACAGAACATCTTAATGTTGGTTTCTCCTGCCCCAGTCTCCTTTTCGGGGGCAGTGATTAGAGCAGATGTTATCTGCATGTACAGAGAAGTCTATAATGTAGGAGAGGAAATCATGAAACTCTGGGTTTATATAGGAACTGCTGTGCAAGTACTCATTACCCTCTAGAGAGAAGGAGAGGAACTGTATATTTCACTGTCAACAAATCCTGTGTTGGAAGGAAAAAGCAGATGGTCCCTAGATGTTACAGCTCTTTGGAATATAAATGAATGGCTCAGAATTTTATTACCCTTTGAAATGTAAGTAAATGGCTGCAGGGGGGAGAGAAACCTATAAATCTCTCAGGGATAATTAATTCACCATTTCTAACTTCCAAGGCATGGTTACTGGTCAGTCATTCTTTAACACAGTTTGCCGGTAATTTTTTTGTTCAAGAAACTCTGGTTGTGCAGAACATGAAAATATTAGCTATTTGTTAGCACCATAAAACATACTTAGATGAAACTGTATTTTCCATTCATTGACAGCTGATCATTTTGTCTGGAGGGTTGTACAGCATAAGAGAGTAATAGAAGATAGTGGTGCAAAGTAACTCAATTATGGAGAGTCATAAATGTTAACAAATTTGGATAATATATGTGCAGGCAATGGATAAGCCACGAATATCTCTGATCTTGTAAATTCAGAGGACGAATGGGAAAAGCATGGTGTCAGCTTCAGAGAAACAAAAATGAATGACCACACGAAAGAATGAGAGACTTTTGAAAATGTGGGGGTCAGAGTCAGCAGGAATAAGAAAATGAGAGGATGGGAGAAAAGGGAATAGTAAGAGGTTTAGGACAACAGTGTCAAATTCTTCATTTTGGAAAAACCAAGATGACTGAGGCTTGAGAGAAGCCCTTAAGAGTCCACTTTAGATGAACTCAGTATTCCTAATAAAAGCTTTGAGTAATGTTGTCTGCTATTGGGTACATATGGGACACAGTGGAAGGGAAGGGAGGAGGCACGGTTAGGAAAGAAGAATGTATTTAGGAGAAAATCCACACAAGATACATTTTTTTTGCCCAATGTTTTCTTTAGAGTTTTGCAAATGTCCCATTCAATTCAAATTTGTCATTTTCTCCTTCAATCTTTGGAATCTGAGAAGGCCTAGAGAAATTAAGAAGCAGGCAGTGAGGCTACCCAGGGTTGGGTCCAGCCAGGCAGTTACAAAGACAATAAAGACTTGAAAAAGTCTAGGCTAAACCCTGTTACTTTTTATTTGTATATTTTATGTCACACATATTTTGACTTAATTATTCTTACTTCTCAGATAGCAGAGCGAGCTAGAGATGGATTTAGGGATTATGAAGATGGTAAGATGTAGAGAGGACAGAAGCCCTAACACAGTAGAGTGTGGTGATTACAATAGTTTTTGAGCATCTTACTCATCTCTCAATTTTAGTTTCCTTATATTTTTATACCTGTAATATGTATTCTAGTTCTACCTTGCAGGGATGCTCAAATTTAGTTTGAACATCACTTGTAAAGAGTGAACACTGGTTCCTAGAATGGCTATTGAGTTGCAGATTTAAAGAGTTTTTTAAAGGTAAAATCATGGCTGTTATACAAATAGAAGCTAAACATGTGCTAAAAATTTTAACTCGCTGATTAATGAGAGAACCGCCTGGTGGGCTGCTGTCTCTGGGGTCGCGCAGAGTTGGACACGACTGAAGTGACTTAGCAGCAGCAGTACAATGCTGTAACTAGCTCGAAGAATTCAGAGGAAAACTGACAGGAATTTACAAATAGAAGCAAGACTGGTCAGTATCCAGAGGGCAATAATTAATTGCATTCTGCTACAGACAATTTATATTTCTATAGAGTAGCTAAGCTGCTAAGTCACTTCAGTCGTGTCCGACTCTGTGCGACCCCATAGACAGCAGCCCACCAGGGTCCTCCGTCCCTGGGATTCTCCAGGCAAGAGTAGAATCATTCACAAAAAAACTAATCATGTTGGTTCTCTACAAGGTTTTCACATTTTATCTTGATACATATTGCAAAAAGGATAATGTTTATGGGTAAAAAAGGTTAGCTGCCCAGAAAGAAGTAAATAGCATCTTAAATAGTAAATGGAGCACATAAAAATCAAGTTGAAAATGCCCTCTCTTTCTGCCTTTGCCTCTGCTATAATTCAGAAGCAAAGATGTCTTACGGAAAGTGAAATTCAGTTATCTAAATTTGGATGATCCCTGCTGTTTTCTGGGTCACCTTTCTTTGTCACTCAGAGATGCTGGCTCAGGAAATGTAAGCCAACTTTATTGTCTCCTTGAGAAAGATGTATTCAGGAAGATGTTTTCCCTAAAGGAGCAAACATGCATAATTATAAAATTAAATATAAATGGAACCAAGCAGAACCCTGTGCTCCCTCCCATCCACCCAAGTACAAAGGCTCCGATGTGTGTCCTGCCTCTTGTTTGTAGAAAAGCTGTCTCCCAGGCCTCCCTGAATCACAAAAGACCAGACTCAAGCAGCTGATGATTAGGACAATACAGTCACAGAGTCTTTCAGTGTCTGACACACAATCCTCAGTCACTTTACAGATACAATAACTGCCACCAGAGGGAAAAAGCATGATGAGCAAACTACAGCCATGACATAAGCTGATCCATCTTGAGCAATGCTGAATCTAGGGCTAGCACAATTCCAAGAACTGGCCTTCAGTGAATGTGATTCACTATTGCTCATAATAATCTAGGCATCCAAATAATTATAGCTTGTTCTCCCCATATATGTAAGCAAGCAGGCAACTAAAATTGTTAGCAAATAGATGCTATACAGACCCATGTTAATACCTTCCACTTTGAGAATATGGTGCTGTATGTCAGCATGAAGAATTTACAGAAGGTGGACCTTCACCCATAAACCCCTAGANAATTGTTAGCAAATAGATGCTATACAGACCCATGTTAATACCTTCCACTTTGAGAATATGGTGCTGTATGTCAGCATGAAGAATTTACAGAAGGTGGACCTTCGCCCATAAACCCCTAGAAATGGAATAATGTTCTTACCAAGTTGGGATTTGTAAGCAGCTTTTGGCGGGGAAGGGCCCCTTTTACCTTGTCACTTAACCAAGGCTGTATTGAAACTAATCTTAAACCAAGCACCTCCACGCTCTACTCACCTCTAGCCCTAGCACATCTTTCATACAATACCTTGCCTAAGCTGTCGGTTCTCTCCCAGATCAAAGATGTAAAAATGAAGAATAAGCAATTAACAACCCAATCTCTTCCCTAGCTCTCCCTTCAGTAATCCCATGAACAAACTATGTGAACAAGACAACATTCAAAGAAAGATCACAAGGAGTTGACAAGTCTGCACAGTGGAAGATTGTGTAGTCTGGTCCCTGGTCTCCATAATTAATTGAAATTACTTCCCCTTTTCCCTTTAAAAACTTTCATGGCTGGGCAGAATCTTCAGAATTGGTTTCAGGGACATAAGTCTGCCTTCTTCCCAGATTGCCAGCTTTTCTGTTTAAAGCAACTTTCCTTTGTATCAACATTTGCCTCTTTGAGTATTAATTTTTGAGTGTCAAGCAGCTGGACCTGAGTTCAGCAATGTACATTTCTGTGTTGGAGAGGTGTTTGAGCACCATGGAGTATGGATAAAAAGATGGACAAGGAATCAGAGGTCATTGATTCAAGCCTGAATCTTCTATTGTTACAATCAAGAAAAGGAGAAAACCCCACTAATTTTGGAAACCTCAGTTTCCTTATATTTAAATAGAATGATTATAATAATACCAAATCAAAATGTTTTTGAAAAGATGAAATTAAATTGTGAATGTAAACATATTCTATAAAGTATAAAGTCTTCTAATGTTAGCTATTGCCACAATTTTACTCTCCTGGGTTATCTACAGATAATGTGAATCTGTGTGTGGAGCAGATGGTAAAGCAGGTTGGCAAGCCCTGTTTTGAAATGAATTTTCTATATGATCCTGAACAAGCCATTGAAACTTCAGAGCTCCATTGCCTCACCATCTCTTTTTATTTCACAAACTAATTGTGAGGTTCTAATGAAATAATGACTGCTGGAAAAACCATAGCTTTGACTATACAGACCATTGTCAGCAAAGTGATGTCTCTGCTTTTTGAGAGTCCCTTTTACAGCAAGAAGATTAAAACAGTCAATCCTACACGAAATCAACCCTGAATATTCATTGGAAAAGACTGATGCTGAAGCCAAAGCTCCAATATTTGGCCACCTGATGCGAAGAGCTAACTCATTGGAAAAAACCCTGAGGCTAGGAAAGACTGAAGGCAGGAGGAGAAGAGGGTGACAGAGGTTGTATGGCATCAACAACTCAGTGGACATTAGTTTGAGCAGACTCAAGGAGATAGTGAAGGACTAGCGTGCTGCAGTCCATGAGGTCACAAAGAGTCGAACATGACTTAGCCACTGAACAGCAGCAAATGAAATGATGACTGTTACCCAGAAAACTACAAAATACCACACAAATGTAAGCCACTGACACTAGTCTGGTAAAACATCAGGAGTTGAGGAAATTAGACATTTCCCTTTATTAGTTATCTATAAATAAACTTTATGGTAAAAAAGAACCATTTCCATGATCAAAAGAATCAACTTCCCCCTCAGCAAAGATTGTACGTGAATTTAAAAGGAAAGTTCATAGTATCATTCTCTTGCTTGCTGCTGCTGCTGCTAAGTCACTTCAGTCGTGTCCTACTCTGTGCGACCCCATAGACGGCAGCCCTCCAGGCTCCCCCGTCCCAGGGATTCTCCAGGCAAGAACACTGGAGTGGGTTGCCATTTCCTTCTCCAATGCATGAAAGTGAAA
>SJYW01008020.1:320286-342612 GCA_006410735.1 Raphicerus campestris | reverse complement strand
TTTACTCTCCTGGGTTATCTACAGATAATGTGAATCTGTGTGTGGAGCAGATGGTAAAGCAGGTTGGCAAGCCCTGTTTTGAAATGAATTTTCTATATGATCCTGAACAAGCCATTGAAACTTCAGAGCTCCATTGCCTCACCATCTCTTTTTATTTCACAAACTAATTGTGAGGTTCTAATGAAATAATGACTGCTGGAAAAACCATAGTTTTGACTATACAGACCATTGTCAGCAAAGTGATGTCTCTGCTTTTTGAGAGTCCCTTTTACAGCAAGAAGATTAAAACAGTCAATCCTACACGAAATCAACCCTGAATATTCATTGGAAAAGACTGATGCTGAAGCCAAAGCTCCAATATTTGGCCACCTGATGCGAAGAGCTAACTCATTGGAAAAAACCCTGAGGCTAGGAAAGACTGAAGGCAGGAGGAGAAGAGGGTGACAGAGGTTGTATGGCATCAACAACTCAGTGGACATTAGTTTGAGCAGACTCAAGGAGATAGTGAAGGACTAGCGTGCTGCAGTCCATGAGGTCACAAAGAGTCGAACATGACTTAGCCACTGAACAGCAGCAAATGAAATGATGACTGTTACCCAGAAAACTACAAAATACCACACAAATGTAAGCCACTGACACTAGTCTGGTAAAACATCAGGAGTTGAGGAAATTAGACATTTCCCTTTATTAGTTATCTATAAATAAACTTTATGGTAAAAAAGAACCATTTCCATGATCAAAAGAATCAACTTCCCCCTCAGCAAAGATTGTACGTGAATTTAAAAGGAAAGTTCATAGTATCATTCTCTTGCTTGCTGCTGCTGCTGCTAAGTCACTTCAGTCGTGTCCTACTCTGTGCGACCCCATAGACGGCAGCCCTCCAGGCTCCCCCGTCCCAGGGATTCTCCAGGCAAGAACACTGGAGTGGGTTGCCATTTCCTTCTCCAATGCATGAAAGTGAAAGTGAAAGTGAAGTCACTCAATTGTGTCTGACTCTTTGCAACCCCACGGACTGTAGCCTACCAGGCTCCTCTGTCCACGGGATTTTCCAGGCAAGAATACTGGAGATTCTCTTGCCTAGGACNAAAGTGAAAGTGAAGTCACTCAATCGTGTCTGACTCTTTGCAACCCCACGGACTGTAGCCTACCAGGCTCCTCTGTCCACGGGATTTTCCAGGCAAGAATACTGGAGATTCTCTTGCCTAGGACTTTGTAAAATGAAATTTAATAGATCTCTGCCATTCTGTTCTTTTGGAGACACATTTGACACAATGTTATATCCATTAATGGAAAGAATATTCCATTACAATGAAATGGCAATTGTTAGTTCATTAAAGCTGCTTCCTTTAGAAAGAATTGTCCAAACTGCCCCATCTCTCAACACACACAAAACCACACACATCCACGTGAGCCACATGAGTCTTGAAATAAGACTTATGTGTGGACAGCATTCAAAGAATGATTATCAAAACAGTATCGTACTATGTGGCCCACAAAGAAAATGAAAGGAATTCTCCTGTTGTTGTTGGGTTTTTTTTTGTTGTTGTTATTTGGTTTCTAANAATAAGACTCACGTGTGGACAGCATTCAAAGAATGATTATCAAAACAGTATCGTACTATGTGGCCCACAAAGAAATTGAAAGGAATTTTCCTGTTGTTGTTGTTATTTGGTTTCTAGGCAGAACATAAACAGTATAAGGTTGTCTGCCTCATGATCTAAATGCTCAATAAATATTTCTCTTTTTAAAACATTATTTTTTATTGGAGTATAGCCACCAGAGCTTCCCTGGTGGCTCAGATGGTAAAGTGTCTGCCTGCAATGTGGGAGACCTGGGTTCGTTCTCTGGGCCAGGAAAAAAAAATCCCTTGGATTAGGAAATGGCAACCCACTCCAGTACTCTTGCCTGGAAAATGCCATGAGCTTGATAGGTTACAGTCCATGGAGTCATAGAGAGCTGGACACGACGGAGAGACTTCAATTTTTATAGCTAATTAACAATATTGTGATAGTTTCAGGTGGAGACCAAAGGGACTCAGTTATACATATATATGTATCTATTCTCCCCCAACCTCCCCTCTCATCCAGGCTACCACATAACACAGAGCAGAGTGCCCTGTGCTATACAGGATAGGATCTTGTTGGTCATCCATTTAAAATATAGCAGTGTGTACATATCGATCTCAAACTCCCTAACTATCCCTCCCACTCATCCTTCCCCCTGGCCAATCAAAATTTCATACNGAGCAGAGTGCCCTGTGCTATACAGGATAGGATCTTGTTGGTCATCCTTTTAAAATATAGCAGTGTGTACATATCGATCTCAAACTTCCTAACTATCCCTCCCACTCATCCTTCCCCCTGGCCAATCATAATTTCATACTCTATGAGTCTTTTTCTCTTTTGTAAATAAGTTTATTTGTATAATTTCTTTTTAGATTCTGCATATAAGGAATGCCATACAATATTTCTCCTTCTCTGTCTGACATGTCACTATGTATGACTGTCTGACTCTTTGCTGCCCCTTGGACTTTAGCCCACCAGGCTCCTCTGTCCATGGGATTTTTTCTGGAGTGGGCTGCCATTTCCTTCTCCAGGGGATCTTCCCAACCCAAGGATCAAACCCAGGTCTCCCACATTGCAGGCAGATGCTTTAACCTCTGTGCCACCAGGGAAGCTCCTAAGTCCATCTATGTTGCTGCAAATGGCATAACTTCATTCTTTTTAATGGCTGAGTAATATTCATTATATGTATATGTACCATATCTTCTTTATTCCTTCATCTGTCAATGGACATTTAAGTTGCTTCCATGTCTTTGCTGCAATGAACACTGAACAATGAACAGTGCTGCAAAGATGAACATTGAGGTACATGTGTCTTCTCAGTTATGGCTTTCTCAGGGTATATACCCAGGAGTGGGATTGCAGAGTTATATGGTAACTCTTTTAGTTTTTAAAGAACTCCCATACTGTTCTCCATAGTGGTTGCACCAATTTACATTCCCATGAACCATGTAGGAGGATTCTCTTCTCTCCACACTCTCTCCAGCATTTACTGTTTGTGGATTTTTAAATGATAGTCATTCTAGCTGGTAGTGAGGTGATACCTCATTGTCATTTTGATTTGCATTTCTCTAATAATCAGCAGTGTTGAACATATTATCACGTGCCTCTTGGCTGTCTATATGTCCCCTTTGGAGAAATGTCAATTTAGGTCTTCTGCCCATTTTTGATTAGATTGTTTGTTTTGATGACATTAAGCCTCAGGGGCTATTTGCACATTTTGGAGACTAATCCCTTAGTCACATCATTTGCAGTTATTTTCTCCCAACTGTGGGTTGTCTACATTTTGTTTATTGTTTCCTTTGCTATGCAAAAGCTTTTGAGTTTAATTAGGCAATGACACCCCATTCCAGCACTCTTGCCTGGAAAATCCCATGGACGGAGGAGCCTGGTGGGCCTCAGNTTGGAGAAATGTCAATTTAGGTCTTCTGCCCATTTTTTGATTAGATTGTTTGTTTTGATGACATTAAGCCTCAGGGGCTATTTGTAAATTTTGGAGACTAATCCCTTAGTCACATCATTTGCAGTTATTTTCTCCCAACTGTGGGTTGTTTACATTTTGTTTATTGTTTCCTTTGCTATGCAAAAGCTTTTGAGTTTAATTAGGCAATGGCACCCCACTCCAGCACTCTTGCCTGGAAAATCCCATGGACGGAGGAGCCTGGTGGGCCTCAGTCCATAGGGTCACTAAGAGTCGGACACAACTGGGCGACTTCACTTTCACTTTTCACTTTCATGCTTTGGAGAAGGAACTGGAAACCCACTCCAGTACTCTTGCCTGGAGAATCCCAGGGACGGGAGAGCCACACGGGCTGCCGTCTTTGGGATCACACAGAGTCGGACACGACTGAAGCGACTTAGCAGCAGCAGCAGCAGCAGCAGCAGCAGTGTCCCACTTAAAACATTTTTTTTCATTATTTAGGGAGATGGTGAAAAAGATATTGCTGTGATTTATGTCAGAGAGTGCTCTGCCTATGTTTTCCTCTAGGAGTTTTATAGTTTCTGGTTTCACATTTAGGTCTTCAATCCATTTTGAGCTTATTTTTATGTGTGGTGTTAAAGAATATATAACATTATTATTATTTTTTAACATGTAGCTGTCTAGTTTTCCCAGCACCATCTGCTGAAGAGACTGTGTTTACAATATTGTGTAGTCTTGCTTCCTTTACTGTAGATTAATTGACTAATGGTGTCTGGGTTTATTTCTGGATTTTCTATTCTGTTCTATTGATCTATTTTTGTGCCAGTACCATACTATTTTGATGGTGATAGCTTTGTAGTACAGTTTGAAGTCAGGGAGCCTGATTCCTCCAGCTCCTTTTTTCTTTCTCAAGATTGCTTTGTAAATTCTTTGTCTTAGGTCTATAAAAAATACCATTGATAATTTGGCAGAGATTGCATTAAATCTGTAGATTGCCTTGAGTAGTACAGTCATTTTGACAATATTGGTTCTTCCAAACCAAAAACATGATATAATTTTCCATCTGTGTCTTCTTCAGTTTCTTTCATCACCATATCAGTATCTTATAGTGTTCAGAGTGCACATCTTTGGTCTCCTTAGGTAGGATTATTCCAAGGTATTTTATTCTTTTTGATGTGATGGTAAATGGAACAGATTCTTGCATTTCTCTTAATGATCTTTCATTGTTAGTGTACAGAAATGCAACAGATTTCTGTATGACTTTTGTAATCTGCAACTTTACCAAATTAATTTATGGGCTCTAGTAGTTTTCTGGTGACATGTTTAGGATCTTCTATGTATAATATCATGTCATCTGCAAACAGTNATCTTTCATTGTTAGTGTACAGAAATGCAACAGATTTCTGTATGACTTTTGTAATCTGCAACTTTACCAAATTAATTTATGGGCTCTAGTAGTTTTCTGGTGACATGTTTAGGATCTTCTATGTATAATATCATGTCATCTGCAGTGACAGTTTAATTTCTTTTCCAATTTGGATTTCTTTCATTTCTTTTTCTTCTCTGATTATTGCAACTAGGACTTCCAAAATTATGTTGAATAAAAGTGGTGAGAGTGGACATCTTTGTCTTGTTCCTGACCTTAGAGGACATGCTTTCAGCTTTTCACCACTGAGCATGGTGTTAGCTATAGGTTTGTTGCATATGACTTTTATGTTGAGGTATATTCCTTCTATGCCCATTTTCTGGGGAGTTTTTCTTAATCATAAGTGGGTGCTGAATTCTGTTAAAAGTTTTTTCTACATCTATTGAAATAATCATATGGTTTTTATTTTTCAATTTGTTGATGTGGTGTATCACACTGATTAATCTGCAGATATTGAAAAATACTTGCATCCCTGGGATAAATTCCACTTGATCATGGTGTATTTAATGTATTGTTGGATTTGAATTGCTAGTATTTTGTTGAGGATTTTTGTATCTATTTTCATCAGTGATACTGGCCTATAAGTTTCTTCTTCTGTGGTATCTTTGTCTGATTTTGGTATCAGGGTAATGGTGGTGTTATAGAATACATTTGGAAGTGTTCCTTCCTCTGAAATTTTTGGGGAATAGTTTCAGAAGGATAGATGTTAGCTTTACTCTAAATGTTTGATAAAATTTGCCTGTGAAGCCATCAGGCTCTGGACTTTTGTTTGTTGTGAGTTTTAAAGTAACAGTTTAAATTTCAGTGTTTGTGATTGGTTGGTTCATATTTTCTATTTATGCTTGGTTCATTCTTGGGAGACTGTATCTTTCTAAAAATTTGTCCATTTCTTCCAGGTTGTCCATTTTATTGACATATAGTTGCCTGTAGTAGTCAGTTGCTTGTATTTGATCCTTTATGTTTCCATGGTGTCTGTTTCAACTTCTCCTTTTTAATTTCTAATTTTATTGACTTGAATCTTCTCCATTGTTTTCTTGATGAATTTGGCTAAAGGTTTATCAATTTTGTTTATTGTTGATTACTGGAGATTTCAAGCGAAATGACATATAACACACAAGACGAAAATAGACACACATACACTCTGGCCAGAGGAAAACACTGCTGCGCCTCATACTGGCGGTTTATTATTATATATCCCCCAGAAAGCATTTCAGGCCTTATGAATGTTGTCATACAGCAAGGGGAGTGAAACCTCTGTTTACTGCAAAGTCTCTTCTCTTTATCAAAAGAAAGGAATGTTCCCTCATTAACAATGGACCATTAAACTCAAGGCTGTGTCCAGACTCGTTGGCAGAACGCTTCGCTTGCCAGCATGTTCAGCCTTGAGCAGAGAGACCCGCTTGCATGCATATCTCCACTATCCCCGTAATGTCTGCATTAACCCTTCAGTTTATTGTTTCAAAGGACCAGCTTTTAGCTTCACTGATATTTGCTATTGTTTTCTTTTCTCTATTTCATTTATTTCTTCTCTGATCGTTATATGATTTAATGTACTAACTTTAGGTTTTGTTTGTTTTATTTTCTCTAGTTGTTTTAGGTATGATCTTAGCTTGTTTATTAGAGAATTTTCTTGTTTCCTGAGGTAAGATTGTACTGCTATTACTGCTTTTGCTGTATCCCATCTGTCTCCAGTATTTTTTGACTTCTCTCTATGATTTCTTCAGGGATCCATTGTTTGTTTAGTAGCATATTGTTTAGCCTTCACATATTTGTGCTTTTTATGATTTCTTCTTGTAGTTTATTGCTAACCTCATAGCAGTTGTGATCAGAAATGATGTTTGATATGATTTCAATTTTCTTAAATTTACCAAGACTCATCTTGTGGCCCAGCATGTGGTCAATCCTGGAGAATGTTTCATGTGCACTATTACTGTGTTACTGTACATTTCTCCCTTTATGGTTGTTAGTATTTGAGATGCTCCTATATTGGGTGCATATATATTGGCAATTGTTATATCTTCTTGAATTGATCCCTTGATCACTGTGTAGTGTACTTTCTTTCTTATAGCAGTCTTTGTTTTAACATTTATTTTGTCTGATATGAGTATTGCTACCCAGCTTTCTTTTGATTTTGATTACCTCCTTCAATCCTCTCACTTTCAGTCTTTATGAATCCCTAGGTCTGATGTGAGTCTCTTGTAGACAGCATATATATGGGTTTTATTTTTGTGTCCACCCAGCTAGTTTATATCTTTTGGTTAGTGTACTTAATCCATTTATATTTAAGACAGTTATTGATATGTTTGCTCCTATTACAATTTTCTTAATTGTTTTGGGTTTGTTTTTATAGGTCTTTTCCTTCTCTTATGTTTCCTGTCTAGAAAATCCCTTTAGCATTTGTTGTAAAACTCGTTTTGGTGGTGCTGAATTTTCTTAACTTTCCTGTCTGTAAAGTTTTTTTATTTCTCCATCAAATCTGAATGAGAGCCTAGCTGGTTATAATGTTCCTGTTCTCTTTCATCACTTTAAATATATCACACCACTCCCTTGTGGATTGCAGGGTTTCTGCTATGAAATCAGCTGATATAACCTTATGGGAGTTCCCTTGTATGATATTTGTTGTTTTTTCCCTGTTGTTTTTAATATTTTATCTTTGTCTTTAATTTTTGTCAATTTGATTACTATGTGTATCAGCATATTCCTCCTTGGGTTTATTCTACTTGGGACTCTCTGCTTGTAATCATAAATGATAAAATCTATCACCTTGTGCTATGTTAAGATCATTCTATGATTAAATTAATGCAGGCTGATGATTAACATAGGGGGCTGATGATAAACATATGCACAAAAACAAGGACACAGATTTGTAGGAGGAGAAAAATCTTTATGTGAATATGCTCCAAAAAAGTGAATTAAAAGGTGGGAGCAAAAAATGCATTCCACTTAAATATTTAGGTAATTAAATCTTTCTGTTATGGTGAAAAGCATATGTTACACAAACTATTCTAAAGCAGATGGTAAAGGAGCAGATAATAGACATATGTGGAGACATTGACAAGGCTTTTTTGAATGACAGAATGGAGACAATCATGTCAACAGGTCAATATGTCTGCTAGTTGGGCAACCTCTATGTATCCTTAGGCAAATTAGAAACTCTAGTATAGGTATTAATTGAGTTTGAACATAAACATTTATACATAAGGTATACCATAAGATATGCCCTATACATTAGGTAGACCTAACTTTATTGCCATATTCAAAATAGTTTATTAAAATTTCAGTTTTAAAAGGAAAAGCTTTAAATAACTTTGAAAGAAAATGTAATATTAATTTTATTTTTTCAACCTTGTAGATAAAATGAAATGTTTCCATAGTAAGTTGTGGGGTGATCAAATTTCTGATAAGCTATTTATGTTTATTTGAACAAGGAAGCATGGCAGATAATTTTAGATACACAAAAAAGAACCAGTGAAGGTTTTACCTTCACTTTCAGAAGGTAAAACCACTTCAGTATGTATGTTAACTGCTAACATACTAATAAGTAGAGATAAATCTATCTTTACTTTCTATTTTTTTCTTCTTTTTTTCAAAATCAGTCAATTCATTTATTTGACGGTGCCAGGTCTTAGCTGTGGAATGTGGAATCTGGTTCCATGACCAGGGACCAAACTCTGGCCCTCTGCATTGGGAGTATGTACTTTTAGCCACTGGACCACGAGGGAAGTCTCAATCCATATTTTCTCTTATTTCAAACATTTTAAGACTGGATTTGCCATTTATATTATTTTCAATATGACTTTTAAGTTTAGAAGTGAAACTTCTATTCTGACCACCACTTTCTGCAAATCACTTCCATGGCCATTGTCACATTGTAGGGATACAAGATGCAGAACTTGTTACCCAGTCTTCAATGACCTTGATTGTTTTATCAACCCTTAAGAAAGCAGTAAGTAAAAAACACTATTGATTAGGTCTAGGAGTTATTCATAAGGGCAACACATCAGTATCAATTGCAGGCAAATCTCACTTCATTTCTTATATTAAGTAAATATTGTTGTCATGATTTATAGTCATGGTACTTTGTTTACACTTTAAAACAACTTTTTCTTTTTCTAGACTAGTCTTTTCCCAAAAATGTAACCATGGAATGCTTTTTCATGGGAAAATTTTACCCACCCCTGGCCCAAAAAAATCTCTTGGAAAATTCTGAATTCCATATTCCATTTTTAAACATTCACAAGGTGAGTTAGTGACTCTCATAACAAAGGAAACTACTTATCTTTTCTTAGCTTAGCAATTTCTGTTTGACTACTGAACTCTCCCTCTGATTATGTTGAGTAGCTATGAATATCCCCTAGAACTTCTATTTACAGGAAGATACTCTGATAAACACTNATGCTTGTGTGGTAAGTGGTTTGGAGGTTTCAGTGGGTGTTCTAATGGGGAGATACAAGAAGTTTAAGGCGAAGTGAACAGAAATGGGAAGGTGAAGGTGAAGTCGCTCAGTCGTGTCCGACCCTTTGCGACCCCGTGGACTGTAACCTACTAGGCTTCTCCGTCCATGGGATTCTCCAGGCAAGAATACTGGAGTGGATTGCTATTAATGGGAATGAATATAAAATTATTCTCTGCTTTGGGTATAAAACAATAGCTTTTTTTTTTTTTTTTTAACTTCCATTACAGTCAACAAAATGTAGTGGGTTCATAGTGACTTTTAGAACAATAATTTATGGATTGGTTATGAACAGAATACTTACATTCATTATTGGTAACTGTTATGGTTCATTTGTAGTCAGATTGAGCAGATATACTCTAAGGGTTAATTTGCTGAGGATGTGGATACCTTTTAAGGATACCTATCTTTAAAATTCTCCTTTATGATGAAATTTTAATTTCAAGTGTTTATTCTTCAACAAAAATTCTGTGGGAGGAAAGTATGTAATTGAATGTATTACATATGCATGTGTTTGCTTGTGTTTTTATAGAGGGGTTAAATTCCCATTTCCTTTCCAGATATGTGTTAAATGAATCCCAGAGTCGCCAAAATTCATCTTCAGCACAGGGTTCTTCTTCAAATAGTGGGGGAGGTTCTGGAATACCACAGCCTCCCCCAGGAATGAGCTTTTATGCAGCTAAACGAGTTATTGGAGATAACCCATGGACACCTGAACAGTTGGAACAGGTATCACACACTGTGTGTTCATACGGAGCTTAACCCTGCACACTTGCCCCTGTGAAGTCAGTCCGTGGAAGCATGGGTCAGAGAATTCCAGTTATTCAGGCTGTCTAATGAAATACGTTTGAGAGGGGCGATTGATGTAATGTGCCCACATCATCATGTCATTTATTGGTTAAAGCCCCAGGGAGAGGGAGGAGTGGGAAAAACTCTTCAGGTTTTCAAATGTTGCTTCCATATTTCACGTATAAAATACAGCCCACTTACAGATTGAATGTCTTTAACTTCTTTCATTTTAGTTTTTAATATAGGTTTAAAGTTTAGCTGCTTTGCTACAGTTAAAATGCAATTTATCTTATGTTATTCAGCTTTTTAGGGCTGTACGTTTTGTGTAAAGTGAGGAACAAGTGACCATGTGGGGGAAAAAGCATGATGCCCTTTTATATTTCTTCCTGGGAATTGAAAAATTGGCATTAAGAATTTTATTCTGGATTTAAACAGGACACAGATGTTCTCTGAGCAGCTTTTAAAAAAGACTGGTGCTCTACAGAGAAGGTGCCTCACTGTGTCTGTGTCATCAGGCACCTCAGGGAAGAACAGATGAGATCAGTATGTAATTATTTTGGAATTCAAGCAACATGGGTTAGTCTTCCAATCCTTCCTTTATCTCTCCATGGCAGTCTAAATGATTTGGTCCTTTTCTTTCTGGCAATGTAAGTGATCACTGGTCAAAACAGTGTTCCCAGGAAAGGGAAGAATTCAAGTGGGCATTCTTGCCGCTCACAAATTTATAGAATGATTTGTTCAGCAAGGGTTCTATGTGATTAGATTAAATCTTCATATTTTATAGCTCTTTTTTCTTCTTAAACTGTGATGTAAGAAAGAAAGGTAAATACCAGCAGAAGCTACTCTTTTAAGTGTGATCTATGTGACAGGCACTATACTGAGTACTTTGAATACATTATCTCATTTAATCCTCACAGCAGAACTGACAAGGCATAGAAATGATTGGTTCCGTTTTGTAAAAAGAACTGAGTTTGGAGATTCACCACAATCTCACTCCTAGTAGGAGGCTTTTGCATCTAGGACTCTCTGAGCGCTGAAGCTCTCAGTGCCGGAGAATCACTGTTAACATTAAGTGGTAATCTTACATTGGTCATGATTTGTTGATTCCTAAGGGCTTCTGTATGCCTTTTGTCCATTTCATGGTCGAGCCTTGAAGAGTTTGGTTTCAAGGATGAAAGCTGTTTTCCTCTAATTTTTAAATATCCCTTTTGTCTTTTACATTTTTTCTTTCAGATGAAACAGCTTTTCTTTTTTTCAAATGATGTTGTTAGTGATAGTGTAAATATTCAAATAATATAGAACATTATAAGAAATTAAAAATTACTTGGAATCCCACCACCCTAGTTTGTCATTCATCTTTCACCTACTCTATATACGCGTGTGTGTACACAAATGTAATTTTACACATTACATTTTTATATATGTAATATACTATTTGAACTTCATTTTTTTAAACAAAATGTCAGGTTTTAAAATAATCTCTTTTTAAATGTCTGTATTAAATAACGCATAAATCACATAATATGTTTTAATCTAGTCTCCTATTCCTAGACCATGAGTATTGTTCTCAGTTTCCTTTGAACACTTTTCTATAAATCTTTATGACTCTCATAGCTGCAGGAAATGCTTGCATCTTCTCTGTTGTAGCTCTTGTTGTGAGTCAGTTGTATTGAACACACAGAGGGAAGGCAGGCATTTTTATGATCTGTTTGTCTGCTTTTTAAAATTGCATCCTTTGTCATTTAGTATTAATAATTGTAAACTTTATCGGTCCTATTTCATATACATGAGAACTATTATGTAACTGATTTTAAAGGTAAAATTTCATTTTTCAGGCATATTTATCCTAAATTCAGTTATTTGTAGTGAGATTCATAGCTTCTTCATGTTGCATGAAGTTCTTAGCAGAATCTAAGAATCTCTTCTGTGGTCTGTGTTTCATTTTAGCCAGTAAGATTGAATACTGTTTGACTAGAATTTCACTTACATTTGAAAACTTGCATATGTTTGAAATCATGTTGTTTTCAGTATGTAAGAATGTAGAGGGCAGAGTTAGTATGTTAGCAGTAGAATAGAACTCCACGGACTGTGAGTTTTATTTCTTTTTGAACTATCACAAGAATCCATGGAGTACTTCACGCCTCATGTACCGTACTCTACCTAGAGGCTCCAGATTTGGACTTCAGTTCAAGGCTTCACCTTTCTAGAGAGGCTTTTCACCCAAATAGGAAGGCTTTGTATCATAGTGGCCTTGGAGTCTGAGAGACTTGGGTTTGGATTTTGCCTTCATCATTTATTAAATGTCTTAATCTCTTCAGCCTTGCCTCAGTTTTCTTATCAGAAAAATGGGTATAATGATACTCATTTCGTAGATTGTGAGGGTTAAATGAAATCATGAATAGGTATGGTCTAGTATGGTCCCTGGCACACTGTAAGGCTAAATAGGAGTGGCTACTGTTGTTCTATTAATCTTTGGTTTATGACCATAGTAGTATGTTAAACAGATACTTCAGGGTGATGGTCTTTGTTTCTCTGATCGATATTTTTCCTTCCCTTCATTTATCTGCAGTGCAAATTGGGTATAGTGAAGTTCATAGAAGCTGAGCAGGTGCCGGAGCTTGAGGCTGTTCTCCACCTGGTGATTGCTTCTAGTGACACGCGCCACAGTGTAGCCACCGCAGCCGACCTAGAGTTGAAAAGCAAGCAAAGGTGAGCTCCTTCCCCCTTTAAACTTTAAAAAATTGAAAAGATGCTAGATTTCTAAAAGCTTGCTCAGCACATATTCTTTTCAGCTTTTGCATAATGAGGCATTCAATTTATGAGATTGTGAAATATACCTAATTTGTATGAAAGACAGTTTGCTGAGGAGCAGAATTCTATATAAGGCAAAGAGGAAAAGCTGTTTGGAGAAGCTGTTTAAAATTGGAATGGAAAAGAATAATTACCGTAAGAACTGAGACCTTTGTTTAGGTAAATGAACTTAAAGAACTAATGTTAAGAAAAATATCGAAACCCAAAAGTTACTCATTTTTGATTCTTCCTCTAAAATTCTTTGAGATGGCTTTTAATAAAGGATATGTAGGTATTATGGTTAATATGAAAATCAGGTCCTATGAAAAGAGATACTGAATAGGTCTTAATATACACAGGAGAAAATACATATAATAGACTCATGGAAAAAATTGTATATAAGAAATCAAATCATGCACAATAAAACAATAGTATGCCAACTGGTAAATAAAATAGTGTAACAGTTGATTGCTCCATTTAAGTTTCTGTTGAAACTGCTGTGCTTATACCCTGTTGATAGACACTGTAAATTGAAATAATTTTTGGGAAGCAGTTTGTAGTAGGTAATGAATCATAAAAATACTTACAGTCCTTTTTATCTGAATCTTCTGGGACTTTATCCTAAGAGAATCATTCAAAAGAAGAGAAATATTATATTTAGAAAAATGTTACAGATTTACTAATTGTATTATTTCCTATAATTATTAAAAAAGGAAACAAAATCAGATTTCTACATTGGGTAAATAGTGAAATTAAGTACATGACCTATATAGAGTATTATATCTATATAGGTATTATTATTTTCCCAAATAATTATAAAAATAATATAGCAACATGTAAATTTTCCCAACATAATGGCAAATGAATAACACATAATACAAAGTGATATATGTACTGATTTTTAATAAATGACATGTGCAAAGACTGGAAAATACATGAAAAATTGAAGATACCTTGTTTTAAAAAATCAGATTATGGAATACTTTGTTCTTGAATTTATTTTAATGCTTAATGTAATAAAAAGACCATGGAATGTGGGTAACATGATAAAACTTTATAAAGGTATATATCACAGTTTTCCCTCTCCAAAGAAATATAAGTAGGTGTCACAGGATGATGAAATTAACTTTATTGTGTCTTAATTTGCTCGTTAAAATATATAAGTGATCTGTGTCTGTGTGGTGGTGGTTGGGAATGCATGTCTATCATGGAATTAATTCTGGTCCTGCCTCTTGCTGATTGTCTGAATTTGGAAGACTCACTTAACCTCACTAGGCTTTGGACTCTGTAAAATGAGAAATTTGGACCAGATTGTACTTAACGTTCCCTACTGAGTCTAAAATTCTTTCATGCTGCTATGACTGTGTCTTCCTGGTATCTCCTTCAAGAAATTTATTTGGTTTTGAAGTGTTAAAAAACCTTTTAAAAAAGTTTTATTCAAGTATAGTTGATATCCAGTGTTGTGTTAATTTCTGCTGTACAGAAAAGTGATTCAATTATGTATATATTTTTTATAGTCTTTATAAAAATATAAAATATATATAAAATATATATATATACTTTTCTATATTCTTTTCCATTATGGTTGACCACAGGATATTTAAGATAGTTCACTGTACCCTACAGTAGGACCTTGTTATTTATCCTTTCTATATATAATAGTTTTATGTATTTATATTTTAAAAATTTAAGTATAGTTGATTATAGCGTTGTGTTTATTTTCTGCTGTACAGCTAAGTGACTGAGTTACACATATATTCGTTGTCATATTCCTTACCATTATGGATTGTCACAGGATGCTATACAGGAGGACCTCGTTGTTTATCCATCCTGTGTATAATGGTTTGCATCTGCTTATCCCACACTCCCGGTTCTTCCTCCCTCCTCCCCCTTGGCAACTGCAAGTCTGCTCTCTGTATCTGTCACTGTCTCATAGATAAGTTCATTTGTGCCGTATTTTAGATTCCACATACAAGTGGTAGATCATGCGGTATTTGTCTTTTTCTTTCTGTCTTACTTCACTCATAGGATAATCTCTCTAGGTCCATCCATGTTGCTGCACATGGCGTTATTTCATTCTTTTTTGGTGGCTGAGTAGTATTCCATTGAATTTGTGTGCCGCATCTTCTTTATCCATTCATCTGTTGATGGGCATTTAGATTATTTCCATGTCTTCATGTCTTGTCTATTATGAGTAATGCTGCTGTGAACATATGCATGCATGTATCTTTCTGTATTATTGTTTCATCAGGATGTATACCCAGGAGTGGGATTGCCAGGTCCCACTGGCAAGTCTTTTTTTTTTTTGAAGACCCTCCAAACTGTTTTCCAAAAAAACTTCCTTTAAAACTTTGTTTTGTTTGGACNGCCAGGTCCCACTGGCAAGTCTTTTTTTTTTGAAGACCCTCCAAACTGTTTTCCAAAAAAACTTCCTTTAAAACTTTGTTTAAAAAAAAAAAACCAACAACAACTTTGTTTTGTTTGGACTGGCCCCATTCTTTACTCCACGCAATAGATTGGAGTGTTGGATATATAAATGTGGTGCTAAAGTATTCTGATTAGTTTTGGTTTTGTTCATTAAAACAAGTGTATTTAAAAAAAAATAGTGTAACATTGTTGAGAGGTAAAAAGTGAGTTGAGAACAATATGTAGTTAGCTCATTTTGTTAAATAGAAATCCCAAAGTATCTCTTAAAGCGATCCTTGTCTATATTGATCTTTCTATCTACCTGCCATACCCATCTAGCTATTTTATGTGCATAGGAAAGAAGTCTAGAAAAAGATACACCAAAGTTAGTGGTGATAAGAAATAGAGAGGGTTAGGGTGCAGAGTATAAGGAATTGTATTCTCTATATTAATAACTTTTGAATTTTCACAAGCATGTAATCAGATAACTAAAGCTAGAAAGGTGACAAGAGAAAACTAGAAGAAACAGTGAAAGTTGTCCTTATTAGTTAACTACTGTTTGGTTTTCGTTTGTTTTACTAAAGTGTGTGTGTTTTGTCAAATCTGTAAACTTGAAGTATTTATAGGAGAGAAACAAAGGTGGAACTCAAGGATTAGTTAGTAGAAATCAGCCGAGGAAAGATATAGGTAAATATAAGTAGGATTGTAGACTGTCTTTGAGGAGAGTGGGATTGTGGCTATCCAGATGAGGTAGTTTGATAAGAGATGAAAGAAGAGCTGGATTAGGAAAACAGTCTAAGCGCTGTGGTAACTTACATATGCACAGATACAACATGGTTTGACAGCAGAATCAAGGTCAAAAGAGAGAAGATAGTGTGGTTAAATCTTACTGTTTCAAGTGAAACACAGAATTCCGTTATCACTTGGTTTATAGAATGACTGGCTGGCGGCTGCTACAGAGGGTGGGTGTACATCACCAGTCACATTGTATTTCTAAGTCAGGGGTCCCCAGCCTCCACACCGTGGACCAGTACCTGCTCTCGGATCAGCAATGGCATTAGATTAGAAATAAACTGCATAATAAATGTATGGCACTTGAATCAGTCCCAAACCATCCTTCCCTCCACCAACCCGTGGTCTGTGGAAAAACTGTCTTCCACAAAATCAGTCCCTGGTGCCTAGAAGGTTGGGGAGTAATGTTCTAAAGTTACCTTATTGTGGGGCCCAATTAGGAATAAGTCTTACTGACTAGATGACTAAATGTAGAATTAGGTGTTAAGACTGAAGGTGTGTGCTAGGAGATAAGAGGGGGGGAATGCTGGAGGGCACAGTGACACAATTTGAGAAATGCCATGGGCTGCAAGCTTCCTAGGGTTGTGGCTTTAATGGGTAAAATGGGTTTTTTTGGTCACTTTCCATATCACTTTTGAATTTCCAAGTGGCTAAACAGAAGAACCGTGCCTCAGGGCTCTTTGAACGAGTGCAGTGTGGCTCTGCTCTGCTGGGCCTGCTCCGTGTCCTTGACCCTGAGAGTAGAATACAGTCCAGATTGCTTGAGTGGTACCAAACCAGGCCACTGGCTGCAGTGATCTATGTTACATTGAATCATGGTGAGATAGGGCCTTTACTTTTCCTGTTTGAAAACTAACTTTGATAGAAATTAATCCCTTTCCTTCTCTTTTGCAGTGTCAATTGCCTTCTCTTCATTGGTGTATTTATAACATTTTTCTTTAGTACTGTATTGAGGTTATGATATTTTGAAATTATTGAAGTGGGAGAGAAAAATAATCATTTTAACAAGCTTTGTTGAAACTTTCTGTAGCTTGATTGACTGGAATAATCCTGCAATCATTAATAAGATGTACAAGGTATACCTTGGAGATATACCACTGAAAACAAAAGAGGTAGGTTGTTTTGGTTTATTCTTACATCGTCATAAAAGCATTTTATTGACATGGTGATACTTGAATATTTTCTCCAGGTTATTTTGATTTAGGCTGAACATACGCTATAGGAAATACTAGTTTGAGACCATACTAGTGTTGGTAGATTAAAATCTCCTGAAGTAGCTTAGTTTACCTGATGTGGTGTTTTTTATTCAGCTGCCTAGACAGGCCTCAGTAAACATTTCTGTAGACATTTTAGACTTTAATGGCTTTATAGTTCTGAGGCTGCAGCTACTCAGTTCTGCCATAACACGACAGTAGCCATAGAACATGGCTGAAGGAGCATGGCCATGTGCCAGGAAGACTTTGTTGACAGTGAAATTTGAATTTCTTGTAATTTTGTGAAATACAATTTTACAGAATATCGCTCTGATTTTGAAAATGTAAAAACTTCTTTTAACTCACAGCCCTTACCAAAACATAGTAGGCTGGATTTGGGTCATGGGCTGTAGTTTGGTGACTCCTGGTCTAGAATCTAGGACAGTAGGTGGGTTCTTCTGAATTTTCAAAGTAAGATGTTGCTTAATAACATAAGTTCTTTTTAGTTCACTGTGTTTAGAAGTATTCCAAATCTAAACCTAGACATACAAAATTGTTTGCTTTCTAAACCATAAATAGTTTTAAAAATCGTATTAACTCTTGTTAGATTAAATTGAGTGTAATAGAGACTTCCCTGGCTGCCCAGTGGTTAAGACTCCCTGCTTCCAGTGCAAGGGGCAGGGGTGTGATCCCTGATTAGTGAACTGAGATCCCTCATGCTGTGACACAGGCCTCCCTCCCCCACCCCCCGCCCACGAAGAAAAAGCTGTGTGCTACGCAGCAGAAAGAACAGTGAGTTGGGAATTCTCACCCCGCCCTGATTCTCCTCCTGAATGGATGCGCATAAATGTCTTGGAGAGGAGAGAGCTGGCTGATTGCACAACTTTTCTGGGCATCCTGTTCTTCATGTAGAAGAACCACTAGGTCAGTGGGTCTCAGAGTGTGGTCCATAGGTCACAGAGGGTCAGAGGTTCACAAAGCCAAGACAGTTTTTGCTTTTTTTTTTCCCTGTGTTGAATTTTGCACTGATGGTGCAAAAGCAGTGATGTGTGTCACTGCTGGGACCGTAGCATGAGTCAGAGCTGTGTCATTCAATAATTATTAGGAATCATTCTGTTCCTCACTGTCAGCACTCTTGGTTAAAAAGGAGAGAGGAAATAAAACTCAGCTTACGAATATCCTTGATGAAGCAGAAAAGATTATTTTATATTAAGATTAGAGAGACAAACTCTGGTTATTAAAATGGGTATTTGGCATGAATTTTCTCTTTTAAAGTGAAAAAAAAATAAGGTTTCAAGAAAAACAGTTAACATGCTCTGTTGGCAGTGGTGAAAGCTGAGCTTTTTAAGCAAAAACTAGAATTTTGGGAAATTTGTATTCATTGTGTTGAGCATGACAGCTTGTCAGTATTTACAGAGTTTTCTGATAAGATTGGTCATGATATTAACGTGTGATTTGTGTGTGTGTAGATGTTTTATAATGAAATATTTGAGTAACTCAGTGAGCCGATATTTTCCAAATGACCAGTGTTGTTACAGAAGCATACAAGGGTAAGGGAGCCATTTAATATAATTAATAGAGTGGTGGAATTTAGTATACTGTAACAGAGTATGCAGAGGTTCCATTGATACATTTTCAGATCCACTTGACAACCTTTAAGAAACTATTGTATATCAAGTTTGTGGAAGTTTGTGGGTGGTATCTGTATTTAGAATATCTGTAATTAACAGTATCGGTAATTACCTGAAAAACCTAATAAAGTCATCACCATTTTTCCAGTCACATATCTGGGTGAAGCTAGCTTTATTTTTTTTAATATAATTAAAATAACATATCACAACAGGTTAAATGCTGAAAAAGAGACAGGAATCCAGCTTTCTTCTATGAAAGTGGGTAGTGAAGAGATTTACAGAAAAAAACAGTACAACTCTCTCAGTGTGGTTTTTTGTTTTGAAAAATGTAGTTTTTAATTTGTCTTAAAAGTATGTTATTTATGAAAATATATCATGGCTTTAATACTATTTTTAAGTGAATAAGTACTTAAAATTTTTTCAGTTTTAATTTCTTATATACTAAATATTCATAGATATTCCAGTCTAAAAGAAATATCTTTGGAAGCTTCAGTAGATTTTAAGAGTATAAAGGGATCTTGAAACAGAAGTTTTAGAGACCATTGATGTAGATGATCTCTTATGATTTCTTTCAATTGATGATAATTTTGAAGTGCCGAATTATAATGTTTTCAACAGGGAGCAGTTCTGAAGCCAGAGCTGAAAAGGGATCCGGTCAGCACAAGGGTCAAATTAAAGATTGTCCCCCACCTTCTTCGTTCTAGACAAGCTGCTGAAACGTTCCCAGCTAACATTCAGGTAACTGATTTTTTTTTTTTCCCCCCAAGAGAAATACGACCTGTTCACAACTTTTATGTCTATGTAACTAGAGAAGAACTGCATTAATGAATATTCAGGAGTTAGGTTGATAGGTATAACAAGATTAATGAGATTCTTTTCTCTCTCTCAAGTTTAGGTGTAGAAAATACTTAGAATTTTTTTTTAATCGAGACTTCTCTGGTGGTCCAGTGGTTAAGACTTTGTTTTCCAGTACAGGGGGTACAGGTTCCATCCCTGGTTGGAGAGCTGAGATCCCACATGTCTCGGAGCCAAAAAACCAAAACATAAAACAAAAACAGTATTGTAACAAAATCTGTAGAAAACTTTTAAAAATGGTCCACATAAAATATTAAAATTTTTTGATTATAGAATATGTACTCTATATGGTTACCATTCACTCTAAATGTGTGGTGATAATCCCTTTCGAACTAGTGCTTTTCTGAGTGGTGTTTTTCCAAAAATGGTAGTAGCAGAAACTTGTGGAATAATGAGTGGAAATAATGAGTCATCCTTGCTTGGAGCCCCACATGTAGGCAGCGGCCACAGCCTCTGAGCTCTGCTGCCTCAGGACCTTCGTCTCCCTAGGGCAGGTGCTGACGTTAATGGAGATCGTCACTTCTTGATTCGCTTGTCACAGTTCGCTTCTTGTTGCCCCGTCTTGCCCACAGCCAGTCTGTTTTCTGTGTTGCCACCAGAGTTATTTTTGCACTTGGAAATCTTTGTACTCTTTTGGTATGGGACATGAGCCCCTCCGCAAAAGCCCTTGCCTTTCATCCGAGTGATGACCAGTCCAGCTCTAGAGACAATTTATTTGCACATGGTTTTGTCATTAGTTACTTGCTTTTGATCTTAAATAGGGCTTTCCTGGTGGCTCAGTGGTAAAGAACCCACCTACCAATTGTAGGAGAGGTGGGTTCGATGCCTGGGTTGGGAAGATCCCTTGGAGAAGGAAACGGCAACCCACTCCAGTGTTCTTGCCTGGGAAATCCCATGGACAGAGGAGCCTGGCTGGCTACAGTCCATGGGGTTGCAAAGGGTCAGACATGACTTAGTGACTATAAACAACAACAAATACAACTTTTCATCTTAAATAAACCTTAAGGTTTTTTCCCTGTTTTTCTTTAAACATTTTAAAAAAATCTATAGAATGGGTGTAATGATAGTAGATAGCTTATAGAAGTGTTGTAAAGACTTGAGTTGGGATAGCCAATAGAAGATTTAGAGCATGCTGCTAGTACTCATTCAGTACTTGGTAGAAAGGCAGCAGTTATTTCCCATCTGGTCTCATATCTCAGCACCCCTCGCCCTGTAGCTTGCGTACCAACAAAGATCGTTGCTCTTAAGCGTGCCATTTTCATGGCTCTGTTTCATGACCCCTGGTGTAGGGCCCCTCCCCCTGTAGCCTGGTAAACATCTACTCCGGTTTCAGGGTTTTCTCTAGTGTGCCCCCTCCTATCTAGAATGTTCTTATTTCCTGCTTCTCCTCCCTTTCAGTCCCAAAGTAAGAACACGCTCGTCTTGCTCACTGTATGTGTATGGTGGACCTTGCCTTCTGTCTTCATGTCTCTCCCTCTTAAGACTTATTTAAGTGGCTGCTTCCTCCTCCTAACTTCTGTCTTCATCTCTCTCCTTCTTCAGGCTTATTTGTTCTGCTTCCTCCTCCTGGGTGGTCCAGCTTTTACTCCCAGTATCTGCTCTCCAGTATTTAGTAGTAGTACAGTTAGTCACTCAGTTGTGTCTGACTCTTTGCGACCCCATGAACTGGAGCTCACCAGGCTCCTCTGTCCATGGGATTCTGCAGGCAAGAATACTGGAGTGGGTTGCCGTTTCCTTCTCCAGGGGATCTTCCTGCCCCAGGGATCAAGCCTGGCTCTCCTGCATTGCAGGCAGATTCTTTTACCATCTGAGCTATAGGGAAGTCCTTGACTGATTTCAAATACTGTGTTCTGTGTTTCCATAAACATAAGATAATCACAGAGCTTCTTCCATTTTGCATATTAGGCACTGTTTTCCTTCGTAGTGGCTTAATAATTTTGGTTCAGAAATGGTGGTGGTAGTAATGCTACATTATATAATAAGCAGCTAGAATTATGTGGCAGAATACTCATAGACCTCTTGTAGGTCTATGCTTTGTCAGTCAGTTCAGTTCAGTTGCTCAGTTGTGTCTGACTCTTTGTGAGCCCATGGACTGCAGCACACCAGGCTTCCCTGTTCATCACTAGCTCCCGGGGCTTGCTCAATCTCGAGTCGGTGATGCCATCCAACCATGTCATCCTCTGTTGTCCCCTTCTCTTCCCACCTTCAATCTTTCCCAGCACCAGGGTCCCTTCAAAAGAGTCAGTTCTTCCCATCAGGTGGCCTAAGGATTGGAGTTTCAGCTTCAGCATCAGTCCTTCCAGTGAATATTCAGGATTGATTTCCTTTAGGATGGACTGATTGGATCTCCTTGCAGTCCAAGGGACTCTCAGGAGTCTTCTACAACATCACAGTTCAAAAGCATCAGTTCTTTGGTGCTCAGCTTTCTTTCTAGTCCAGCTCTCACATCCATACACGACTACTGGAAAAAATGTAGCTTTGACTAGATGGACCTTTGTTGGCAAAGTA
>SJYW01008020.1:271206-315750 GCA_006410735.1 Raphicerus campestris | reverse complement strand
TTCCCCTCTCTTGAAGAATTTTCCAGTTTGTTGTGATCTACACAGTCAAAGGCTTTGGTGTAGTCAATAAAGCAGAAGTAGATGTTTTTTCTGGAACTCTCTTGCTTTTTTGATGATCCAGCGGATGTTAGCAGTTTTATCTCTGGTTCCTCTTCCTTTTCTAAATCCAGCTTGAATATCTGGAAGTTCACAGTTCATTTACTGTTGGAAGCCTGGCTCGGAAAATTTTGAGCATTACTTTGCTAGCGTGTGAGGTGAGTACAATTGTGCAGTAGTTTGAACATTCTTTGGCATTTCCTTTCTTTGGGATTGGAATGAAAACTGACCTTTTCCAATCCTGTGGCCACTGCTGAGTTTTCCAAATTTGCTAGAATTTTGAGTGTAGCACTTTCATAGCATCATCTTTTAGGATTTGAAATCACTCAAGTGGAATTCCATCACCTCCACTAGCTTTGTTTATAGTGATGCTTCCTAAGGCCCACTTGACTTGGCATTCTAGGATGTCTGGCTCTAGGTGAGTGATCACACCATCGTGATTATCTGGGTCATGAAGATCTTTTTTGTATAGTTCTTCTGTGTATTCTTGCCACCTCTTCTTAAAATCTTCTGCTTATGTTAGGTCCAGACCACTTCTGTCCTTTATCGAGCCCATCTTTGCCTGGAACGTTCCCTTGGTATCTCTGATTCTCTTGAAGCGATCTCTAGTGTTTCCCATTCTGTTGTTTTCCTGTTTCTTTGCATTGATCGCTGAGGAAGGCTTTCTTATCTCCCCTTACTATTCTTTGGATCTCTGCATTCAAGTGGGTATATCTTTCTTTTTCTCCTTTGCCTTTTGTGTCTTGTCTTTTCTCAGCTATTTGTAAGGCCTCCTCAGACAGCCATTTAGCCTTTTTGCATTTCTTTCTTGGGGGTGGTCTTGATCACTGCATCCTGTACAGTGTCACAAACTTCCATCCATAGTTCATTAGGTACTCTGTCTATCAGATCTAATCCCTTGAATCTATTTCTCACTTCCACTGTATAATCATAAGGGATTTGATTTAGGTCATACCTGAATGGTCTACTGGTTTTCCCTACTCTTCATTTTAAGTCTGAATTTGGCAATAAGGAGTTCATGATCTGANCTGCTATGAAAACAATTTCAAACAATGTTTACAATGTCTATTAATTTTACTTGTAGGAAGGCTTTTTGCACCAGCTACCACAAGAACACAGCTCTGCACCTTGTTATCCTGTTACACGCATGCACACAGACATTAAAGGGATCCTACCACACAATCCCCAAAGAAATTTTTACTTGCAAATGTGGGCATTAAGATCTTTTAAAAACGTTTACGCTCTAAAAAGCGAACTGAAAACATGACTTAACTCTTTCCCTCTATAGCTTCTCTTCACGTTTCTCACTACAACAAGGCTAGGACACAGAACTTTGGGGCTACCCCGAGAAACTAAGGATGATAGTCTAAACCTCTTCATCTCTTCAGTTCCCACATGAGTAAGCGGTTTCCTAACAAAACTGCTCTGAAACTTTATATCCTCCAAGACAGAAAGGTTTGATGAAAAGCATATTAGAACTCTAATTTTTGCAATCACAAGCTCTAATTTTTGCAATCAAGAAAATCAGTTGCTTCAAAATAACTGATCAANCAAGGAGCAAGCATCTTTTAATTTCATGGCTGCAGTCACCATCTGCAGTGATTTTGGAGACCAAGAAAATAAAAGCCTGTCACCGTTTCCCCATCTATTTGCCGTGAAGTGATGGGACCGGATGCCATAATTTTAGTTTTCTGAATATTGAGTTTTAAGCCAAAAGGTTCACTCTCCTCTTTCACTTACATAAAGAGGCTCTTTAGTTCTTCGCTTTCTACCATAAGGGTGGTGTCATCTGCATATCTGAGGTTGCTGATATTTCCTCCAAAAATCTTGAACCAGCTTGTGCTTCATCCAGCCCAGCATTTCGCATGATGTACTATGCATAGAAGGTAAATAAGCAGGGTGAGAATATACAGCCTTGACGTACTCCTTTCCCAATCTGGAACCAGCCTATTCTTCCATGTCCATTCCAACTGTTGCTTCTTGACCTGCATACAGGCAGGTCTTGTGTTCTGGTATTCCCCTCTCTTGAAGAATTTTCCAGTTTGTTGTGATCTACACAGTCAAAGGCTTTGGTGTAGTCAATAAAGCAGAAGTAGATGTTTTTTCTGGAACTCTCTTGCTTTTTTGATGATCCAGCGGATGTTAGCAGTTTTATCTCTGGTTCCTCTTCCTTTTCTAAATCCAGCTTGAATATCTGGAAGTTCACAGTTCATTTACTGTTGGAAGCCTGGCTCGGAAAATTTTGAGCATTACTTTGCTAGCGTGTGAGGTGAGTACAATTGTGCAGTAGTTTGAACATTCTTTGGCATTTCCTTTCTTTGGGATTGGAATGAAAACTGACCTTTTCCAATCCTGTGGCCACTGCTGAGTTTTCCAAATTTGCTAGAATTTTGAGTGTAGCACTTTCATAGCATCATCTTTTAGGATTTGAAATCACTCAAGTGGAATTCCATCACCTCCACTAGCTTTGTTCATAGTGATGCTTTCTAAGGCCCACTTGACTTGGCATTCTAGGATGTCTGGCTCTAGGTGAGTGATCACACCATCGTGATTATCTGGGTCATGAAGATCTTTTTTGTATAGTTCTTCTGTGTATTCTTGCCACCTCTTCTTAAAATCTTCTGCTTCTGTTCGGTCCAGACCACTTCTGTCCTTTATCGAGCCCATCTTTGCATGGAACGTTCCCTTAGTATCTCTGATTTTCTTGAAGCGATCTCTAGTGTTTCCCATTCTGTTGTTTTCCTGTTTCTTTGCATTGATCGCTGAGGAAGGCTTTCTTATCTCCCCTTACTATTCTTTGGATCTCTGCATTCAAGTGGGTATATCTTTCTTTTTCTCCTTTGCCTTTTGTGTCTTGTCTTTTCTCAGCTATTTGTAAGGCCTCCTCAGACAGCCATTTAGCCTTTTTGCATTTCTTTCTTGGGGGTGGTCTTGATCACTGCATCCTGTACAGTGTCACAAACTTCCATCCATAGTTCATTAGGTACTCTGTCTATCAGATCTAATCCCTTGAATCTATTTCTCACTTCCACTGTATAATCATAAGGGATTTGATTTAGGTCATACCTGAATGGTCTACTGGTTTTCCCTACTCTTCATTTTAAGTCTGAATTTGGCAATAAGGAGTTCATGATCTGAGTCACAGTCAGCTCCCAGTCTTGTTTTTCCTGACTGTTTAGAGCTTCTCCATCTTTGGCTGCAAAGAATATAATCAATCTGATTTCAATGTTGACCATCTGGTGATGTCCACGTGTAGAGTCTTCTCTTATGTTGTTGGAAGAGGGTGTTTGCTATGACCAGTGAGTTCTTTGGCAAAACTCTATTAGCCTTTGCCCTGCTTCGTTTTGTACTCCAAGGCCAAATTTGCCTGTTACTTTGGGTATCTCTTGACTTCCTACTTTTGCATTCCAGTCCCCTATAATGAAAAGGACATCTTTTTTGGATGTTAGTGCTAGAAAGTCTTGTAGGTCTTCATAGAACCGTTCAACTTCTTCAGCATTAATTGATTGGGGCATAGACTTGAATTACTGTGATATTGAATGATTTGCTTTGGAAATGAATGGAGATCATTCTCTTGTTTTTGAGATTGCATCCAAGTACTCCTTTTGGACTCTCTTGTTGACTATGATGGCTACTCCATTTCTTCTAAAGGATTTTTGCCCATGGTAGTAGATATAATGGTCATCTGAGTTAAATTCGCCCGTTCCAGTCCATCTTAGGTCACTGATTGCTAGAATGTTGATGCTCACTCTTGCCATCTCCTGTTGACCACTTCCAATTGGCCTTGATTCATGGACCTAACATTCCAGGTTCCTATACAATATTGTTCTTTATAGCATCGAGCTTTACTTTCATCACCAATCACATCCACAGCTGGGTGTTGTTTTTGCTTTGGCTCTATCTTCATTCTTTCTGGAGTTATTTCTCCACTGATCTCCAGTAGCATATTGAACACCTACCAACCTGGGGAGTTCATCTTCCAGTGTCTTGTCTTTTTGCCTTTTCATACTGTTTGGGGTTCTCAAGGCAAGAATACTGAAGTGGTTTGTCATTCCCTTCTCCAGTGGACCACATTTTGTCAGAACTCTCCACCATGACCCATCGGTCTTGGGTGGCCCTACATAGCCTGGCTCATAGTTTCATTGACTTAGACAAGGCTGTGGTCCACGCGATCCGTTTGTGATCTTTGGTACTACACTTTGTTCTTCAAAATTAATGCAGTCTCTCATGCAAGTATTCTAGCTGACGACTGTAGGAAGCCGCCAAGTATCTTCAATAAACCGTCTGGATAACCGACACAGTGGAAGCTACCGGTAGGAAGTAACAGAGAGTTCATGCCGCGGCAGGCCACCACTCTCCCGCAGAGGACATTGGAGATTCAATTATTTGGGAGGTATCAGGTTTCTTAATTACATGTGAACTTAGTTTGAAAGCATCTTCTCTGCGGGAGAGTGGTGGCCCGCTGCGGCATGAACTCTCTGTTGCTTCCTAGTGGAAGCCCCACAAATAGCACAGACGGGAACCATCAACAACTGTGTTTGTTATCCAGACGGTTTATTGAAGCTCCTTGTTGGCTTCCCACGGCCATCAGGTAAAATTCTTGGTGACAGAGAACCGCATTAATTTTGAAGACCAAAGTATAATACAAAAGACCTACTGTTGAAGCCTCAGTCGTATTTGAAAATAATAAATAGCTGTTCTTCTTAATTGGTTTTCTTGTTCTGTTTTCTTAGGTGGTGTATGATGGACTCTTTGGTACAAATACCAATTCAAAATTAAGAACATTATCCCTGCAATTTGTGCATCACATTTGTGTAACGTAAGTTTTTTGCACTGTTGATAAAGTTTTCAAGCCGTTCAGAGTGATGAAGGGATGTAAGAACATCTTACCTAGAAAGAAAAGGTGTTCACTTATCTTAAAATACATCACATTTTGATAGATTATTTATACTTACGTCATTTATGTCTCTGTTTTAAGTAATAATCTGAAACAATACGTAATTACGAGATTCTTACATCTTGCTTTGTGTATGCGTTGTTTTTTAACAAGCTGTCCAGAAATCAAGATAAAGCCATTAGGTCCGATGCTTTTGAATGGTCTCACCAAGCTAATCAATGAATATAAAGAAGTAAGTGACTTGGTTTTTAAAAAAGTTTTTTTGTTAATATTTTAGTTTTTAAATTCTGTTATAAACTTTCCTGGTCTGTATGTTGATACAATTAAAGTTTGCTGTTATTCCATCGTTTCTTAACATTTTGAGGTGGTGCAAATTTCAGAAATTACCACCATCTTTTGCCCCCCTTTTGGGAAAGAAGCATTAAAAATTGATGTGGATGTTGAGGTGGTCTTATCATTTCTTTATGTAACATTTTTAAAAGCTAGTACATTTTATTTTAGAAAGTGCATAAAAATGGACTGGAAAGAATTAGATTTTATTTTATGATTTATTTCCATATAGGTCTGTTTGGATTTGCTTGTATTGAGAAACTGTTAATTCTTAGAGACTGAGATTTTATTGATTCAAAACTGTCAAAACATGCATTCAGTAAATTTTTGATTCCTTAAGCTAAGTGGGATGAGGATTCCTTGGATTGTAGTTTTTCAAATCTTGTTTTTTCTTGCTGTATCACTCTTACAATTTCTAGTGTTTCAAGGGAATTGGCTAAAAAGAAAAAAGGTAAAGTTTTAAGAACTCTAGTTAATGTTCTTTTCCTAAGTCTTAGCTAAATATGAATGCATGTTTGCAGTAGTATAGTGACCAGTATTTTGCCATTTGGAGTTAGAATTGAGTTTGAATCCTAGCTTTGTTCCTTTGTGAGTAACTTAAATTCTTCGGACCTCTGTTCTTTATTAGAAGAATGAGACTAATAGTATCATTTCATTGGATTATGGTGAAGATTAAATGATTATAGATGATTGTAAAGATTAAATGAGCTCATTTAGCATAGTGAAGGCATGTTAGTAGATATTATTATTATTGAAAACTGTTCACTTGCTGTGCAGCTGTGCTTTGGGGCAATCCTAAGCCTGACTTTCCTGTCTTCTTCTGTTGAGTGAACAGAGCTTGCATGGTGCTTAATTAAGGCCTTGGGAACCTTTCGGATTATTTTTATGGCATAGATACATGCTTTGGATGGCGGGTAGAAATAAAAATGCTTTGGGGCTTTGGGGGGAGAAACTATATATTTGAGACTAGATTAGAGTGGCCAGATAATCTATAGGGCTATAATGATCTTAACCTCCAGATGACACCTGCGTGTCTTCCCAACAGATGACCCGTGAGAGTGGCCGTGTAGGTGTGTGAACCCTTTGTGCAGAGTGTAGAAACCTCAGCTCACAGAAGTGCTGCTGTGTTCCAAGTAGTGTCAGACTCCTGATTTTCATAAAGCAGTGTAAAATTCTATCTCTCTCTTGAGTGGAACCCTCACTGACTCACCCGAATACTATGATCCCTTAAACTTTGTAAGGTGAAAGATATGAGAAGAAGCAATTTACTACAGTGCAGATTTTTAGACAATTGCTCTCCTGCAATTTGGGGTGAGAGAGGGTGGATCCTAGTCTGTTGGGCAGTGATTAGTTTTCTGAGAAGTTAAGCTGTCTTCCTAGTATGTTGGTGGTGAATTTTGGTATTTGCAGGTGACATGGTATTAAAAGGATCCTGAAGTTAGCATCAGTGGAGAGAAGCTTCTATCATATGACCTCTGCAGTTTCCTTTTGGAGTGAGTGGGGGATGGAAAGTTTTGCTTTGTTCTTTCTTTTAGTAGTCTGATGCATCCTGGGTTTGGACATTTTTATTTGCTTTGTTCAGGTTCTGGTATCTGTAGTTAGGCACAGTGAGACTTAGGCTTAACAAGGAGTAAAATAATGCATATTTCATTGCAGCAAAGAGGTTTTGCCGTTTACTGTGTTTTTGTTCTGTCTGCTTTTTTGTTCCCTTTTTTTTTTTTTCTTAATTTCAAGGACCCTAAGCTACTGTCTATGGCATATTCAGCTGTTGGAAAACTCTCCAGGTGAGTAAACTCCTTTTTAGTGAGAGATACCTTGCTGGTAAACTAAGAAAAATTGTGGCATTTAATGGTGGATGGATAATAAATTTGTTATGATTCTGAAAGGAAATTATTTAATGGCCAAAGGTTGTTTAGAAATGTCTTCCTTGTAGAAGGATAATGATGTGAGACGTCTTAATTTATATTTAAAGATATGTTACCGTATTAAATGGCAGTATTGAAATGAGATTTTGAGCTGGATTGTGTGCTAACGTGTTAGTTTTCTTGTACCCTACATAGAGACATTTGATTGATCTTAAGTCTTCTTGTTATGACTTACTACTAGTGTTCATCATATCAGTAATCAAGGGTTTTTCTAGTGATTCTCTTTTCTGATAGTGTTAACGATTCTTGAGTTTCCAAAGGTGGATTTTTTTTTTTTTTCTCCTTTGTTTAGTATGGTTTCCTGCACCCACTTCTTCCTGATTTCCTCTTTTGTCACGTATTTCAGAGCAGGGGGTGAGAGGAGCAGCATCTTCAGCGGCCCTCACCGCTGCCTGCGCCCCTGCACAGGTTCTCTGTGGGCCTGTGGAGACTAGGTCGGGCTCTTCTGCACTGTGTAGGGAAGGAGTCTGGGGGCTCAGAAGGCAGTCATTTCAGATCAACTGATACAGCACAGCATTGTCAACAGACCTTGTCCCTTGTGTGCTGGCATGCAGTTTTCAGAGCTTCTTGTCACCATAGTCTTTAGTTTAAATAGCGTTTAGTCTCATCTCTTTTCTTTATTTCAAAATCAGAAATGTTAACTGAATGCATGGAATATTCTGGTGAGACTATCTGGATAACACATATATTAATCTAGAGTTACTTGGATTAGACAGTAGAATTAAATATTGACTTTGTTTGGTTCTTTGGGGGAGGTAACCCAGTGATGCTCACATGGTGCCCAGGGGTGAAAGTGCAAGTTTAGGAACGTGTGTGTTTAGTTTCGTCCTTTTCTGCCTTATGGAAATTTTTGATGGTAATGATGGTCTCACGTTCTCTTGCAGTCGAATGCCACATTTATTCACTAAGGATATAGCTCTCGTGCAGCAGCTTTTTGAAGCCCTGTGTAAGGTAGGGAAACGCCTGGCAAGTGTGTGTTTTCTGTTTGGATGCTCAGCTGGAAACTCAACCGTGAAGGAAACACTGTTTTTATCATCTTTCACAGGAAGAGCCTGAGACACGACTCGCTATTCAAGAAGCATTATCCATGATGGTTGGAGCTTACAGTACTCTGGAAGGCGCACAGCGGACTCTTATGGAGGCACTTGTGGCCTCATATTTAATAAAGGTAGGTCCAGCTGTGTGAACCGCAGTGGCTGGTAGTGTACACATTTTATATTTTTATGATCAAAATTTGAATTGCTTTTCTTCTTAATAATGAAGAGGAGTATTTACTTTCTGTTGGACTGTGATTTATGATTTGTTTTTTTTTTTGGTCCCTGTAAAGTCATTTATTGTCAGTCTTGCCTTTCAAACCAAGGTTTCTAGGCACAAGCTAGGCATAGAAAATAGCTGTTTGAATGGAAAATTATAAAGTGCTGTGTTTTTAATTCTTCGTTATGGAAATATGATTTTAGAGAAGGAGTAGTGATATGCACAGGGGCCTTATGTTTAAAGCCTTCCCTGTTGGAGAACCGTTTTTAATGTCACGTTCTCCTGGTTGGACGTGTTTTGTTTTAACTGGTAGCTGAGTCCTACAGTCCCTGGAGTGGAGTTCTGTAGGTAACACTGGGGGAGAAGAACAGAAGGAAAGACACATTTTATTTATCAAAATGAGTCTGTAGGAAATAAACCAGTACTCTCATACAAACTCTTCTTTCTTTTAGTCCTCTTCATCTGCCTGTTGTGGAAGTTTGTAAGAGAACTTTTAATATCTATGGTTATATACACATGGTGTTAATCGCTTAGTCATGTCCAACTCTTTGTGACCCCATGGACTGTAGCCTACCAGGCTCCTCAGTCCATGGGATTCTCCCAAGGAAGAATACTGGAGTGCGTTACCATGTCCTTCAGAGGATCTTCCCAATCCAGGGATCAAACCCAGATCTCCCACATCATGGGCAGACTTTTTACCGTCTGAGCCACCAGGGAAGCCCAATATACATATACGCGTGTGTATATGTGATATGTAATATACAGGATAAAATAATATGTATTGCTTTAGTCAGTTTTTTGACCTCTATTTCTAAAAATAGAAAGAGAGGGAGATTAAAGAGGGAAAAATGTCAAATGTTGGTGAGATTAATATGATTAATTAATTGATTGATTAATTAATATGATTTGCGTGTCACTGAATTTGGCTTCCATGTTTATATTGAGGGAATTACTAAAGGTTCAGAAATGCATCTGGCTTCTGTTGAAACAGAACAGGATAATTATGAGCATTCGGAAATCTTATTACATACAGAGTCCCATTGTCAGATGCTCTTGGTGTTCAGTGTCCCTGGTTCATGGTCATATAACATGAGCAAAGGAGTATAGGCTTATTTGGAAGCTCATTAGAATCAAATACTTAAAACTCTTCATCGGTAACCTCATCAGAAAATGGAGTGCTTGTAGAGTGCACATGGGTGCTGGTTATACTTATGCAGAGAAGTCACATAACAATATTACCAAGTCTAGGTGATTTGATTTGTTTTCCCAGACTACATGGAAGGCAGCCAGACTGAGGGCTAAGTCGTACAGACTAGTCCTTCGTATATTGCCCTACTCGGGGAGTGCTGAAGAGTAAGAACCGCTGAATGAATGAGGTAGCACATGTTTCTAAGCACCTCTCATCTCACTTATGTTGTGACTGGAGGATTGGCTCTGGGGAAAGTAGATGAGAATAAAGCTTCAGCATCATTTGGCTCTACAGCTGCTTTTTCTGGTCAGACTTTGTATTTATAGATTGCAGTCTCAATCTATTTAAGTTAATTGGATATGGGTGAAAGTGAAAGTTGCTCAGTCATGTCTGACTACTTGCAACGCCATGGACTGTACAGTTTATGAAATTCTCCAGGCCAGAACACTGGAGTGGGTAGCCTTTCCCTTCTCCAGGGGATCTTCCCAAGCCAGGGATCGAACCCAGGTCTCCCGCATTGCAGGCAGATTCTTTACCGTAAGCTGAGCCACAAGGGAAGCCCAAGAATACTGGCGTGGGTAGCCTATCCCTTCTCNTTTTAAATGTTTTGAAACATGTCCTGACCTTGCAAATAGTGACCCTGGAGAATGTTCCATGTGTACTTTAGAAGAATTTGCATTCTGCTATTATTGAAAAGAAAATGTTCTATAAATGTCTGTTGGATCTAGGTAGTTTATCTTGGTGTTGATCTCCTGTCTAGTTTTTCTTCTTTTCTAGTTTGTATTTCTTTAAAATTTTTTTAAAATTTATTTTCAGGTGGAGGGTAGTTAGTTTACAAGATTGTATTGGTTTCTCCTGTCACCAGCATAGATCAGCCATAGGTATATGTATGTCCCCTCCTTCTTGAAACTTCCTCCTACCTCCCATCCCATCCCACCTCTCTAGGTTGTCACTGAGCACTGAGTTGAGCTCCCTGTGTCATACAGCAAATCCTAGTTCAGTTAAATAAACCCCATGTGTCTTTCCATCCCTAAGCATGATGCAGCCCGTTCCTCTCNCCATCCCACCTCTCTAGGTTGTCACTGAGCACTGAGTTGAGCTCCCTGTGTCATACAGCAAATCCTAGTTCAGTTAAATAAACCCCATGTGTCTTTCCATCCCTAAGCATGATGCAGCCCGTTCCTCTCTCTCCGGTCTGGTGCTGGAAGGCGCTGGAGGGTTTCCCTCTGAGGGTTCGACGAGTTCTCTTTGCTCTAGGAGAGTACTTGGCACAGATGAGTCGGCCAAGATCTCGTAGGCTGAGTTCAGGGCCCAGGCTGAGGCTCTTGAGATGTGAGTGTCATCTCTGTGCATGGAAGATAAAGCCACAGGTGTGGATGGGATCACTGTGGAGGCTGTCTAGAGACATGGGCTTAATTAGAAAGGCATCAGTTTCTTTAATCTTAGATGAGTTATTCCCTTCCTCTCTTGGTTTTCTTGCATATCAGTGAGGATAACAAAACCTCTCTTACCTATGAGGGTAAAAGTGGAAAAGCCATAAGTTTTGAAGTTCTGTTATTGTTGTTTAGTTGCTAAGTCCTGTCCAACTCTGTGACGCCACGGACTGCAGCATGCCAGGCTCCTCTCTCCTCTACTGTCTTCCAGAGTTTGCTCAGATCTGTGTCCGTTGAGTTGGTGATGCTATCTAACCATCTCATCCTCTGCTGCNAACTTCATGTGCAGTTAAGGTTCAAAAGGGAATATGAAGGGAGGGAAATAACTTTTCCCCCTATAGTCATGATTTAAATGAGTAAAATTATATAAATCATATGGATATTTTAAAAATTAAGATAGTATCTTAGAAGGAGAAGTTTTAGGTTCAGAGCAAAATGCAGAGGAGGGCACAGAGGTTTTCCACACCCACCACCACTGCACATGCCTAACCTCCCCCATGATGGTGATAATTTTTCATTCTAGGAAACTGAAGGTGTCTGAGTACCTATCAGGCTCTTCCATCCATGGGATTTTCCAGGCAAGAGTACTGGAGTGGGGTGCCATTGCCTTCTCCAGAAAGGTTATTTAGTTTATGCTAAGTTCTGAAGTGAATGATTATCAGTTCCTAAGGAGCAATTTATTTAAACACCTCATTTGTTTAGATATTAATATATTGTAGGATTATTCTGTTGAGTAAATGTTGATTAAAATTTGATATTTTTTTCGGAAGCTCTATTCAGTTATTTTAATTTGCTTCTTATCATTCTTTGCTTTTCCCTAGGAGCCAGAGTTAATGATGTGGTCCCCTGGGTGCTGGATGTGATTTTAAATAAGCACATCGTCAGTCCCAACCCGCACGTGAGGCAAGCAGCGTGCGTCTGGCTCCTTTCCCTTGTGAGGAAGCTCAGCACCCACAGTGAAGTGAAGGTAGGCCGTCTCTAAGCGTGATCCAGCTCTGTCGCAGTCTGCTTATGAAATATTTATAACAGGTGGTCGGAAGGGGAATGTATGGGGGCAAGGGCCGTTGACCAGTAACAGATACTTTGAAATAAGCTACACATGAAGGAATGAAGGCTGATACCTGGAATATATGAACTGGGGGATGAGTCTTAACTTGAGGATGTAAAGTCAGAGGAAGTGGTGAGGACGGGGAGGTTTGGACGGTGTGAGTGGGCTGCTGTCAGGGGTCCAGCCTTCAGGTAACTTGGCCTCCTTCACAGATGAGAGTACAGCAGGGTCTGTGACTGCCTCAGGCTGTGAGACTTCACAGGTGGTGTGTACCCCAAGAGCAAGATTCTCAGTCTCCCAAGGGGGTAGAGTTTCAGTGTTCTGAATGTCTCTTTTCTTATTTCAGTCTCATCTTAAAGAAATCCAGAGTGCATTTGTTTCTGTTCTGTCAGAAAATGATGGTAAGTTATTGGTAAATATTTGATTTCCGAACTTCTTTAAAGTTGTATCTTAAATTTTGAAAAATCTGGATTGTGACCCTAAGAGAAGGCTACAGGAAACTTGATTCTTACGTACTTATTCATTGTGTGTTTTAATTGCTCCGGTGTGTCCAACTCTTTGCAACCCCATGTTTTATAGCCTGCCAAGCTCCCCTGCTCATGGTGTTCTCCAGGCAAGAATACTGGAGTGGGTTGCCATGCCCTCCTCCAAGGTATTTTCCTGACCCCCGGATCAAACCCACATCCCTTGCATCTCTTACGTCTCCTGCATTGGCAGGCTGGTTCTTTACTATAGCGCCACCTGAGAAGCCCATTAATTCTATTCAGTAATGAATCATTTATTCATCAGTTTTGCATTTGAAAGTGGAGCTGAGGCTATGTTTAACATGCGTGCCTTCTACTAAATAATAGCTTTCTTCTACTTAGGATTCATTTTTTCCCCTTTGTGATTTAAGCTAGGAGAGGGTGCAAATATATGTGTTAGATATTTAAATAGTAGCTTTGTTTGATAAATTGTTTTAAACATGTGACATAATATTGACCTTTCATTTAAAAATCACCCGTGGGTTCTCCTGAGATTGATCACCTCTTGCGTGTGCACCTTGCATCCACTGACCATTTGTCACTGTGTGCTGCACACTGAGGCCCAGCAGGGTTAGCGTGATTTGTGAGGTGGATATTGTGTGAATGCAGTTCTCATTTACAGGGACTTGACTGGTGTCCTGTCCACTCAGATGATTTAATACATTTTTTAACAAAATAGGTTGATGGTGTTTTCATATCTTTGCTTTGATATCATTTTTGCTTAATGTTGCAGGTTTATTAAAGTTTTTTACCCTTGATGGCTAGAGAACAAATTTTTCTGAATATTGTTTTGTCTGACTTTTGTGTAGAACTGAGCCAGGATGTTGCCTCAAAAGGCCTTGGGTTGGTGTATGAATTGGGCAATGAACAAGATCAACAGGAATTGGTTTCTACTCTTGTAGAAACACTGATGACTGGCAAAAGGTACGGTGAACCTGAAAACTTCAGATTTGAACACGCAGGGCGAGTTTGGTACATACCAAGAATATGCAGTGAGAGAAGGAAAGTTCAGCTTTTGAGTTTCCTGTTTATTAAGCCTTTTCTAAATTGCAAGTCATCAACTGCTATGCTGTGGACAGCATTTTAATTATCCAGTGGATACTGTTTAGAAAGTAAGCTAAATTACTGTTCACAAACATGCCAGTAACTCAGGCTTTGAAAACTGAATGATCTCGGGACAGTTAAGCATTGGATTACAGAAGTACCATAATTATGATTGGCTAAACGGAAATGAACACGAGAGACGGCTTGCATGTCCTGCACAGTCTGATCTGTGAAGAGAATCGATTTGTTCTTCCTGGACTTTATTTTACAGAATTCTCAGGCTAATGGGAAGGGCGAGCCGGCTTTTACATCTTGCTTACTGTAGATACTTAATAGGGAATTTGATTTTATCAGTTTACAGCTGAAATGTTTACATTAGTTGAATGGCAGTATGAAAATTTTGAGGCTCATGTACATTCTTGCTGCTGTTTTTGTTTAGAGCTAAACATGAAGTTTCCGGAGAGACAGTGGTGTTTCAGGGAGGAAGCCTTGGCAAAACCCCCGATGGGTAAGTGTGCCAGATCCACCCATCATTGGAAACGCCTTCTGTCCAGTGGAGAGGACACTCACCAAGTTGATTTCCAGCGTCGTGGGAAGTGTTATGTGTTAGCAGAAGAAGACCCTTCAAAGAAAAAGCATAGGTTTTTAGATTCAGTTTCCTGAAAACCAGACTGAGATGGAACTCTGTGTGCTGGAATTTGATTGACGGGGACCCTGGGGTCCTCACCTGGGGAGTGAGGGGGCAGGGCGTGGCCAGGAGCCAAGAGGGAGCTGAAGTGCTGCCCACATTTACAAGGTCCTGACCCATCAAGGAGCCCAGGACTGGACTGGGAGGGTGATTCAAAAAAGTTCTTATCACTCTAGCTTAGAAAAGATGTAGGGAAGACAGAAGTTGTTTTCAGACGGCTCTGTCAGGATCCACAGACCTTGGTGCACAGTGTACTGAAGGATTATTGCTGCCTCGGAGGTGACGAGGGCTCCACCCGCACGGGCGTCGTCCGCGCCTTAGGTCATTCACCAGCTGTTGCTGAGAACTAAATTAGGCAACGTCTTATTTTTTCTTCACCCTGGTTCTCTGCCTCTGTGGTAAAGAGATAGCTCAATATTGGAAATGTGGTGAAAATAATTTTAAAATGTCCTAGTGATATTGGTAGTGTGATTTTTGTTAGACTGGAGGTAGAGACTACATTACTGCGTACTTTTTGATTCTTGTTTTCAAGCCAGGGCCTCTCTACTTACAAGGAGCTCTGTTCTCTGGCAAGTGATCTTAGTCAGCCGGATCTGGTGTATAAATTTATGAATCTAGCCAACCATCATGCCATGTGGAACTCTAGGAAGGTAAGTGGCTGTGCTGGGCAGTTTTTATTTTCTTTTTCTTCCCTTCAAATCAAACCCGCCTCACTGGCAGACAGTGACAATTGATAACGCAGTGTGTTTTATACAAGTCTGTGGTGAGAGCTCTGTCCCACCCCAGAGCTGGTATAGTATTGATCCTGGACACTCAGTAAATCAGGCTGTCTTCAGAGACAAGTCTAGGAGGGGAAGTTTTGTGGTATTTAATGTGTTAATATTGTATTGCAGTAGGTGTGTCTGAGCTACTTCATCTTGCTCCTGTGTTTTTAGGGCGCTGCTTTTGGTTTTAATGTAATTGCTACCAGAGCTGGAGAACAGCTGGCTCCTTTCCTGCCTCAGCTAGTTCCGCGTCTTTATCGTTACCAGTTTGATCCCAACCTTGGCATTCGACAGGCCATGACAAGCATTTGGAACGCACTGGTCACTGACAAGTCAATGGCAAGTATCTGTGAACCCTGGTCGCAGGTTACAGGCGGGATGCATACCCAGCCTTAACTTCCTTTCTCCTCTGTATACCTGTTTGTTTAAACAAATAGACTTTCTTTCATCTTCTTGCTTTCTTCCTCCTTTCAAGGTACCAAAGATGCTCATGGCAACATATACTGAAACCTCACAGATGGAAGTAGTGAAATGTCTAGTGGGTGGATGGTTAAGGAGATGGCAGTATATCTCCACCAGTGGAAAACTGTGTCTGTAGCACTGATGCAGTGGAGAACAGGAGTTGGATGAGGAAGCAGGCAGTTACCGTGTTTGGCTGCTTCTCATATTCTCGCGCATTGTTAGATACTAGGATTTCTCAGGACTTGCCTCTGAGTACCTTTTTCTCTCTGCACTTTCTCTTTTGAGATGAGCTCTCAGTTCCAGGGCTTGTAAATGTCACCTTGTGATGGTTCCCAGTCTTATTCTTCTGACCCAGGCATGACTTGTGTTCCTGACTTGTATTGATATATCTCACTGACTGCTTGACATTGTCACTTGGATGTCATTTCAAAATATGTTAGACGTAACACATTCAGAAAAGGACTTAGGAGAAGCGGCCTTCCCTTGGGACTTCCCCAGAGGTCCAGTGGTTAAGACACTGTGCTTCCACTGCAGGGGATGTGGGTTTGATCCCTGTTCTGGGAACCAAGATCCCACATGCCACATGGCCGAAAACAAATGCCATCGCAGCCTTCTCGCTCTCTTCGTCCACGTTCATCCGTTTCCCCCAAGCTGCAGAACTGGGCACATCTTGGTTGCTGTCTGTCTCATCCCACCCTCAGTTGAATCTAGTAGCAAATTCTGTTGATTCTTCTTCCAAGGTACTTCTTTCTTTTCTTTCTTTCTTTTTTTTTGGACTGCACAGTGTGGTTTGCAGGCTTTTAGCTCCCTGACTGGGAATTGAACCTGAACCCGTGGCCGTGAAAGCACTAAGTCTTAACCACTGGACTGCCATGGAATTCCCTGCAAAATATTTCTTGAATCTACTCTCTTTTTTCCCTAATTCTTCCCTAATGAATACGTTGTCATCTTTCTTTTCTATTTTCCCTCCTTCATTGACTTACCAGCAGTAAAAGTGATTTTTAAAAATGCAAATTGGATTGTGTTTTGGGTTGAAATCCTTTGGTGGCTTCCTAGATCCCTTTATTTTTTATTGATTTATCTTTTCAAGCAGATAATATTTTAGCTGCTGTTTTTCCAAGGATGAGAGTAGGTCAGGGAGTGTTCCATGGTGAAAAACATGAAAATATCATGGGTTGAATAATATAGTTTCCTTCTGTTATTGATTATTAATGTATTATTTATTATTATTCCATTATGATCAAACACATTTTGTATGATTTCAATCCTTTTAAATGTTTTGAAACATGTCCTGACCTTGCAAATAGTGACCCTGGAGAATGTTCCATGTGTACTTTAGAAGAATTTGCATTCTGCTATTATTGAAAAGAAAATGTTCTATAAATGTCTGTTGGATCTAGGTAGTTTATCTTGGTGTTGATCTCCTGTCTAGTTTTTCTTCTTTTCTGGTTTGTATTTCTTTAAAATTTTTTTAAAATTTATTTTCAGGTGGAGGGTAGTTAGTTTACAAGATTGTATTGGTTTCTCCTGTCACCAGCATAGATCAGCCATAGGTATACGTATGTCCCCTCCTTCTTGGAAACTTCCTCCTACCTCCCATCCCATCCCACCTCTCTAGGTTGTCACGAAGCACTGAGTTGAGCTCCCTGTGTCATACAGCAAATCCTAGTTCAGTTAAATAAACCCCATGACCCTTACTGTGTCTTTCCATCCCTAAGCATGATGCAGCCCGTTCCTCTTTCTCCGGTCTGGTGCTGGAAGGCGCTGGAGGGTTTCCCTCTGAGGGTTCGACGAGTTCTCTTTGCTCTAGGAGAGTACTTGGCACAGATGAGTCGGCCAAGATCTCGTAGGCTGAGTTCAGGGCCCAGGCTGAGGCTCTTGAGATGTGAGTGTCATCTCTGTGCATGGAAGATAAAGCCACAGGTGTGGATGGGATCACTGTGGAGGCTGTCTAGAGACTTGGGCTTAGAAAGGCATCAGTTTCTTTAATCTTAGATGAGTTATTCCCTTCCTCTCTTGGTTTTCTTGCATATCAGTGAGGATAACAAAACCTCTCTTACCTATGAGAGTAAAAGTGGAAAAGCCATAAGTTTTGAAGTTCTGTTATTATTGTTTAGTTGCTAAGTCCTGTCCAACTCTGTGACCCCACGGACTGCAGCATGCCAGGCTCCTCTCTCCGCTACTGTCTTCCAGAGTTTGCTCAGATCTGTGTCCATTGAGTTGGTGATGCTATCTAACCATCTCATCCTCTGCTGTCTCCTCTTTCTGCCTTCCCCACATCAGGGTCTTTTTCAGTGAATCAGCTCTTCATATCAGGTGGCCAAACTCATCCTCTGCTGTCTCCTCTTTCTGCCTTCCCCACATCAGGGTCTTTTTCAGTGAATCAGCTCTTCATATCAGGTGGCCAAAGTATTGGAGCTTCAGCTTCAGCACCAGTCGTTCCAATGAATATTCAGGGTTGATATCCTTTAGGATTGACTGGTTTGGTCTCCTTGCTGTCCAAGGGACTCTGAAGAATCTTCTCCAGCAGCACAATTTGAAAGCATCAACTCTTGGGTGGTTTGCCTTCTATGTGGTCCAACTCTCACACTGTATATGACTGCTGGAAAAACCATAGCTTTGACTATACTGACTGATGTTTGCAAAGCGATTTCTCTGCTTTTTAGTATGCTGTGTAGATTTGTCATAGCTTTCCTTCCAAGGAGCCAAGGGTCTTTTAATTTCATGGCTGTGGTCACCATCCACAGTGACTTTGGAGCGCAAGGAAATAAAATCTGTCATTGCTTCTGCTTTTTCCCTCTTCTTTTTTGCCATGAAGTGAGGGGACTGGTTGCCATGATCTTAGTTTTTTTAATGTTGAGTTTCAAGCCAGCTTTTTCACTCACCTCTTTTACCTTCATCAAGAGGCTCTTTAGTTCCTCTTCACTTTCTGCCATTAGGGTGGTATCATCTGCATATCTGAGGTTATTGATACTTCTCCCAGCAGTCTTGATTCCAGCTCGTGATTCATCCAGCCTAGCATTTCACATGATGTACTCTGCATATAAGTTAAATAAGCAGGTTGACGATATACAGCCTTGTATTCCATTCTCAGTTTTGAATCAGTCACAGTGAATCTGCTATCAGTGTGGTGGTGTTATCAAATGAAGAAGTGTATAGCAAAACTAAAAGGTTAAATTCATCTTCATGCTGAACAGTCAGATCCTTCTTCATGTGCCAGATACTGTGCAAGGTACCAGGGAGGCAAGCACAAGTGAGATGCTGTCCCTGCCCTTGAGGTCTCCGTGTGAAGGGGCAGGACCGTTACTGTGCCGTCTGATATGACGCACTTCAGCAGGTGCCATGGGCATATGTGGGGCAGGATCGATGATTCTTGTCTGTCAAGGTGATGCCTGATATGAATCTTGGAGAAATAGAAGTTAGCCAGGCAAGTAGGTGGCAATAGGTGCCAGGAAGTGGAGGTGAATGAAGGTGAGATAGGACATGAGACCGTGGGAGCCAGAGAGCCGCAGGAGGTCTTCATATCCGTACTTGGGTGACTGGACTTTATTATCACACACTGAGGAAAAGAAGAGATCGTGCTTGCATTTTAAGGTGATTGGTTGGGCAGTTTTTAGCAACCAAAGTGGGGAGAGAGCTGTGGACTGAAAGGCCTAGAGAGACACTTAGGCTGTTACATACAGAAACGCAGTGTGGGAGAGATGCATCATTTGATTATTGATGGATTTTGCATTTTTAATTTTACCTCTTTACTGTCATTAGGTGGATAAGTATTTGAAGGAAATTCTTCAAGATTTGGTTAAGAATCTAACCAGCAATATGTGGCGAGTTCGAGAATCCAGGTATCATTTTTGGAACTATAACTAGTCAAAACTGCATTTTTTTTCCCCTTCAACTTTCCAAGTTTTATACCTTGTGCAAAAGGAATGAGTTAAAACCACTAAAAAGCATATTTCTGGTTGGGTTAGGTCATTAATGACATTTGAGCTATAGCCAGTGGCTTTCCTATGTTGTCTTAGTTTCTCAAAGTATGATTTATTGGGTGGGCCAAAGTGTGTTCAGAGTTTTCCATGCCACTGTACTGAAAAACCTGAATGAACTTTTTGGCCAGCCTGATTAAAATAGAAGATCACTTGTTAAATTAGACATCAGGGTCCATTTATATAGTCTCGTAACTTTGTAGGGTAATGTTCATTTATACATAAGTGGTTTAGGCCTACTCAGTGTCTGCTGTGTGCCTGGTGGTGTGTGCTGGGCTCTGGAAGTGTATTGCCAAGTGAAAAATGATGATGTGTCATCTCAAAGATATTATAGTTGCAGGACACAGACATCTGATGGTTGTGCACACCGTATGCCTGTGGTATATCTCAGGCATCAAGGAGAGCGTACTCATACCTATCTTGGAGTAAAGGGGTTAAGACCACAGGTATAGGCAGAAACCGTATTCTTATCTGATATGAATGTTTTGTAGTAAAAGAGCTTTTTTGATCATATATTTGAAACCAAATTATTTATTTTCAGCTGCTTAGCTCTGAATGATTTATTAAGAGGAAGACCCCTAGATGACATCATTGATAAACTTCCAGAAATTTGGGAAACCCTCTTTAGAGTACAAGATGATATAAAGGTACTGTATAAGTAAACCTGCATTTATTTGTAGACTAGCATAAATTGGAATTGTTAAGATATGTATGTTACATATTTTAAAATTCAGTATCCAGACAATTTTTTAGAAGACCAGAATTTTCCGAATTTTCCTCCAAAGTCTCAGTCTTGATCTGTCTGTGAAGTGGTAAGGTTAGAGATCTTTAGGTCTAAATTTAATTACCTTTTTTTTTTTTAAATAAAGGGTAGCTACTGCTTGATTTTCTTTCAGTAGAGATCTTGTGATGCTATTGATGAAGGACAAATAATAGTTTAGAAATAATCCAATATAGCTTTACTTTGATCAGTTTCATAACTTGGATCAGTCATTCCCAAACAATGTGTCCAGTTTTTCTCTGAATTTTGCCTTGGCAATCTAAATTTTAGATTTTTAAATTTTACAATCCAAATTAGATGCTTCTTTTTTTTTCTTTATTCATCAGAGATTTTTTTAGGNGTGCCTGGTGGTGTGTGCTGGGCTCTGGAAGTGTATTGCCAAGTGAAAAATGATGATGTGTCATCTCAAAGATATTATAGTTGCAGGACACAGACATCTGATGGTTGTGCACACCGTATGCCTGTGGTATATCTCAGGCATCAAGGAGAGCGTACTCATACCTATCTTGGAGTAAAGGGGTTAAGACCACAGGTATAGGCAGAAACCGTATTCTTATCTGATATGAATGTTTTGTAGTAAAAGAGCTTTTTTGATCATATATTTGAAACCAAATTATTTATTTTCAGCTGCTTAGCTCTGAATGATTTATTAAGAGGAAGACCCCTAGATGACATCATTGATAAACTTCCAGAAATTTGGGAAACCCTCTTTAGAGTACAAGATGATATAAAGGTACTGTATAAATAAACCTGCATTTATTTGTAGACTAGCATAAATTGGAATTGTTAAGATATGTATGTTACATATTTTAAAATTCAGTATCCAGACAATTTTTTAGAAGACCAGAATTTTCCGAATTTTCCTCCAAAGTCTCAGTCTTGATCTGTCTGTGAAGTGGTAAGGTTAGAGATCTTTAGGTCTAAATTTAATTACCTTTTTTTTTTTTAAATAAAGGGTAGCTACTGCTTGATTTTCTTTCAGTAGAGATCTTGTGATGCTATTGATGAAGGACAAATAATAGTTTAGAAATAATCCAATATAGCTTTACTTTGATCAGTTTCATAACGTGGATCAGTCATTCCCAAACAATGTGTCCAGTTTTTCTCTGAATTTTGCCTTGGCAATCTAAATTTTAGATTTTTAAATTTTACAATCCAAATTAGATGCTTCTTTTTTTTTCTTTATTCATCAGAGATTTTTTTAGGTCTTTGAGAATCTTCACATACGTCTTCACACAGTTGCTTTTATAATCAGTTTAGTTTCTAAGCTGTTATACTTAATATCCATATTTTTGTATGGTCAAAATAGGTTGTATCTATTTTAAAAGATAATAGTCCATCGTGGTAGTATGCTCCCTGATGGGCACAGAGCCTAGTGAAAGACTGTTTTTACTTTATTAATAAAAGTAGGGTTTTCCATCAGTTTGTGTAGATTTGGAGGTAGATTAAATGCACGTTTGGGGGTAGATGAGATGGAAATTCTGACTTGTATGATATCAGACTTCTCTTTTTTTTTAGGAATCCGTACGAAAAGCAGCAGAACTAGCTCTGAAAACTCTGAGCAAGGTGAAAACTCTTAACCTTTCACTGGGAGTGAAGTGGGGCAGGATTCTATGTGACAATGAAAATAACAATTTTTTGTCATAGAAAGTGACATTTAGTTGCGTTGTAATTGACGTCATGTTACAACCTACTGTTCTTAACAATGAATAGAAAAGTGAAAGAAAGTGAAAGTCCCTCAGTCATGTCCCAACTCTTTGCGAACCCATGGGCTGTAGTCCATGGAATTCTCCAGGCCAAAATACTGGAGTGGGTAGCCTGTCCCTTCTCCAGGGATCGAACCTAGGTCTCCCGCCTTGCAGGCGGATTCTTTACCAGCTGAGCCACGAGGGAAGCCCAGTGAATGGGAAACTAGGTGCTATGACATTAGAATACGAGTATTTTTAACAAAGTTTATCTCTGGGCTCTTAAAATGGTTGGCTCCTCTGGGCCTTTATATAAGATGTGACTTTCTCGACTCTGAAGCACGCATTAACATTTAGATCAAGCATCTGTTCTCTTCATTATTGCTCTGTTTTTGTGTTAACCTGCCTTTCATAGTTACGAGGTTGGCAGCCTTTTTGAAACTAGTTTCCCATTTGCATTTTGTTTTGTGGTGTATCAGGGCCTTCTCCTGTGTTCTAGCTGTATACGCCTTGCTGTAAGTCACATTACTAGGACGTAGTCAAACTGGGTTTTAAACCCAGGTGTTTCTTCTTCCACATTTGTGTTCTTGACCTCTGTGCTATGCTGCCACCCAAAGGTATTGGTGATCATCGTGGTGACAATACCTTAAGCCTCTTCAGAGTGCTTTCTTAAATGGGGGTCTCACTTCATCCTCAGCTGTTGCCTGTTTGACAGATGAGAAGACCAAAGCGTAGAGAGTGAAATGTGTCACCAGATTTCTGTTTCCTTATTGGCAGCCCTGGGACTCAGCCCCAGATCGCGAGGCCTTCTTTTTCTCTCTGGAATGGTAGAAAGTGTCGCCTCACTTCCTCTTTTCTGTGGCTGTAGGAAGTAGGAAGCGTTTTGTCAGATGAATGCTTTATCAGATGAGGGGTCAGCTTCACTAATTTCTGTGCTCTTTGTCTGTGAGGTCTGTGTGAAAATGTGTGACCCTGCCAAAGGAGCAGCTGGCCAGAGAACCATTGCTGTCCTCCTGCCCTGCCTTCTGGACAAAGGAATGATGAGTCCTGTGACAGAAGTTCGAGCCCTCAGGTTTGAATCAGCGGATGAGATGAATATACTGGATTTATGTAGTTCTTAGCCATCCAGTAGAAATTGGATTTCTTCAAAGGTTAAGATTCTGGAACATATGGAGAAGGGAGTTGAGGAGAATCCATTGGGGTGACCCAAGAGCGTGTGTGAGAAGTGGCGAGTCGGAACATTTTTGCAGAGACGTTGTCTTGGGAACGTTGCTTCCGCCCAGCGTTCTGCCACCCTGCCTCCGCCGTGAGGGCAGTGTGGTCTTTTCTCGTCCCTAGTCTCTGCCCCCAGCAGGCACATCTTGTTATGCCTCTGTTAAGCAAGGTCTTGGGAAGCTTGCTTGTTGATTATATTACGTAGTGACATTTCACCGATTGTTAGATTTAAAATAAGCTGCTTACTACCTATGCAATACTCAAGAAACACGCATTTAGATCTCTGTGGCTCTTCTAAGTTAAAGTCAGTAGTGAAAGAGTCTAGCTTTGTTTTTTTTTTTTAAACTAGAATACTATCTAGAAACATCATGCATTCCATTTTTATTTCACTCTTTTATATTAGATCAAATTAATAGTATCAACACTGTTTTGTGGTCATCAAGTAGCTGGTTTGGGAAAGTTCTTTTAGAAGGATTCAGCTAACAAATGCAGAGGAATGATAGAATTAGGATACCACCATTTTGCTGTCATCAGTAAGATGACCCAGGTAATGATCGTAAGTGGCTCTAAGTCAGCTGGTGAAAGGTTGATGGGGAGAGTTACAGTGGATGGTTGGTCTGTGCTGACCAAACTTGAACCCTCTTATCACTCTTTAAGAGCACAGAAAAAGATAAGCATCCTAATGTGATGGGATAGGACATGACAGACCATCTATGAAAGATTCTTATTTAAAAAAAAATTTGAACTAAACTTGATTTAGCCTGCAGACCTGCATAAGCTACAGAGGAACATGTTAAGTGGTACCATCAGAATACGATCAGTGAGGACAAATAAGTTACAAGAAAAAAAGAGGAAGGAAAAGACACTGTGAAAAAAGGTTCAGGAAGTGCAATAAATTGCAATGTGTGGATGGACTCTGCATTCAATTCTGTCACACCAGCTTTTAAGGACATTTGTGAAACCATCAGGGAAATTTGGATATTAGATGATATGAAAAGAATTCTTAATATTTTTGGGGTGTGAAATTGTATTCTGATGATGATAAAGAGTCCTCCTCTCTTGGTGACACATACTGAAGTTAACTTAGGGATTATGCTTCAAAATACTATGACGGCAGGGATAAAAAGTATATGTATGATTTCTATGCATGGTGGATATATGAGTGAGACAGAATTGGCCAAAGGTTATTAATTGTTGAACTGAGTGGAGAACATAATAGAATCTCACTTATGATCCTCTCTGCTTTCATACACGTGTGAAATTTTCTTTAATCAAAAGTAGAAACAAAATCCAGAAAAACAACACAGAGCTAAGACCAGGCTCTGAACCCAAGGGAGTATGTTCCTTAATGCAGGAAACTGCAGAATGTCCTCATGATCAGACTTGTAGGGCTGCTTCTTTTTGTTAAAGGAACTCAGGCATTGTGTTTGGTGTGTCTGTAGCATCAACACCCTGGTGAAGATCAGCAGAAGCGCAGGAGCCATGCTGAAGCCGCACGCGCCGAGGCTCGTGCCAGCGCTGCTGGAGTCCCTGAGTGTGCTGGAGCCCCAGGTTCTCAACTATTTGAGCCTCCGGGCCACAGACCAAGAAAAGGTGAGTGGATAGCGCAAGCGTATTGACAAGTATTGTGAAAGGAGAGGCCTGTTAAGATATTGAATAGGCCCTTCAGGGTCCTTGGTCAAACTACATGACTCAAATGATACTTCCAACACTCTCGAAACAACTTGACTCCTATAACCACATGCAGTGTTTTTGTTTTTTTTTTTTTAGTAGTGGGGTGGGCGGGGAGAGGACTCATACACTATTATGTGAAAAATGACACTTCTAGCCAAAAAAATACATCAATGTTTTTGGTACATGTTTGTTTACTTTTTGGGGGTTAAGGCTACACCCTCAGAGTCTTTTTCTATGAACCATTCTTGCCCTACAAGTCAAGAGGATTTCTCGCTAGACTTTGGCATTTTGTTTTTACATATAGTATAGTTCCCTAGTCTCTTAGTCAGAGTGTTGGGTTTTTTTTTTTTTTTCCTTTAAATTACAGGTGAAATTTATTTATTGTGAAAAATTAAAACAACACAGAAGTGTGGAACGTATTCCACGAGGCGTCCCCTCTTCTCTGGCAGCACAGTCATTCCTGAGGAGTACACACTGTCAGCAGTCCCCTGTGTCTCCTTTCGAGTTNTCGACTCTGAAGCACGCATTAACATTTAGATCAAGCATCTGTTCTCTTCATTATTGCTCTGTTTTTGTGTTAACCTGCCTTTCATAGTTACGAGGTTGGCAGCCTTTTTGAAACTAGTTTCCCATTTGCATTTTGTTTTGTGGTGTATCAGGGCCTTCTCCTGTGTTCTAGCTGTATACGCCTTGCTGTAAGTCACATTACTAGGACGTAGTCAAACTGGGTTTTAAACCCAGGTGTTTCTTCTTCCACATTTGTGTTCTTGACCTCTGTGCTATGCTGCCACCCAAAGGTATTGGTGATCATCGTGGTGACAATACCTTAAGCCTCTTCAGAGTGCTTTCTTAAATGGGGGTCTCACTTCATCCTCAGCTGTTGCCTGTTTGACAGATGAGAAGACCAAAGCGTAGAGAGTGAAATGTGTCACCAGATTTCTGTTTCCTTATTGGCAGCCCTGGGACTCAGCCCCAGATCGCGAGGCCTTCTTTTTCTCTCTGGAATGGTAGAAAGTGTCGCCTCACTTCCTCTTTTCTGTGGCTGTAGGAAGTAGGAAGCGTTTTGTCAGATGAACGCTTTATCAGATGAGGGGTCAGCTTCACTAATTTCTGTGCTCTTTGTCTGTGAGGTCTGTGTGAAAATGTGTGACCCTGCCAAAGGAGCAGCTGGCCAGAGAACCATTGCTGTCCTCCTGCCCTGCCTTCTGGACAAAGGAATGATGAGTCCTGTGACAGAAGTTCGAGCCCTCAGGTTTGAATCAGCGGATGAGATGAATATACTGGATTTATGTAGTTCTTAGCCATCCAGTAGAAATTGGATTTCTTCAAAGGTTAAGATTCTGGAACATATGGAGAAGGGAGTTGAGGAGAATCCATTGGGGTGACCCAAGAGCGTGTGTGAGAAGTGGCGAGTCGGAACATTTTTGCAGAGACGTTGTCTTGGGAACGTTGCTTCCGCCCAGCGTTCTGCCACCCTGCCTCCGCCGTGAGGGCAGTGTGGTCTTTTCTCGTCCCTAGTCTCTGCCCCCAGCAGGCACATCTTGTTATGCCTCTGTTAAGCAAGGTCTTGGGAAGCTTGCTTGTTGATTATATTACGTAGTGACATTTCACCGATTGTTAGATTTAAAATAAGCTGCTTACTACCTATGCAATACTCAAGAAACACGCATTTAGATCTCTGTGGCTCTTCTAAGTTAAAGTCAGTAGTGAAAGAGTCTAGCTTTGTTTTTTTTTTTTAAACTAGAATACTATCTAGAAACATCATGCATTCCATTTTTATTTCACTCTTTTATATTAGATCAAATTAATAGTATCAACACTGTTTTGTGGTCATCAAGTAGCTGGTTTGGGAAAGTTCTTTTAGAAGGATTCAGCTAACAAATGCAGAGGAATGATAGAATTAGGATACCACCATTTTGCTGTCATCAGTAAGATGACCCAGGTAATGATCGTAAGTGGCTCTAAGTCAGCTGGTGAAAGGTTGATGGGGAGAGTTACAGTGGATGGTTGGTCTGTGCTGACCAAACTTGAACCCTCTTATCACTCTTTAAGAGCACAGAAAAAGATAAGCATCCTAATGTGATGGGATAGGACATGACAGACCATCTATGAAAGATTCTTATTTAAAAAAAAATTTGAACTAAACTTGATTTAGCCTGCAGACCTGCATAAGCTACAGAGGAACATGTTAAGTGGTACCATCAGAATACGATCAGTGAGGACAAATAAGTTACAAGAAAAAAAGAGGAAGGAAAAGACACTGTGAAAAAAGGTTCAGGAAGTGCAATAAATTGCAATGTGTGGATGGACTCTGCATTCAATTCTGTCACACCAGCTTTTAAGGACATTTGTGAAACCATCAGGGAAATTTGGATATTAGATGATATGAAAAGAATTCTTAATATTTTTGGGGTGTGAAATTGTATTCTGATGATGATAAAGAGTCCTCCTCTCTTGGTGACACATACTGAAGTTAACTTAGGGATTATGCTTCAAAATACTATGACGGCAGGGATAAAAAGTATATGTATGATTTCTATGCATGGTGGATATATGAGTGAGACAGAATTGGCCAAAGGTTATTAATTGTTGAACTGAGTGGAGAACATAATAGAATCTCACTTATGATCCTCTCTGCTTTTATACACGTGTGAAATTTTCTTTAATCAAAAGTAGAAACAAAATCCAGAAAAACAACACAGAGCTAAGACCAGGCTCTGAACCCAAGGGAGTATGTTCCTTAATGCAGGAAACTGCAGAATGTCCTCATGATCAGACTTGTAGGGCTGCTTCTTTTTGTTAAAGGAACTCAGGCATTGTGTTTGGTGTGTCTGTAGCATCAACACCCTGGTGAAGATCAGCAGAAGCGCAGGAGCCATGCTGAAGCCGCACGCGCCGAGGCTCGTGCCAGCGCTGCTGGAGTCCCTGAGTGTGCTGGAGCCCCAGGTTCTCAACTATTTGAGCCTCCGGGCCACAGACCAAGAAAAGGTGAGTGGACAGCGCAAGCGTATTGACAAGTATTGTGAAAGGAAAGGCCTGTTAAGATATTGAATAGGCCCTCNGGTGAAGATCAGCAGAAGCGCAGGAGCCATGCTGAAGCCGCACGCGCCGAGGCTCGTGCCAGCGCTGCTGGAGTCCCTGAGCGTGCTGGAGCCCCAGGTTCTCAACTATTTGAGCCTCCGGGCCACAGACCAAGAAAAGGTGAGTGGATAGCGCAAGCGTATTGACAAGTATTGTGAAAGGAGAGGCCTGTTAAGATATTGAATAGGCCCTTCAGGGTCCTTGGTCAAACTACATGACTCAAATGATACTTCCAACACTCTCGAAACAACTTGACTCCTATAACCACATGCAGTGTTTTTGTTTTTTTTTTTTTTTCAGTAGTTGGGTGGGCGGGGAGAGGACTCATACACCATTATGTGAAAAATGACACTTCTAGCCAAAAAAATACATCAGTGTTTTTGGTACATGTTTGTTTACTTTTTGGGGNTTTGTTTTTTTTTTTTTAGTAGTGGGGTGGGCGGGGAGAGGACTCATACACTATTATGTGAAAAATGACACTTCTAGCCAAAAAAATACATCAATGTTTTTGGTACATGTTTGTTTACTTTTTGGGGGTTAAGGCTACACCCTCAGAGTCTTTTTCTATGAACCATTCTTGCCCTACAAGTCAAGAGGATTTCTCGCTAGACTTTGGCATTTTGTTTTTACATATAGTATAGTTCCCTAGTCTCTTAGTCAGAGTGTTGGGTTTTTTTTTTTTTTTCCTTTAAATTACAGGTGAAATTTATTTATTGTGAAAAATTAAAACAACACAGAAGTGTGGAACGTATTCCACGAGGCGTCCCCTCTTCTCTGGCAGCACAGTCATTCCTGAGGAGTACACACTGTCAGCAGTCCCCTGTGTCTCCTTTCGAGTTCTTTTGTTAGTCACAGGCTACAAAATCAACAGACACGTTCATTTAGAAATAGAATCAAGCTACAAAAATCGTTCTGCCACTTGATTTGTGTTTCTAACAAAATAGCGTGTGTGCATGTCGATCTGTTTCGTTCTTTTTAGTGTGTGCGTGGTGTTCCACAGTGAGGTTATTTTGAGCTTTTGTGCGGGAGATTTTATAATATCAAAAGTTAGGAATGTTGTTTCCCTCCACGCCTGTGCCAGCACCGAATGATCTCACTCCGGTGAGAGTCTCATTCTGATCTGCAGTTTCCTGTTACTGGTAGTGTCCACTGTCTTTCATGTTGTGTTAGCCATCTGTGTGAGTTGCATTGTTTCTTTTCCGTGTTTATTTTTCACTTGTTTATATTTTTGCATTTGTCCTTACTAGAACTGTCAGGCTCCTGTCACGTGATTATAAAAGCTTTCTCTAAGTTCTGTTCGGTTTTTAACTCACCTTAAACTGCTCTCTTCTCATGCCCTCTGCCCCTGATACTGCTCTTTCTTCTTCAGTCATTCTTCCTCTCTCAGCAGTAATCTTGCCCTTTCCTGTGTTCCCACCTAATAGGTGTTGAGAATGAAGAAACGTAAACTATAGTTCAGACTTTGCAGCCGTAGGCACGTCGCTTCTGTATGCCTAGTTTTTCTTGTTATTATGTCTGGAGAGTGTCAGCCTCTCCTGCTCCTTAGTTCTTGGACTAAAATACCATATGAGGGCCCTTTCCATAGTTAAAGGAAAACACGTATAAAAATTAAAAATCATGTCTTGGAGGGAAAATTATTTGATCTGTTTATTTATTGGATGGAGAACCTGAGGCTCCTGAAGGGTAGATAACTTGCCCAGAGCCGTATACTGGGTTGTGTTCTAGCTGTGGTTACTACTGAATTGTCGTCTGCATGTCTAACCTGTGATGAGATGCTGCCTTTACGTATCTGTGGTTGAATGCAGGACCAAAGAAGTTATTTAGACTTGTGTTTTAATTTGTTGTATCTATATATTCTTTTTTTAAAATATTCCTTAATTTGGCAGTCTCTCCCGACAGGAGTCTGCGGAGGTTCTTCTTGATTGATCGAATGTCCTTGTATTTGTGTTCTCAGGCTGCAATGGACAGCGCCCGACTCAGTGCTGCCAAATCCTCTCCCATGATGGAAACAATCAACATGGTCAGTGCCTCCTATAATGAGAACATTTGTTGGCTTACTTTAGAGTGTAATGTTCAGTGTTCAGGTTACAGTTCATTGAATGAACTAGAGATTTAAGGGACGAGTCAAGCAGCTGTTGTGACTCTAGTTTTTTTCTTAGGAATTCTTTTTTCTTCTCCTGTATTGCTAAAGGAACACACTCTTTACCCAATACTAGACTCCATTAGTCCAGATTGTTCTCATGCAGGGAAACAATATACTGAAAGCTTTCCCTGTAAACCTGTATCTGTAGTCTTGCGGCCGGCCTGTCTAAAGAAAGGGTCCGGGCTTTGTCTCTGCCTGAGCACGGTCTCGGGGCCCTGGGAAGGTGTAAGCTGGAGGTGTTCAGAGAAGTAGACAGCAGAAAAGGTAGGGAGAGAGAACTGAGCACCTTTGATAGGCTGTTCAGTTAAAGGAAGGGGATTTGCAGAAAAGAGCTGCTTAGCACCAAGTTTCTAAGTTCCAGTGTCTGTGGAGTCGTGGATTAGGAGTCCCTAAGGTCACAAAAGCCGACTCCTGTGCCTGCCCTGGCGTGGTTAACTGAGAACTACTGGAAATTGTGTGCTAGGCAGATCACAAGATTAGACAAGAGAAGAAATTTTTCTAGTGCTGGGGAATTTTTACCAAAATTTGGTCTAAAGATGTTATGTTTTAGTTGGATAATGGAGGAAGAAAGATTAAAGAAATAGAAATAGTTAGCAAACTTCTTATTGATATATTCATCAGTAATGGAACATAGTGGTTGCACTTTCAAAAAAACAGTATCACAAATTCAGCCTAAGAAGTCAACTTTAATAGGATGGCTTGGTAGGTCAGTTTTAATCTGGACTGATAAAGAGGAAGTAGACCCAGAGAGATCCTTTCTTCTTGGGAGCTCATCATTTATTTTCTCCTTTATAAATCGGTGCTTTTTATTATTTTTTGTTTCCAATGTTGAACCACGGATAAATGGCTTTCTTGTGTGTAGTATAATGCTGGTTTTAACCCTGAAATTAGAGCAAAATCAAACCAGTCGTTTTTCAGCTTCATGTCAAAACCAGTTGGGTGCGCAGTTGACGTGGGCAGTTTTCTGAGGGGAGGGGCATGGCTCGTTCCCCGACCAGGGATCAGCCCCGCTCCGTCTGCAGCGGGAGCTCAGAGTCGTCACCACTGGACCAGCAGGGAAGCCCCGGGCAGTTTTTAATTGAAGGTATGGTACTGACTGACTGACTGACTTATTTTCTTAACTTTCTATTTATTCTCTTCCCAAAGTGCCTGCAATATCTTGATGTGTCAGTGCTGGGTGAGCTAGTTCCTAGATTATGTGAACTGATCAGAAGTGGTGTAGGTCTTGGAACCAAGGTAAGCAAGTGTATTTTTTACCAGAGAAATTTGCATCTTCATTAGTTTGGGCCACAAACATAGAATAGACGTCATGTGTGAAATGCATTTTTTTTTTTCTTAAAACCTCATACTATTTTACGCTAACTATTTTGTTTCTGTGACTGCATTAGTAACTTAAAACATGTAACTCATTCGGAATGTAAAGCACGTGACTCAGTAAATATCATCGCGTGTGTCCACGGGAATTCTCCGGCAGGGATACTGGAGGGGTTGCCTGCTGGGCTCTGTGTGCGTGCGTCTTCCACAGGGCCTTCTTTAACGGCCACATGGTGCTTATTCTCTTGTGTGGCTGGAACATCATTTATTTTAACCCATCATGGAACATCTGATTGGTTTTCGGCTCTTTTGATTCCCCACAAAGCACTGTGGTGAATGTCCTTGGACACATCTGAAGCTACTTCCTTTGGTTAAATTCCTAGAACTGGAAATGTTAAACCAAGAATGGACAGGATGGCAGGTTGCCCTCCCCAAAGATGGTATGAGTCTCCTCCTCACTTGCAGTGTATGAGAGCAGTGTACATTTGTGCAACAAAGCTTCCTGCTGGAAGTCTTGAAGAAAATCTTCATGTTAGTAATTTAAAATACGAGTTTTTCCTCAGTGGTCTCTTGGAGGGGCTGTTAGGCTTTGCCTGTTTCTTTAAATCTTTGACTCCTAAAACAAAGTTTGATAGAACACTGTGACCATCAGATTTAGACCTTTGCCTTTGTGACCCTGCAGGGAGGCTGTGCCAGTGTCATTGTATCATTAACTACTCAGTGTCCCCAGGACCTAACACCTTACTCAGGTGAGTTTGTCTCAGCCGTGTGGGGCGATGTTTTGGTATGGCCATGTCTTGTGTGACAAGGTTTTAAATGGAAAAATAATGGTCATTGAGCCACGCTTGAGATACTGTGTACTTCTTCCCCTCAAGCTCCCCCGCCTCTGCCTTTATCTCTCTTTGCAAGAGGTACAAGATGATCAAGTTTAGCACGTTTTCACTGGTTTACACATTTTATTTCTTGCTGGTATAAGGAGGGGAAAGTATTTCCTCTTTTGTAGGATTTGTAATGTTGCATCAACATTTTTATCTTGGATTGATTTCCAGGTGGGGCTGATGGACTTTTGTAAAAGTACCTCACTCTCATTTTTGCAGCTTTTCCTCCAGTATTCTAGGTACAGATTATTATTTGTTTACTTTTATTTCTTGGACGCACTGTGCCATCTGCAGGATCTTACTTAGTTCCCCCTGGTACCTCCTGCATTGGAAGCGCAGATTCTTAACCACTGGACTGCCAGGGAAGTCCTGATGCAGTTTAATTTTTAATTTTGCACCAAGCAAAGAGAAGCGAATGGATAGTACAAATGTAACGTGCAAGAGCTCTAGGCTACCATGGAATAAATCAGATACTAACTACAGGTTTAAGTTTGTTTGGGTCCTGGGAACAGCAGAGCGGTCGGTCAGCCAGGTGTCAAGATTTTCCTCCTTTGTTTGCGCCAGGTAAACTCATGAGTGCTTTGCTTAGTGGCCTGACTGATCGGAACAGTGTGATTCAGAAATCCTGTGCGTTTGCCATGGGCCATTTAGTTCGGGTGAGTTGAATTTCTTACTCAGTTAAATAAGTATAGTGGCATAATTATAGAGTAATGACTGGGATTGTTTCTCTTCTAGACCTCACGGGATAGCAGCACTGAGAAACTCCTGCAGAAGCTCAATGGCTGGTATATGGAGAAAGAAGGTGCCTTTCTTTTCCTACTTCAGTTACTATTAATTTAGATGAAACAGGACAGATCAGGTCTAACCCTCTCTGATTTTATGTGCTCGGCGAGGAACATTGCTGGTTGATTTTACTGGTTTGTTTTGTTGTGGTACAAGTTCTGCAGCGGTCTGTTTCAGCCAGTTACTATTAAAGACAGTATGTGTCATGAAGATTGTGGGCTTTTCTGCTTCTCTTTAGAACCCGTCTACAAGACCTCCTGTGCTCTGACTATTCATGCTATTGGACGATACAGCCCCGATGTACTGAAGAACCATGCCAAAGAAGTTCTGCCTTTGGCATTCCTAGGCATGCATGAAATTGCTGATGAGGAGAAAGCAGAAAAAGAAGAATGTAACTTATGGACTGAAGTGTGGCAGGAGAATGTCCCTGGTTAGTAAACAGTGCCTATGGATTAAACCTGTTCCTTAAGAACCACAGTTGAAATTTATTTTTCTCTTTAAAAAAAAAAAAAAAAACTTTTACTGGAGTATAGTTGAAATAAAATATTGTGTTAATTTCTGCTGTACAATGAAGTGAATCAGTTACACATACACCCCCTCTATTTTGTATTTCTTTTCCCATATAGGTCATTACAGAGTATTGAGTAGAGTTCTCTGAGCTATACAGTAGGTTCTCATTAGTTATGTGTTTGTATATAGTAGTATATATATGTCAGTCCCAATCTCCCAGTTACCCCTCCTGCTATACCCCCCCAGTAACCATAGTTTGTTTTCTACATCCCACTGTTGGAATTTCTAGCTCACTTTTTATTTGCAAACTTCTGTAGTTACTTTTCCCAGCACATTAGCAGCATGTGTCCCGTTGGGTTCTCATCCCGTCCAAATTGCTGAGTTCTCAGGTTGGCACTCAGAGCTCTTTCCTTTCCTCTCTCTCTGCTGCCCACGTGAAGAATAGAAACTGCCCTAACACAGCAGAACTTGGCTTATTTCAGCTGAGAGTGAGCAGTGATTTTTCTGTTGCTCTGAATAGTATTTTAGAGTAGTGCTTCTCCACTCCGTTTTTCACCTGGACACACACCCGTGGGTGACAGCCCGTCTCTGGGCGTGTCCACGTTCATAAAGCCCTGCTGCTGTGAAGATTCCTCACACCCCTCTTCCCTTTCTCTTCCTTTCAGAGAGTGATGTGATGCAATGGCACTGTTGAGTCACTGCTTTAAACTGATGTTCACTGACTTTTATTCCAGACTTAGGGGGAAAAAAAAATCCATTAATTTTGGGGGTTGTTTTGGTCATTTAAAAGTTGCTTTAATTTCGCTTTTCATAATCTAGGTTCCTTTGGCGGCATTCGGTTATACCTGCAGGAGTTGATTACCATTACCCAGAAGGCTTTACAGTCTCAGTCCTGGAAAATGAAAGCGCAGGGTGCAGTTGCCATGGCGTCAATTGCAAAGCAAACCAGCTCCCTGGTACCTCCGTATCTGGGAATGATACTGACCGCATTACTACAAGGCCTCGCTGGAAGAACGTGGGCAGGAAAGGTAAAGGAACCATTCATGCCCAGTTAAACTTAAGGTATCCTTAAAGGATTATGACTTTATCCTTCACTTGTCATTTTCTATAAAAATTAAAATGTTGTTTTGTAGGACAAAAGATGTATGGTTTTTGTGACCCAGACAGATTTCCTAGGCAGTGGGAAGCCTTGGGTAAACTTTGATTAAATGTAATATTTCATCAGAGTATAACCCACATGTCCGGGAATAATGCACAGTAATGCTTGGGGTTGATTTTTATTTATCCTGTTCAGCTTTCCAAGATAAGTCTTAAACCAGGTGGTCATCCTTTTGTCCCTGTTGACCTCACGAACAGACCATCAGGATTGGGCATATGTGAAATTGAATGGCCAGGCCAGTGTGTCTGAACACCGCCCCCCCCCGCCCCCTGAGTTCAGGACGCACGTCTCTCGGGCCTGTGAATTGGTCATTTTTTACAGACAGTTGGTGGTAGGCTACACACAGTGACTGTATATGGGGAGCAGGAGACTGTGGCATCACATATAGTCTGTGTGGCATGGTGGAAGCCCTGGTGGCCCGTGCAGAGCTGTAAATGAAGTGGGGGTCTCGGAGCCGGAGCCAGTTCTGATTCCATTGTTAATGCTCTGCCTCTGTGCCCTTGGGCAAGTCAGTTCTCTAGGCTTCACGCAGTGGAGACGAGGACAGTTATCCTGCTTCCGTGGTCTGGAGCAAAACTCTGTGGATGTGCTCGTTAAACGAAAAGTGTGTTATAGGTGTGGGGACTGGTTCATTTTTGTTGCCATAATTTTTAGATACTTCTGAGGTAGTTGTAGTCATGTGCAGAGAATGTAAATGACACACGGGTGCTTATCTTTTCCTCTTTCAACCCTTTAGGAAGAACTTTTGAAAGCCATCGCCTGTGTGGTGACAGCTTGCAGGTAAATGTTCCTTCAGTGAATCAGATGCCATTTCTTAAACTGANTGCTTTAAACTGATGTTCACTGACTTTTATTCCAGACTTAGGGGGAAAAAAAAATCCATTAATTTTGGGGGTTGTTTTGGTCATTTAAAAGTTGCTTTAATTTCGCTTTTCATAATCTAGGTTCCTTTGGCGGCATTCGGTTATACCTGCAGGAGTTGATTACCATTACCCAGAAGGCTTTACAGTCTCAGTCCTGGAAAATGAAAGCGCAGGGTGCAGTTGCCATGGCGTCAATTGCAAAGCAAACCAGCTCCCTGGTACCTCCGTATCTGGGAATGATACTGACCGCATTACTACAAGGCCTCGCTGGAAGAACGTGGGCAGGAAAGGTAAAGGAACCATTCATGCCCAGTTAAACTTAAGGTATCCTTAAAGGATTATGACTTTATCCTTCACTTGTCATTTTCTATAAAAATTAAAATGTTGTTTTGTAGGACAAAAGATGTATGGTTTTTGTGACCCAGACAGATTTCCTAGGCAGTGGGAAGCCTTGGGTAAACTTTGATTAAATGTAATATTTCATCAGAGTATAACCCACATGTCCGGGAATAATGCACAGTAATGCTTGGGGTTGATTTTTATTTATCCTGTTCAGCTTTCCAAGATAAGTCTTAAACCAGGTGGTCATCCTTTTGTCCCTGTTGACCTCACGAACAGACCATCAGGATTGGGCATATGTGAAATTGAATGGCCAGGCCAGTGTGTCTGAACACCGCCCCCCCCCGCCCCCTGAGTTCAGGACGCACGTCTCTCGGGCCTGTGAATTGGTCATTTTTTACAGACAGTTGGTGGTAGGCTACACACAGTGACTGTATATGGGGAGCAGGAGACTGTGGCATCACATATAGTCTGTGTGGCATGGTGGAAGCCCTGGTGGCCCGTGCAGAGCTGTAAATGAAGTGGGGGTCTCGGAGCCGGAGCCAGTTCTGATTCCATTGTTAATGCTCTGCCTCTGTGCCCTTGGGCAAGTCAGTTCTCTAGGCTTCACGCAGTGGAGACGAGGACAGTTATCCTGCTTCCGTGGTCTGGAGCAAAACTCTGTGGATGTGCTCGTTAAACGAAAAGTGTGTTATAGGTGTGGGGACTGGTTCATTTTTGTTGCCATAATTTTTAGATACTTCTGAGGTAGTTGTAGTCATGTGCAGAGAATGTAAATGACACACGGGTGCTTATCTTTTCCTCTTTCAACCCTTTAGGAAGAACTTTTGAAAGCCATCGCCTGTGTGGTGACAGCTTGCAGGTAAATGTTCCTTCAGTGAATCAGATGCCATTTCTTAAACTGAGCCGGAAAGCCGCAGCCTTTACTGATTGTTTGATGCTTCCGTGTGGGTCTTACAGTGCAGAGCTGGAGAAGCCTGTGCCCGGTCAGCCCAGCACAAATGAAATCCTGCAGGCTGTCCTGAAGGAGTGTGGCAGAGAGAACCCCAAGTACAAGATTGTAGCAATCAGTTGTACAGGGGATGTCTTAAAGGCCACCAAAGAAGACAGATTCCAGGAGTTTGCCGACATTGTCATACCTCTCATCAAGAAGGTAATGACTGCCATCTTCTTTCTGGTCTCATTTATACTTTTCCTGTGTCCTCTCTGCACATTTTGTTAGGATTCACGTAGCTGCAAATTGCAGAAGATCCCAGAACATCATGGCTTTAAGCAAGACAGACGTTTGTCTCTCACATACTAGTTTTGAGAGTCTGTCCACCGTGTGTCTGCGTTCCAGGCGGGTAATGGCAGGGGAGATGGAGAAAGGATGAAAGGTCAGCGTAGGCCCATCAGATCTCTTTTAAGAGGAGCTCCTGGAAACTGGAGCAGGGCCTTTTCACTTTTCCCACTGGTCAATGCTGAGCCAGATGGCCATACCTGGCTGCAAATGAGGTTGCAACAGGAATCTACATTTTAGGTATCCATTTCCCCTCCATGAGATAATGGTGGATTTTTTTTTTTTTTCCAACAAAGCAGAGGGCTTCCCTGGAAGTCCAGTGGTTAAGACTCTGGACTTCAGTGCAGGGGTGTGGATTTGATCCCTGGTCAGGGAACTAAAATCCCACATGCCATGTGGCATGCCAAAAAAAAAGAGAAAGCAGAAAAATGAGTTTATTTGCAGAGATTTCATCCTGAGAGCCAGGAAACTTCAGGCTGTGGGACCAGTGAGTTCCTGAGTCTGGTGTTGGAGTAGACGAATAGTCTCTCTCATGGTGGTAATGAGCTTTGCATTGCGAGTCTGTGCAGCAGTCAGCCCAGGCATCCCAGAGTGAAGACAGGGAGCTCAGTGTGCCACTGCTGACTGCCTTTGCTGCAGATTGGGGGACTTTGATCAGAAATGGACCTTGATTTATTTTGGATAATGAAGTTCTTGTTTTTAAAGGTTGGACACTGATTCAGAGAAAGAAGAGTATGGTTTACCAATTTTTTCTTTTTTTGGTGAAACATAAAATATTTAAAATAACGTTTTTATTTGGTTTCTTGTGTTGCTGCTATTTTGCAGTTGTAAAAAATGTTGTTTAAGTAATTTCTGTTACACACATAATGGTAGCGTGTGGATTTGGGCGACCTGTATTTTGAATGCATTATTTCACCAGCCAGCTGGACAAGTGACTTCCTAGCTTGTTTCCTTATCTTATAAAGACAGAGTTTGGATTTAGATCATTACTGAGTTCTTTCTCCTTTAATTCCATGATCGTAATGCCACCCTTTCTGTGTGGTGCTCAAAATAGTATATAGACGATAGGTTTTTTCACCTTTGCCCACAGAGGCCTTTACAGGATCACCCAAGTTTATTGGAGAGATGTAGTCTTCCTGTTCAAAATTCTTTTAGTGAATAGGGCGACCCATGGTAGAGAATTTAGCATTTAATTCCTGGTTAATATCCTCATACTCTGGTACCCTGAATGTTTTAATAGTATACTTGTAANGGATTTAGATCGTTACTGAGTTCTTTCTCCTTTAATTCTATGATTGTAATGCCATCCTTTCTGTGTGGTGCTCAAAATACTATATAGACGATAGGTTTTTTCACCTTTGCCCACAGAGGCCTTTACAGGATCACCCAAATTTATTGGAGAGATGTAGTCTTCCTGTTCAAAATTCTTTTAGTGAATAGGGCTACCCATGGTAGAGAATTTAGCATTTAATTCCTGGTTAATATCTCATACTCTGGTACCCTGAATGTTTTAATAGTATACTTGTAACTTCAAAGAAAAAAATTTTTTTTAATTCGCTTTCTTTTTTTTTTTTTGCCTTTCAGAACTCACCTGAAAGCACTGGAGTCCGGACAACCAAAAATGAAGATGAGAATGAGAAGGAAAAGGAGCTCCAGCTGGAATCTCTGCTGGGAGCCTTTGAGAGCCTGGGCAAAGCCTGGCCCCGAAGTGCGGAGACCCAGCGTAAGCAACAGAAGCTGCCTTTCAAGAAGGGCTGCTGTAGTCAGAAGTTACTTGATGAGAGCAGAGGCATTCTGTGTGAGGGTTTATAGCTGTAGAGCCTGACTGATGGGTAGAGAGGATTATCCAATGTAAATCTTACTTCTGTGTTGACAAATAATCTCATTGACTATTAATTTGGCACAGCTGCTGTAACATAGTCGTGCAGACTGGGTGGCTTCTTTTCTCAAAGTCTGGAGACTAGAAGTCTGAGACCAAGGTATCAACAGTGTTCAGGTTTCTTTTGGGCTCTTTCTCCTTGGCTTGTAAATGGCCATCCATGTCTCTGTGTCCTAATGTTCTTATATCTTACATACCAGTCATCTTGGATTAGGGCTCTAATGCTCTCTTTGAAAACCGTCTCCCAGCACAGTCACATTCTGACATACTTGGGATTATTAGGACTTCAACATGTGAATTTGTGGGAAATGGCAACCCACTCCAGTATTCTTGCCTGGAAAATCCCATGGACAGAGGAGCCTGTCAGGCATGACTTAGCAACTAAACCACCATAACAACTGTGATACATTTTATGTAGATAATTTGACTATAAAAAGAATTCTGTTGGTCTTGTTTATGGCACTGTGTTCTGAGAGATCCATGGAACTTATCAGTAGGGTCTCTGTGTCTCAAAATTAATGGCCTTGTTGCTCAACCTCCAGTAAGCAAATGAAATCTGTCTGCCTGAGAAACTTGTAATTTTCTGAGAGATTTGCAGTACTGAGCATAATCTTTCCAAGTGAAAAGTGAAAGTGAAAGTTGCTTAGTTGTGTCTGACTCTCTGTGACCCCATGGACTATACAGTCCATGGAATTCTGCAGGCCAGAATACTGGAGTGAGTAGCCTTTCCCTTCTCCAGGGGATCTTCCCAACCCAGGGATCAAACCCAGGTCTCCTGCATTGCAGGCAGATTCTTAACCAGCTCAGCCACAAGGGAAACCCAAGAATACTGGAGTAGGTAGACCCCTTCTCCAGCGGGTCTTCCCAACCCAGAAATTGAACCAGGGTCTCCTGTATTGCAGGCAGATTCTTTACCAACTGAGCTATCAGCGAAGCCCAAGGTTTAAATAAATGGTAAACCTTGACTCGCGGGTTAGGTTGTAGTTAGTGGGAGTTTGCCTTGTATTGGTTCTTGCAGTGCATCCTACATCTGAATATTCCTGAATCTTATGAAAAGCATCGTTGACTCTGTGATTCAGTTCAGTTCAGTCGCTCAGTTGTGACTCTTTGCGACCCCATGGATTATAGCACACCAGGCTTCCTCGTCTGTCCCCAACTCCAAGGGACGCTCAAGAGTCTTCTCCAACACCACAGTTCAAAAGCATCAATTCTTTGGTGCTCAGCCTTCTTTATGATCAGGTCTCACATACATACATGACTACTGGAAAATCCATACCTTTGACTAGATGGACCTTTGTTGGCAAAGTAATGTGTCTCTGTTTTTTTAATGTTTTGGATGTATCTAAAATCACACTAAAGAGTGTCATTGAGCCTTGCCATCCTTTGTGTGAACTTCAAAAAGTATATTTGCTATGTATAGGATGGGTTTCCCCAGAGATAGAGATCTGTAAGAGGTTTCATTTCTTGGTATTAAGTTTGGACTGCAGTGGAAGCCCATTTATTTGATTTCATTAGGACTATTAACTTTTGCTTGATAGGTGGAAAAAATTCAAATAGGGAGTTATATAAAAAGATGATACATATACAAGGCAGTCATCAGTTCAGTTCAGTCACTCAGTTATGTCCGACTCTGTGACCCCATGAATTGCAGCACGCCAGGCCTCCCTATCCATCACCAACTCCCTGAGTTCACCCAAACTCATGTCCATTGAGTTAGTGATGCCCTCCAACCATCTTATCCTCTGTTGTCCCCTTCTCCTCCTGCCCCAATCCCTCAAGGAATAGAGATGTACATTCATATACCAGTTACAGGGGAAGGGCGAAGGCCTTTGAGAATTTGTTTCACACTGGCTTCTCATATACATCTTACTCTTAATGTATCATCTTCAATTTCTGGTTTTATTTCCTTTTTTTTTGTTTTTGGTTTTNTGCCCTCCAATAATCTCATCCTCTGTTGTTCCCTTCTCCTCCTGCCCCAATCCCTCAAGGAATAGAGATGTACATTCATATACCAGTTACAGGGGAAGGGCAAAGGCCTTTGAGAATTTGTTCCACACTGGCTTCTCATATACATCTTACTCTTAATATATCATCTTCAATTTCTGGTTTTATTTCTTTATAGTGGAGAAAGAAAGCACAATTTCTTAGGAAGCAGTTCAAATGCAGAATCTAGATTCTTAACCCCTATCCTTCTTTACATTTGTGAACCTTACTAAATTCTGCAGCATTTAAAAAATAACTACTTTGTTGAGTTTTATGCTCCTGTTTCATCACTTAGCAAAGTATTAATTACATAATTATAATAAGTGCAGTTGGCATAACAGATTTGGAATAAAGCACCATTGACTAGTTAAGTCTGCAGTATGCATAAGCTTGTGAGTGTCCAGCAAGGACGCCCCCAGCCTCCAGAGTCCTGCTTTCTTTGGCTGTCATTCATGGTATTTTACAGGGAAAATGCAGTGTGGTTGACTCTCTGTCAGTTTTGTAGAGAAGGATATTGCCTTGACAGTGAATAGTTATAATTTTTGAACAGTTATGTACAGTTTGAGGGTGGGGGCCCATATTTCTGATCAAGGAAGTTTGTGGGAATTTAACAGAGTCATGCTGAAGTGTTTTTGAAATTTCATGGCTTTAATTAAAGGCATTTGTTTTGGGGTTTTTTTTTCCCCCACTTTTTCCTCTCTCCCTCTCTCTTCCATTTACCTCCCAACCCCTCCCTCTCTGTTCTCTGTTTCTCTCACTTGCTCTGTCTCTTGCTTCTTCATACTCTGTCTTGCTCTGTCCCAATCTGTATTTTTTCCCAGGTTGTTATCGTCAGGAGTTGTGCAAACTGATGTGTGAACGGCTGAAGCTCAGCACATGGAAAGTGCAGCTGGGAGTCCTACAGGCTATGAATGCCTTTTTTCAGGGGTAATTTGCCTCATAGTTCAGTCATTTATTTTACTTTCCCCTTCCCCTTAGCATTTTATGTGTAATCAGTGGAATTCTTTTAAATTTCAAAAAGCTAAAATGACGTCTAAAATAATACATACAGAGAGGAATTGTTTGTGCCAGAAAGGCATTAGAATGTTTCTCAAATAACTAATATTTGGATCTTGCTTTCTGATTTGTACAGATTAATGCTTTTAGAAGAAGAACATGCAGATCCTGAGGCTCTGGCTGAAATTCTCCTTGAAACTTGTAAATCAATCACATATTCTTTAGGTGAGTGGTAAACTGATATGGTAGAGTCTGCCTGCAGTGCAGGTGACCCCGGTTGGGTTCCTGGGTCGGGAAGATCCGCTGGAGAAGGGATAGGCTACCCACTCCAGTATTCTTGGGCTTCCCTCGTGGCTCAGCTGGTAAAGAATCCGCCTGCAATGCAGGAGACGTGGGTTCAATCCCTGCCTGGGTTGGGAAGATCCCCTGGAGAAGGGAAAGGCTACCCACCCCAGTATTCTTGGCCTGGAGAATTCCATGGACTATATAGTCCATGGGGTCCCAAAGAGTCGGACATGACTGAGCAGCTTCGCTTTCACTTTCAAACTGACTGGATAAAGGAGTTTTCATTTTAAAGCTCGAGGAGTTAAAGTTCAAATATGTCCTACCTTGTGCTGGGAACTAAATTAATGGAACCAACCACTGAACTCTTCTATTTAATAGGCTCAATCTGTGCCCCCAAACTGGAAAGTATTAACCTGAAACTAATTAGGATTTCAACACCTAGATTAGAAAAACCTTTGTGATCAGTATTTTTTAAGACCTTGTATTTGGAAATAATTTCAAACTTAGAGAAAAGTACAGTAATAGTGCATAGGATACTTTCATATACTTTACCCAGAGTTACCTGTTAACATTTTGTGCCAGTTACTTTGAGTTGCCTTCTGTATACACAGTACTTTTCTTTGAACATTTGAAAGTATATTGCTTATATCCTGCCCCTTTTCTCCTAAGTTCTTCAGTGTGCCTGCTTTTACATAATCATAGTAGAGTTACCAACTTTAGACAGTGTGATATGCAGTATCTTTAACCATTCATATTCTAGGTTTTCAGTTGACTCAGTAATGTTTTTTATATAATTTTTTCCTCCTCTCCTTAAGGAATCTGGTTCGGTCATTTAGTGCATTTATTGATAGTTGTGTCTTTTTAGTCTCCTTTGATCTGGAATGGTTCCTCGGCCTTTTTCCATCTTATATGACATTGACAGTTTTGAAGAAAAGCCTCAGCTTGCCCTGCTTGAAAACCAGCGTGTTTCTCATTTCCGCTTGTCTGATGTTTCCTTGTGGTCAGCTCCGGGTTATGAGTTCCCAGCTGTGCCTCTCTGTAAGGGGTGGTGTGTCCTCTCCCATCAAGAGGCACGCTGTCCATCTGCCCTCACTGGTGAGGTTAATTGTGATGATCCAGGCAAGGTATTACTCCGTTTTCTCTGCTGTGTGGTTACTGTTTTTTCCCATTCTGTCTGGTAAGCAGCCTGCGGGAGAACATATTTTAAGACCATTCAAATAACTGCTGCTCTTCAGAACTGTGTCTTCGAAAGCAGTCTGGGAGAAGACACTTTAAGACCACGTACATGTACTGCTGGTTTTCAAAATATCTCCTCTAGATTCAGCATGCACTGGTAGGCTTTCCTGAGCCAGCTTTTACCAAGAGGATTTTCCAGCTCGAGCACTTCCTCTGCATTTCCCCTTTGACAGCTGATATCCTCTCATAAGCCAGGTCCCTCTCCTGAACTCTATATTAATCTATTATCCACATTGTTTCATGCATCCCTTTATTTCCCTATTGGTTTATAATTACTTTCCTGAATTAATTTGTTGCTCAAATTATCCCAAATTTTGCCAGCGGAAGCCCCTTTGAGCTGACTCCTGTGTCCAGTTGTCAGCTCACCACCGTTTTTTAAGCACTTGTGTACTTTGTAGCATAACAACCTGTTATAACCTCATTTTGTTCTTTCTTTGACTCAGGTCTGGTTGTTACTTTTTTCTCTAGACAGTTTCACTGTGAGCTAGATGCTCTGTGTAGAGTGGAGACCAGGGAAGCATATCTCAGTGGTGATCCTTGGAGGCAGCCACATGGTTTTGGATAAAGAACTGGCAGCTACGAAACTAGTCCTTGTGGGGTCGGGTCCCGGCCAGGTGTCCCTGAGTTGGCTCTTTACCCCTGGGTTGTGTCGTGTTCTTTGCTAAAATGAAGAAGTGATGAAAACCTTAAGACTTTTCTTAGGTATCCTATGAGGTCAATATGTGTTTGAGATACTGTCTTTTGATTTCTGACTTCTAAAATGGGTCCTTTAAATATTGCCATTTATTGTGGAGATTGGTATATTTCACTGATGGCTTTTTTTTTTT
>SJYW01008020.1:248863-270497 GCA_006410735.1 Raphicerus campestris | reverse complement strand
GGGTCTCCTGTATTGCAGGCAGATTCTTTACCAACTGAGCTATCAGCGAAGCCCAAGGTTTAAATAAATGGTAAACCTTGACTCGCGGGTTAGGTTGTAGTTAGTGGGAGTTTGCCTTGTATTGGTTCTTGCAGTGCATCCTACATCTGAATATTCCTGAATCTTATGAAAAGCATCGTTGACTCTGTGATTCAGTTCAGTTCAGTCGCTCAGTTGTGACTCTTTGCGACCCCATGGATTATAGCACACCAGGCTTCCTCCTCTATCCCCAACTCCAAGGGACGCTCATTCCAACACCACAGTTCAAAAGCATCAATTCTTTGGTGCTCAGCCTTCTTTATGATCAGGTCTCACATACATACATGACTACTGGAAAATCCATACCTTTGACTAGATGGACCTTTGTTGGCAAAGTAATGTCTCTCTGTTTTTTTAATGTTTTGGATGTATCTAAAATCACACTAAAGAGTGTCATTGAGCCTTGCCATCCTTTGTGTGAACTTCAAAAAGTATATTTGCCATGTATAGGATGGGTTTCCCCAGAGATAGAGATCTGTAAGAGGTTTCATTTCTTGGTATTAAGTTTGGACTGCAGTGGAAGCCCATTTATTTGATTTCATTAGGACTATTAACTTTTGCTTGATAGGTGGAAAAAATTCAAATAGGGAGTTATATAAAAAGATGCTACATACACAAGGCAGTCATCAGTTCAGTTCAGTCACTCAGTTATGTCTGACTCTTTGTGACCCCATGAATTGCAGCACGCCAGGCCTCCCTGTCCATCACCAACTCCCTGAGTTCACCCAAACTCATGTCCATTGAGTTAGTGATGCCCTCCAATAATCTCATCCTCTGTTGTTCCCTTCTCCTCCTGCCCCAATCCCTCAAGGAATAGAGATGTACATTCATATACCAGTTACAGGGGAAGGGCAAAGGCCTTTGAGAATTTGTTCCACACTGGCTTCTCATATACATCTTACTCTTAATATATCATCTTCAATTTCTGGTTTTATTTCTTTATAGTGGAGAAAGAAAGCACAATTTCTTAGGAAGCAGTTCAAATGCAGAATCTAGATTCTTAACCCCTATCCTTCTTTACATTTGTGAACCTTACTAAATTCTGCAGCATTTAAAAAATAACTACTTTGTTGAGTTTTATGCTCCTGTTTCATCACTTAGCAAAGTATTAATTACATAATTATAATAAGTGCAGTTGGCATAACAGATTTGGAATAAAGCACCATTGACTAGTTAAGTCTGCAGTATGCATAAGCTTGTGAGTGTCCAGCAAGGACGCCCCCAGCCTCCAGAGTCCTGCTTTCTTTGGCTGTCATTCATGGTATTTTACAGGGAAAATGCAGTGTGGTTGACTCTCTGTCAGTTTTGTAGAGAAGGATATTGCCTTGACAGTGAATAGTTATAATTTTTGAACAGTTATGTACAGTTTGAGGGTGGGGGCCCATATTTCTGATCAAGGAAGTTTGTGGGAATTTAACAGAGTCATGCTGAAGTGTTTTTGAAATTTCATGGCTTTAATTAAAGGCATTTGTTTTGGGGTTTTTTTTTCCCCCACTTTTTCCTCTCTCCCTCTCTCTTCCATTTACCTCCCAACCCCTCCCTCTCTGTTCTCTGTTTCTCTCACTTGCTCTGTCTCTTGCTTCTTCATACTCTGTCTTGCTCTGTCCCAATCTGTATTTTTTCCCAGGTTGTTATCGTCAGGAGTTGTGCAAACTGATGTGTGAACGGCTGAAGCTCAGCACATGGAAAGTGCAGCTGGGAGTCCTACAGGCTATGAATGCCTTTTTTCAGGGGTAATTTGCCTCATAGTTCAGTCATTTATTTTACTTTCCCCTTCCCCTTAGCATTTTATGTGTAATCAGTGGAATTCTTTTAAATTTCAAAAAGCTAAAATGACGTCTAAAATAATACATACAGAGAGGAATTGTTTGTGCCAGAAAGGCATTAGAATGTTTCTCAAATAACTAATATTTGGATCTTGCTTTCTGATTTGTACAGATTAATGCTTTTAGAAGAAGAACATGCAGATCCTGAGGCTCTGGCTGAAATTCTCCTTGAAACTTGTAAATCAATCACATATTCTTTAGGTGAGTGGTAAACTGATATGGTAGAGTCTGCCTGCAGTGCAGGTGACCCCGGTTGGGTTCCTGGGTCGGGAAGATCCGCTGGAGAAGGAATAGGCTACCCACTCCAGTATTCTTGGGCTTCCCTTGTGGCTCAGCTGGTAAAGAATCCGCCTGCAATGCAGGAGACATGAGTTCAATCCCTGCCTGGGTTGGGAAGATCCCCTGGAGAAGGGAAAGGCTACCCACACCAGTATTCTTGGCCTGGAGAATTCCATGGACTATATAGTCCATGGGGTCCCAAAGAGTCGGACATGACTGAGCAGCTTCGCTTTCACTTTCAAACTGACTGGATAAAGGAATTTTCATTTTAAAGCTCGAGGAGTTAAAGTTCAAATATGTCCTACCTTGTGCTGGGAACTAAATTAATGGAACCAACCACTGAACTCTTCTATTTAATAGGCTCAATCTGTGCCCCCAAACTGGAAAGTATTAACCTGAAACTAATTAGGATTTCAACACCTAGATTAGAAAAACCTTTGTGATCAGTATTTTTTAAGACCTTGTATTTGGAAATAATTTCAAACTTAGAGAAAAGTACAGGAATAGTGCATAGGATACTTTCATATACTTTACCCAAAGTTACCTGTTGACATTTTGTGCCAGTTACTTTGAGTTGCCTTCTGTATACACAGTACTTTTCTTTGAACATTTGAAAGGATATTGCTTATATCCTGCCCCTTTTCTCCTAAGTTCTTCAGTGTGCCTGCTTTTACATAATCATAGTATAGTTACCAACTTTAGACAGTGTAATATGCAGTGTCTTTAACCATTCATATTCTAGGTTTTCAGTTGAGTCAGTAATGTTTTTTATATGATTTTTTCCTCCTCTCCTTAAGGAATCTGGTTCGGTCATTTAGAGCATTTATTGATAGTTGTGTCTTTTTAGTCTCCTTTGATCTGGAATGGTTCCTCGGCCTTTTTCCATCTTATATGACATTGACAGTTTTGAAGAAAAGCCTCAGCTTGCCCTGCTTGAAAACCAGCGTGTTTCTCATTGCCGCTTGTCTGATGTTTCCTTGTGGTCAGCTCCGGGTTATGAGTTCCCAGCTGTGCCTCTCTGTAAGGGGTGGTGTGTCCTCTCCCATCAAGAGGCACGCTGTCCATCTGCCCTCACTGGTGAGGTTAATTGTGATGATCCAGGCAAGGTATTACTCCGTTTTCTCTGCTGTGTGGTTACTGTTTTTTCCCATTCTGTCTGGTAAGCAGCCTGCGGGAGAACATATTTTAAGACCATTCAAATAACTGCTGCTCTTCAGAACTGTGTCTTCGAAAGCAGTCTGGGAGAAGACACTTTAAGACCACGTACATGTACTGCTGGTTTTCAAAATATCTCCTCTAGATTCAGCATGCACTGGTAGGCTTTCCTGAGCCAGCTTTTACCAAGAGGATTTTCCAGCTCGAGCACTTCCTCTGCATTTCCCCTTTGACAGCTGATATCCTCTCATAAGCCAGGTCCCTCTCCTGAACTCTATATTAATCTATTATCCACATTGTTTCATGCATCCCTTTATTTCCCTATTGGTTTATAATTACTTTCCTGAATTAATTTGTTGCTCAAATTATCCCAAATTTTGCCAGCGGAAGCCCCTTTGAGCTGACTCCTGTGTCCAGTTGTCAGCTCACCACCGTTTTTTAAACACTTGTGTACTTCGTAGCATAACAACCTGTTATAACCTCATTTTGTTCTTTCTTTGACTCAGGTCTGGTTGTTACTTTTTTCTCTAGATGGTTTCACTGTGAGCTAGATGCTCTGTGTAGAGTGGAGACCAGGGAAGCATATCTCAGTGGTGATCCTTGGAGGCAGCCACATGGTTTTGGATAAAGAACTGGCAGCTACGAAACTAGTCCTTGTGGGGTCGGGTCCCGGCCAGGTGTCCCTGAGTTGGCTCTTTACCCCTGGGTTGTGTCGTGTTCTTTGCTAAAATGAAGAAGTGATGAAAACCTTAAGACTTTTCTTAGGTATCCTATGAGGTCAATATGTGTTTGAGATACTGTCTTTTGATTTCTGACTTCTAAAATGGGTCCTTTAAATATTGCCATTTATTGTGGAGATTGGTATATTTCACTAATGGTTTTTTTTTTTTTTTGAAGTAAGGAATATGGACTTGTAACATATTTCTAGTATTTGATGATAATTGGCAAAGGGATGCTTACTTAAGAATAGGTATATCTTTTTCTGAATTTATAGTTTCTGAATGTCTTTTTTTTTTATAACATTAACTTAATCTTAAAAGTACTGTTTGTAAGGCATATAAAAGGAATAATGTGAACTATATGATTTCCTTCTTAGAAAATAAGACCTACTCATCTGTGAGAACAGAAGCTTTATCTGTGATAGAATTGCTGCTTAAAAAACTTGAAGGTGAGTTCTTGATACTTCTGATTGGCAGATGTTTTAGGAAATTTTTTAATTTTCTGTTTTTATTTTTAATGAAGCATATATTCCCAAATGTAAATTAATATATTTGTACATGAAAGTTGACTATATATAGCTAAAACCTTCAAACTTTATGAAGTGTTAAATTTGGTACACTTTTATTTTATATACTTTTAATGCACTATGAACTATGATTATCTCAATAAAGTTTTAGTTTCCAACACAAAAAACCTCAAATAGCCAAAGCAATCTTGGGAAAGAAGAGTGGAACTGGAGGAATCAACCTGCCTGACTTCAGAATATTCTACAAAGATACAGTCATCAAGACAGTATGGTATTGGCACAAAGACAGAGATATAGATCAGTGGAACAAAATAGAAAACCCAGAGATAAATCCATGTACCTGTGGACACCTTATCTTTGACAACAGAGGCAAAAGTATACAGTGGAGAAAAGACGATCTCTTTTACAAGTGGTGCTGGGAAAACTGGTCAACCACCTGTAAAAGAATGAAACTGGAACACTTTCTAACACCATACACGAAAATAAAATGGATTAAAGATCTAAATGTAAGACCAGAAACTATAAAACTCTTAGAGGAAAACATAGGCAGAACACTCTTTGACATAAATCACAGCGAGATCCTCTATGACCCACCTCCCAGAGTAATGGAAATAAAAGAAAACCAAATGGGACCTAAGTAAACCTGAAAGCTTATGCACAACAAAGGAAAGTATAAGCAAGGTGAAAAGGCAGCCTTCAGAATGGGAGAAAATAATAGCAAATGAAATAACTGACAAAGAATTAATCTCTAAAATATGCAAGCAGCTTATGCAGCTCAATACCAGAAAAATAAATGACCCAGTCAAAAAATGGGCCAAAGAACTAAACAGACATCTCTCCTAAGAAGACATAGAGATGGCTATCAAACACATGAAAAGATGCTCAACATCACTCAATATCAGAGAAATGCAAGTCAAAAACCACAATGAGAAACCACCTCACACTAGTGAGAATGACTGCCATCAAAAAGTCTACAAGCAATAAATGCTGGAGAGGGTGTGGAGAAAAGGGAACCCTCTTACGCTGTTGGTGGGAATGCAAACTAGCACAGCCACTGTGGAGAACAGTCTGGAGATTCCTTAAAACACTGGAACTAGAAACTGCCATACGATGCAGCAAGCCCACTGCTGGGCATCCACACCAAAGAAACCAGAATTGAAAGAGACATATGTAACCCAGTGTTCATTGCAGCACTGTTTACAATAGCCAGGACATGGAAGCAACCTAGATGTCCATCAGCAGACGAATGGATAAGAAAGCTGTGGTACATATACACAATGGAATATTACTCCTATATATATATATATATAAAAGTGCATTTGAGTCAGTTCTAATGAAGTGGATGAAACTGAAGCCTATTATACAGAGTGAAGTAAATCAGAAAGAAAAATACCAGTACAGTATATCAATACATATATATGGAATTTAGAAAGATGGTAATGATGACCCTATATGTAAGACAGCAAAAGAGACATAGATACAAAGAACAGACTTTTGGACTCTGTGGGAGAAGGCGAGGATGGGATGATTTGAGAGAATAGCATTGAAACATGTATATTACCACATGTGAAGTAGATGAGCAATCCAAGTTCAGTGCATGAAGCAGGGCACTCAAAGCCAGTGCCCTGGGACAACCCAGAGAGATGGAGTGGGGAGAGGTTTCAGGATGGGGGACACATGTACACTATACCCGTGGCTGGTTCATGTCAATGTATGGCAAAAACCACCACAATACTGTGAAGTAATTAGCCTCCTCCTGAATCTCCAATACTTTGGCTACCTGATGTGAAGAACTGACTCATTTGAAAAGACCCTGCTGCTGGGAAAGATGAAGGCGGGAGGAGAGGGGACGACAGAGGATGAGATGGCTGGATGGCATCACTGACTCAATGGACATGAGTTTGAGTGAACTCTAGAAGTTGGTGATGGACAGGGAGGCCTGGCGTGCTGCAGTCCATGGGGTCACAAAGAGTCGGACACGACCGAGCTGCTGAACTGAACTGAACTAAAACTAATTAGTTAAAAGGTTTCATTTCTATAGTGAATCTTGAGTTTTGGTTAATTACACCTCACAGCTGACGGTGGCGGGCAGAACTCACGGCACACATGTCAGTAAGCAGAATGACACAATGAAAAGTGAAGTTAAACAGTTAACTTCCGGAATTGTCAAATTTGATCGCAGTTTTCTTAGTTGATTTTTTTTTTTTCTGTCTTCCTTTTTAAAAGCTGTCTTACACAGAAGCGAGCTTATCNACTGAAAAGTGAAGTTAGGAAAACATTTAACAGTTAACTTCCGGAATTGTCAAACTTGATCGCAGTTTTCTTAGTTGATTTTTTTTTTTTCTGTTTTCCTTTTTAAAAGCTGTCTTACACAGAAGCGAGCTTATCTAATGGTCCGTGTTCTCTCACTGGTGACAGGAGACTGGTAGCATTTCTCCAGTAGTGTATCTGCTACTGACTTCAAAAGGAGGCCTCCTNAATGAAAAGTGAAGTTAAACAGTTAACTTCCGGAATTGTCAAATTTGATCGCAGTTTTCTTAGTTGATTTTTTTTTTTTCTGTCTTCCTTTTTAAAAGCTGTCTTACACAGAAGCGAGCTTATCTAATGGTCTGTGTTCTCTCACTGGTGACAGGAGACTGGTAGCATTTCTCCAGTAGTGTATCTGCTACTGACTTCAAAAGGAGGCCTCCGTTCTTTTTTTTCTGTTTCCTGGTTTTTGTTATTTTAGCTATACGAATAAAGAATGAGGAAGATGGAACAGTTTTCTGTAGAGACTTACATATTCGCTGTTTCTCATTCTGTCTCTGACCTTGCCTAGCAATTAAAGCACCTCTCAAGGCTCCATAAAATAGGCTGTTTAGATTCAGTAGCATTGCACACCTCATAATCCCATTTTCCTTGTTGAAATTAAAGCTAGGAACTTAGATATATCCCTGGATTCTCAGGTTTGCCACATATGCATGCGTACATTCTAGATGAGGAAAATGAGGCTAAACAGTGAAATATCTAGCTTGAAACTCCATCACCAGAATGTATCAGAACCTCATAAACAAGATTTAGTATCTGACATACTTTCTGAATTTCTAAAAGTTTGAGCATGCATGTAGTTCTTCTATGCTTCTCTTAAAGGCATAATAAAGTATCATCTGTTCAAACTGTCTCTACAGTTTTCAGATGCATTGATTTTTTTTTTTTTTTTAACTGAGCTTATCTTACAAAGATATATTCAGCTCAGTTGCTGCAATGGCTTTTTGTCACTGTGTGCCCTGTCTCCTGAGTGGCTTCAGTGTCCCTTCATTCTCTTTGTCCCAGCAGCTCTGGAGGCAGAGGATGAAACCCCCTGATAGTCCCTCAGGTTATTGTCAATAATTAGATTCTGAGACAGCTATTAAACCTGTGATCATTCTATGCAGGACAGTTACTGCATTTACTTCAGGGATAGGATGTGTGGCATAAAAGCAGAAAGAACAGTTCTGAGTTTTCTGCTTGCTTCTTCCATAAGGATGCTTTTGTGTTTCTTCTTTCCATTCAGAATCGAAACAGTGGGAAAGTTTGACCCCTGAGTGCAGAGTGGTCCTGATTGATTCTTTAGGAACCATGGAGACAGACAGCAGACCTGAGCTGCAGGAGAAAGCATCGTTACTGAAGAAAACACTTGAAAATCTGGAATAAATTAGAAGGGGAAGAAACAAAACAAGTGCCATGTTCACTGGGGTTGGAAACGGTGGTGTTCTTTGAAAAACCAAGTGGGGAAAAGTAAAGAGTAATCTGTAGCATGCATCATTCCTTGGCTGAAATAAAAAAAAAAATGCCTTAAATTTTGTTCCTTATTAGCTTTATTTTACTCAATGTTTTAAAAGTATCTGGACTGGATAAACTAAATCTAACTGTGGATGATATTTGAGAGGTGGTTGTAGGTGAAACTGACAGAAGTAGCTATTGAAAGAATTAGAGCTGTTATTAAAGGAATAGACAAAGTTACGGCGGGAACCTGCATAAAAATCTTAGAACTGCATCCAAGTTTTATAAAGTCCTTTCAGGAAGAGGGGCTGTGTAAATCGCTTAGTTTCACCCCCTCCTGTAACCTGAAGAAATAGGCTACGAGATGTAGTTTCCGTTTGGAGGCCTGTGCCAAGGCTGGAGCCTGCATGTTTGTTGACCTGCCCAGGACACTCTTCTTTTACACCCTGCTGCCAGTCAGTGCTAACCTTGATCTGCCTGAGAAATTCCCAAGATGAGAAGGTGCAGCCGTCCTGGCACCAGAACTGAACTGATCCATTGTGTAAGCACTCTTGGATTCTTGAAGTTCAGAAACTGAACGTTTGTCTTAGCGTTTGTTTAGATGGTTGGCTTTTAGAATGGTTATCTACCAACCTTATAGATTGAGAGGGAGGGGAAATTCAGTTTTTATGTGATAATTCTAATCGTCCTCCTTTTACAAGCAGATGAAGATAGATTAGGACAAAAGTGTTCATTCTGTGGTGTTTTGCAGAACTCCAACTAACAATGATATTGTGAGTGCTTTGGTTTAGCTCATTTGTAATCTCAAAACTGTAAAGGCAAATTAAAATTTTCTACCCACTTTTATGCTAACAATATGACTGTGGGACAGAAAGAGAACCATTTTAATTAGCCATCTGGGAATAACATGATACCATTCAAAGTAAGTAATTGCAGCTAGGGATTCTTTCTTTCCTTATACTGCTCATACTCCTGCCCAGGGATGTCAGGTAAGGGGGAATAAAGTTTAAATAAGTGTTTATCAAGGTGAATGGAGAACCAACCCTCTAGCTCACCTTGGATTCCAAGCACAAAATTGACTTTCACTCAATTCTGACCCCTTACTGATGTTAACAGCAGGGTGGAAATTCCATGTTGTTAATTTTGGGGGCCTCTGTTAACTGAAGTGGAGCTTCCCAGGTGGCGCGTATGGTAAAGAATCCATCTCCCAAAGCAGGAGATGCTAGAGACATGGGTTCGATCCCTGGGCTGGGAAGATCCACTGGAGTAGGAAATGAATTTTCTTGACTGTGACCCATAGTCAAAGTAACTTTTTACATCATGACCCAGAACTCTGTGTGTTTGTATGTGTGTGTGTGAGACAGAGACAGGATGAATAGAAAATCTTTAACTTAAATAAAATGTTTTGTGAAATGATATACTCTTTTAAGTGTGATCTGCTTTGATCCCTCCCCACCAGCTCCCCACCACCATTCTGAATGCCCTTCAGACCCACTAAATTCATTTTCTGACTCATAAGTGGGTTGTTATTTATAGTTTGAAAAACACTGCCCTAGATAGTATCTAAGCCTAGCTGTATATGCTGTGTTTTGGGGTTGCTTCTGATTGGAAAAGGAGTTTACAAATGAAAATTTAAGTGTTTATTACCAAAATATTCTCCTAGCTGATACTAAATACAATTGTGAGTTTTGGCAGCATCCTGAATTTTAAGTAAACTATCGTGGATTTCCACTTGAGAGTGGTGTATGTTTGCAGAAGAAAAAATAAACCCAATTTTTTAGAAAGCTTATGTCCTCATGGGACTTGGTGTTTTTCAAATCAGTATTTCCCCTTCCACTAAGTGCCCTCTGACTTTAATTTTCAGTACCTGGGATACTCTTCCGAGGGAAGAATGCAGTGTAGATCAGGTATTATCAGAAAGTAAGAGTGTAAGGGCAAGAATTGTGCTCTTGGCTCGTATCAAGTTTAAAACCTCATCAGATTTTATGCTTTTTAAACTTTTTGTTCCTCAATGATGGGAATTTCCCACGGTGCTGAGAGAGGTGCTGAGATACCTGGACCTTAGTGCTTAGTGCTATTGAGTTAATTTGTTTCAGGTTTCTAAGCACATTTCTAAGTTTTACACTTACTGCCTTCATCTTGACCAGCCAAGTCATTTGCACAGCTAGTAGCATTGTTCATGGTCTCCCGATGCAGCTTGTGTTGGTGTACATATGCACACATAAACTTATTTAAAAGAGTTAATAACTGAGAGTTTGTAATTGTGGAATGGTGATACTGGTGAACAAATGGCAAAAGGACCTGTGAACATCTGTATCTTTGGCCTTCACTTTCCAAAGCTATCTGAAACAGATCTTTATTATTTTTTCCCTAGGAACATTCAGTGCTACTCATCACATAAGCATCTGATTTAGAGGGTCTACTGAATTCCTTATTCCTGGAATACATATCGTCACAAATTTAATTGATAATATGAAAAGGAGGTACCTGAAATTTGGCAATTGGAAGTCAGAAAGTATAAAACTGTCTTTCTGGTGATAAAGAGCAGCCATGTCTTTAATGTTTGTGTCCAATTTACAATTGCCAGCGTGTCTGCCCGTAATACAGCGTACCCACACAATGAAACCAAGTGCCATGAATCCCCGTTGCTTTACCCTCCCGTCCTCTACTTGTGTATTCACTGATGAGAAAGCAAAGAGAAAAAGATGTGACTGTCGGTCTGTGCTCTAGTAGCAATTGCACTGTGTGAACACTGTCTGCCCATTGGGGGAGGTTCCTCTCTGCTGCTGCCACAATATATTCATGCTGCTTGTGAAGTACAGGGAGTTGTTTTGACACTGGCACCCACTATAATGTACAAACTGTTGTTAATGGATGTATATGTAACAGATTTTTGTATTTTATATGCACAGTCTTCATAGAATCCTCTGCAATATGTACTGAGCTAGCGAAGCATGTGATAGTCTTGAAAGGAAAATCCTTCTGATGCCCAAGGAGATATTAAGTGGTAAATAAAAGCTGCATGATCAGTTCTTTGAAGTGGTCCATTAATTTTTACTGGTTCTCTTGGAAAAGAGTTCAACTTCCAAGACATTGCTTAGTTACTCTTTAAAGACCAAAAAAGGTCCTACTGCCAGCCATATTCTGAGCTACTTCTAACCACGCAGAAATTGTTGACTTGGGTGTCTGGGAATTTCAAGGCAAGATAGAAACAGGCAAGACACCTGAATAGTTGCTGTCAAGTACCTGGAGAAATGCAGTCATTGAAAGATTGGATTTTTGATAAAAGTAATCCCAGATGTGGTTCTGCATTTGATCAAGATTAACATACCTGGCTATATGCATAAAATATCAGAGATTTAGTTTCATCCTATATTGTAAATGGACACCGAAGTTTTAGGCTGTGGAAGATAGGCTTGAAGGTGAGAGATAACTTGCTCTTTCTCTCATAGCAGATAACAAGCCTTAGATGCTCCATTTTCTGTTAAGCTTTTCTTTCTTTTTCCCATCAAGCTAGTTCCAGATGAACTGATTAGAATAACAGTTGGTTTCTTTTTTAAAGTGGAACATTCACAACTAGAGATATGAAAATCACTAGAGGAAAAATCTTATTGTTAAAGGAAAATATACAGTGAAGGTAGTAAAGCAGCCCTTTGTAAAGCTAGTAGGAAGGTTAAAAAAGTAGTAAAATCATCTAAGTCCACAATAAGTTAAGGGATACACAAAGCAAAAATGTAAAATACATAAATAGTAAATGTGGAACAGGTAAAAATGCAGAGTTGTTAAAACGCATTCAAACAAGGGATCTACAGTTTAATCATGTATTTGTAGAGTGCTATATATAAACATCATAGCCACAAACCAAAAAGTATGTAATAGACGCCCATACAGAAAAAACAAATCCAAGCTGTACTAAAGATAGTCATCAAATCACAAGGAAACAGAGCTAAAGAAAAGAAGAAACTAGAAAGCTACAAACCAACAAAATGTCAGTAAGTACATACCCATCAATAATTACTGAAAATGTAAATGGACTAACTGCTCCAGTCAGAAGACAACAAAAGTGACTGGATATAAAAACATGTAAGTGAATAGCTGAAATATTCATAAGAGCTCAAAACTGAAAACCATCTAAATGTCTATCAACTAGTGAATAAACCATTGTGATTTACGCAGTGGAATACTCAATACTGATGAATAGAAACAAAGCGGTATCCTAAGGGACGAGGCTATTTATTAGATAATTCTATTTATATGAAATTCCAGAAAAGGCAAAACTAGTGACAGAAATCAAGTCAGTAGTTTGGAGGCAGAGGATCAGAGGAGATTGCAAATGGGCACAAATTAAGGTCTTAGGTGTTGGGAGTGTTCTATATCTTGATTATGGTCATCAACCAAATTGTGTTTCTAATGTATTTAAAATCTCATGGACAGAGGAGCCTAGTAGGCTACAGTCCATGGGGTCACAAAGAGTTGGACACATTGAGCACACTTTCACAATGTATTTAAAACAGCTCTCCTTGTCCACAAAATTACATTTAATCCATTTCAGTTCAGTCGCTCAGTCGTGTCCAACTCTGCGACCCCATGAATTGCAGCACGCCGGGCCTCCCTCTCCATCACCAACTCCCGAAGTTCACGCAGACTCATGTCCATCGAGTCGGTGATGCCATCCAGCCATCTCATCCTCTGTCATCCCCTTCTCTTGCCCCCAATCCCTCCCAGCATCAGGGTTTTTTCCAATAAGTCAACTCTTCGCATCAGGTGGCCAAAGTATTGGAGTTTCAGCTTCAACATCAGTCCTTCCAATGAACACCCAGGACTGATCTTTAGAATGGACTGGTTGGATCTTGCAGTCCAAGGGACTCTCAAGAGTCTTCTCCAACACCACAATTCAAAGGCATCAATTTTCTTCACAGTCCAACTCTCACATCCATACATGACCCATTTAATTTGGTGTAAAAACCATTTATGATGTCATTACCGCTTAATTTTAACAACTTAAAAATTTATGCTTCTACCTGACTCTTGTCAATGGAAACAACTTTCAGAGGCAAGAGTGCCAAATTAGAAGTTCTATGTCTAGAAAATAAGGCTTCTTGAGACCCCTGTTCACCATTAATTCCATTGTGTGCTTGGAATCTGGGGAGAAGCCTCCCTGGGCCCTTTGTACATTTGTGGTCACAGAATTCCATCTTGAAAAGTATGCAATCTGGGTGCTTTTAGGTGTTCTTTTTTATATGTAACTCCTAATACAATACTTTAAATCCTTTGACAAAATAATTTGTTTAAATCCCTGGAGAATATTGATTCACAAAACATCCTATTTTAATTAGTTTTACCAAAGGTTTTAATTTTGAGATCAGCCCACCAGTTCTGCCCCCAGCTTGCATAAACTCCTGTGCAAAGGAAAAAAGACTCTAATCCAAAATCCTTATCAAGTTTGTACTACACGTCTCACAAATACCCTTAAATATTCTGAATTCCTGACCTAGGCTCCATAGGATTTAAGAAAATGACTATTGTCTTAAGGCACTATGTTTTGGTTACTTTGTTATGAAACAATAGGAAACTGATACTTCTGATAGTAAATTTTCCTACTACAAGTCACTTAAAATCTACTAAAGGTGATGTAAGCATGTTATTTCACATATAAAACTCATAATTATATACTCAGACTTGTACCAAAAGATACACATGCAGGTTTGTAATAGCATTGGTTGAAGAAGCCAAAAAGTGAAGCCAATTAAAATGTCTAGTGTCTAAAAACAGAATAGTGGATAAAGTATGTTATGATCATAAAATAGACTATGATATAGCCAGTAAAAAATGAACAAACGGCAGCCACACTCATCAACGTGGATCTTGCAAGCCTACTATGGAGGAAAGGAAGAAAAATGTGTACGGCTTAACGGCATAAAATCAGCAGGCGATGTTCCATGTGTACTTGAGAAGAATGTGTATGTGGATTTGTATATTTTGTTGGATGGTGTGTTCTATAGGTTGTGTTAAATCTAGTTGATTTATAGTGTTGTCAGTCTCCTATATCTTTATTGATATGCTGCTGCTGCTAAGTCGCTTCAGTCATGTCTGACTCCNGTGACAGGAGACTGGTAGCATTTCTCCAGTAGTGTATCTGCTACTGACTTCAAAAGGAGGCCTCCGTTCTTTTTTTTCTGTTTCCTGGTTTTTGTTATTTTAGCTATACGAATAAAGAATGAGGAAGATGGAACAGTTTTCTGTAGAGACTTACATATTCGCTGTTTCTCATTCTGTCTCTGACCTTGCCTAGCAATTAAAGCACCTCTCAAGGCTCCATAAAATAGGCTGTTTAGATTCAGTAGCATTGCACACCTCATAATCCCATTTTCCTTGTTGAAATTAAAGCTAGGAACTTAGATATATCCCTGGATTCTCAGGTTTGCCACATATGCATGCGTACATTCTAGATGAGGAAAATGAGGCTAAACAGTGAAATATCTAGCTTGAAACTCCATCACCAGAATGTATCAGAACCTCATAAACAAGATTTAGTATCTGACATACTTTCTGAATTTCTAAAAGTTTGAGCATGCATGTAGTTCTTCTATGCTTCTCTTAAAGGCATAATAAAGTATCATCTGTTCAAACTGTCTCTACAGTTTTCAGATGCATTGATTTTTTTTTTTTTTTAACTGAGCTTATCTTACAAAGATATATTCAGCTCAGTTGCTGCAATGGCTTTTTGTCACTGTGTGCCCTGTCTCCTGAGTGGCTTCAGTGTCCCTTCATTCTCTTTGTCCCAGCAGCTCTGGAGGCAGAGGATGAAACCCCCTGATAGTCCCTCAGGTTATTGTCAATAATTAGATTCTGAGACAGCTATTAAACCTGTGATCATTCTATGCAGGACAGTTACTGCATTTACTTCAGGGATAGGATGTGTGGCATAAAAGCAGAAAGAACAGTTCTGAGTTTTCTGCTTGCTTCTTCCATAAGGATGCTTTTGTGTTTCTTCTTTCCATTCAGAATCGAAACAGTGGGAAAGTTTGACCCCTGAGTGCAGAGTGGTCCTGATTGATTCTTTAGGAACCATGGAGACAGACAGCAGACCTGAGCTGCAGGAGAAAGCATCGTTACTGAAGAAAACACTTGAAAATCTGGAATAAATTAGAAGGGGAAGAAACAAAACAAGTGCCATGTTCACTGGGGTTGGAAACGGTGGTGTTCTTTGAAAAACCAAGTGGGGAAAAGTAAAGAGTAATCTGTAGCATGCATCATTCCTTGGCTGAAATAAAAAAAAAAATGCCTTAAATTTTGTTCCTTATTAGCTTTATTTTACTCAATGTTTTAAAAGTATCTGGACTGGATAAACTAAATCTAACTGTGGATGATATTTGAGAGGTGGTTGTAGGTGAAACTGACAGAAGTAGCTATTGAAAGAATTAGAGCTGTTATTAAAGGAATAGACAAAGTTACGGCGGGAACCTGCATAAAAATCTTAGAACTGCATCCAAGTTTTATAAAGTCCTTTCAGGAAGAGGGGCTGTGTAAATCGCTTAGTTTCACCCCCTCCTGTAACCTGAAGAAATAGGCTACGAGATGTAGTTTCCGTTTGGAGGCCTGTGCCAAGGCTGGAGCCTGCATGTTTGTTGACCTGCCCAGGACACTCTTCTTTTACACCCTGCTGCCAGTCAGTGCTAACCTTGATCTGCCTGAGAAATTCCCAAGATGAGAAGGTGCAGCCGTCCTGGCACCAGAACTGAACTGATCCATTGTGTAAGCACTCTTGGATTCTTGAAGTTCAGAAACTGAACGTTTGTCTTAGCGTTTGTTTAGATGGTTGGCTTTTAGAATGGTTATCTACCAACCTTATAGATTGAGAGGGAGGGGAAATTCAGTTTTTATGTGATAATTCTAATCGTCCTTCTTTTACAAGCAGATGAAGATAGATTAGGACAAAAGTGTTCATTCTGTGGTGTTTTGCAGAATTCCAACTAACAATGATATTGTGAGTGCTTTGGTTTAGCTCATTTGTAATCTCAAAACTGTAAAGGCAAATTAAAATTTTCTACCCACTTTTATGCTAACAATATGACTGTGGGACAGAAAGAGAACCATTTTAATTAGCCATCTGGGAATAACATGATACCATTCAAAGTAAGTAATTGCAGCTAGGGATTCTTTCTTTCCTTATACTGCTCATACTCCTGCCCAGGGATGTCAGGTAAGGGGGAATAAAGTTTAAATAAGTGTTTATCAAGGTGAATGGAGAACCCTCTAGCTCACCTTGGATTCCAAGCACAAAATTGACTTTCACTCAATTCTGACCCCTTACTGATGTTAACAGCAGGGTGGAAATTCCATGTTGTTAATTTTGGGGGCCTCTGTTAACTGAAGTGGAGCTTCCCAGGTGGCGCGTATGGTAAAGAATCCATCTCCCAAAGCAGGAGATGCTAGAGACATGGGTTCGATCCCTGGGCTGGGAAGATCCACTGGAGTAGGAAATGAATTTTCTTGACTGTGACCCATAGTCAAAGTAACTTTTTACATCATGACCCAGAACTCTGTGTGTTTGTATGTGTGTGTGTGAGACAGAGACAGGATGAATAGAAAATCTTTAACTTAAATAAAATGTTTTGTGAAATGATATACTCTTTTAAGTGTGATCTGCTTTGATCCCTCCCCACCAGCTCCCCACCACCATTCTGAATGCCCTTCAGACCCACTAAATTCATTTTCTGACTCATAAGTGGGTTGTTATTTATAGTTTGAAAAACACTGCCCTAGATAGTACCTAAGCCTAGCTGTATATGCTGTGTTTTGGGGTTGCTTCTGATTGGAAAAGGAGTTTACAAATGAAAATTTAAGTGTTTATTACCAAAATATTCTCCTAGCTGATACTAAATACAATTGTGAGTTTTGGCAGCATCCTGAATTTTAAGTAAACTATCGTGGATTTCCACTTGAGAGTGGTGTATGTTTGTGGAAGAAAAAATAAACCCAATTTTTTAGAAAGCTTATGTCCTCATGGGACTTGGTGTTTTTCAAATCAGTATTTCCCCTTCCACTAAGTGCCCTCTGACTTTAATTTTCAGTACCTGGGATACTCTTCCGAGGGAAGAATGCAGTGTAGATCAGGTATTATCAGAAAGTAAGAGTGTAAGGGCAAGAATTGTGCTCTTGGCTCGTATCAAGTTTAAAACCTCATCAGATTTTATGCTTTTTAAACTTTTTGTTCCTCAATGATGGGAATTTCCCACGGTGCTGAGAGAGGTGCTGAGATACCTGGACCTTAGTGCTTAGTGCTATTGAGTTAATTTGTTTCAGGTTTCTAAGCACATTTCTAAGTTTTACACTTACTGCCTTCATCTTGACCAGCCAAGTCATTTGCACAGCTAGTAGCATTGTTCATGGTCTCCCGATGCAGCTTGTGTTGGTGTACATATGCACACATAAACTTATTTAAAAGAGTTAATAACTGAGAGTTTGTAATTGTGGAATGGTGATACTGGTGAACAAATGGCAAAAGGACCTGTGAACATCTGTATCTTTGGCCTTCACTTTCCAAAGCTATCTGAAACAGATCTTTATTATTTTTTCCCTAGGAACATTCAGTGCTACTCATCACATAAGCATCTGATTTAGAGGGTCTACTGAATTCCTTATTCCTGGAATACATATCGTCACAAATTTAATTGATAATATGAAAAGGAGGTACCTGAAATTTGGCAATTGGAAGTCAGAAAGTATAAAACTGTCTTTCTGGTGATAAAGAGCAGCCATGTCTTTAATGTTTGTGTCCAATTTACAATTGCCAGCGTGTCTGCCCGTAATACAGCGTACCCACACAATGAAACCAAGTGCCATGAATCCCCGTTGCTTTACCCTCCCGTCCTCTACTTGTGTATTCACTGATGAGAAAGCAAAGAGAAAAAGATGTGACTGTCGGTCTGTGCTCTAGTAGCAATTGCACTGTGTGAACACTGTCTGCCCATTGGGGGAGGTTCCTCTCTGCTGCTGCCACAATATATTCATGCTGCTTGTGAAGTACAGGGAGTTGTTTTGACACTGGCACCCACTATAATGTACAAACTGTTGTTAATGGATGTATATGTAACAGATTTTTGTATTTTATATGCAAAGTCTTCATAGAATCCTCTGCAATATGTACTGAGCTAGCGAAGCATGTGATAGTCTTGAAAGGAAAATCCTTCTGATGCCCAAGGAGATATTAAGTGGTAAATAAAAGCTGCATGATCAGTTCTTTGAAGTGGTCCATTAATTTTTACTGGTTCTCTTGGAAAAGAGTTCAACTTCCAAGACATTGCTTAGTTACTCTTTAAAGACCAAAAAAAGGTCCTACTGCCAGCCATATTCTGAGCTACTTCTAACCACGCAGAAATTGTTGACTTGGGTGTCTGGGAATTTCAAGGCAAGATAGAAACAGGCAAGACACCTGAATAGTTGCTGTCAAGTACCTGGAGAAATGCAGTCATTGAAAGATTGGATTTTTGATAAAAGTAATCCCAGATGTGGTTCTGCATTTGATCAAGATTAACATACCTGGCTATATGCATAAAATATCAGAGATTTAGTTTCATCCTATATTGTAAATGGACACCGAAGTTTTAGGCTGTGGAAGATAGGCTTGAAGGTGAGAGATAACTTGCTCTTTCTCTCATAGCAGATAACAAGCCTTAGATGCTCCATTTTCTGTTAAGCTTTTCTTTCTTTTTCCCATCAAGCTAGTTCCAGATGAACTGATTAGAATAACAGTTGGTTTCTTTTTTAAAGTGGAACATTCACAACTAGAGATATGAAAATCACTAGAGGAAAAATCTTATTGTTAAAGGAAAATATACAGTGAAGGTAGTAAAGCAGCCCTTTGTAAAGCTAGTAGGAAGGTTAAAAAAGTAGTAAAATCATCTAAGTCCACAATAAGTTAAGGGATACACAAAGCAAAAATGTAAAATACATAAATAGTAAATGTGGAACAGGTAAAAATGCAGAGTTGTTAAAACGCATTCAAACAAGGGATCTACAGTTTAATCATGTATTTGTAGAGTGCTATATATAAACATCATAGCCACAAACCAAAAAGTATGTAATAGACGCCCATACAGAAAAAACAAATCCAAGCTGTACTAAAGATAGTCATCAAATCACAAGGAAACAGAGCTAAAGAAAAGAAGAAACTAGAAAGCTACAAACCAACAAAATGTCAGTAAGTACATACCCATCAATAATTACTGAAAATGTAAATGGACTAACTGCTCCAGTCAGAAGACAACAAAAGTGACTGGATATAAAAACATGTAAGTGAATAGCTGAAATATTCATAAGAGCTCAAAACTGAAAACCATCTAAATGTCTATCAACTAGTGAATAAACCATTGTGATTTACGCAGTGGAATACTCAATACTGATGAATAGAAACAAAGCGGTATCCTAAGGGACGAGGCTATTTATTAGATAATTCTATTTATATGAAATTCCAGAAAAGGCAAAACTAGTGACAGAAATCAAGTCAGTAGTTTGGAGGCATAGGATCAGAGGAGATTGCAAATGGGCACAAATTAAGGTCTTAGGTGTTGGGAGTGTTCTATATCTTGATTATGGTCATCAACCAAATTGTGTTTCTAATGTATTTAAAATCTCATGGACAGAGGAGCCTAGTAGGCTACAGTCCATGGGGTCACAAAGAGTTGGACACATTGAGCACACTTTCACAATGTATTTAAAACAGCTCTCCTTGTCCACAAAATTACATTTAATCCATTTCAGTTCAGTCGCTCAGTCGTGTCCAACTCTGCGACCCCATGAATTGCAGCACGCCGGGCCTCCCTCTCCATCACCAACTCCCGAAGTTCACGCAGACTCATGTCCATCGAGTCGGTGATGCCATCCAGCCATCTCATCCTCTGTCATCCCCTTCTCTTGCCCCCAATCCCTCCCAGCATCAGGGTTTTTTCCAATAAGTCAACTCTTCGCATCAGGTGGCCAAAGTATTGGAGTTTCAGCTTCAACATCAGTCCTTCCAATGAACACCCAGGACTGATCTTTAGAATGGACTGGTTGGATCTTGCAGTCCAAGGGACTCTCAAGAGTCTTCTCCAACACCACAATTCAAAGGCATCAATTTTCTTCACAGTCCAACTCTCACATCCATACATGACCCATTTAATTTGGTGTAAAAACCATTTATGATGTCATTACCGCTTAATTTTAACAACTTAAAAATTTATGCTTCTACCTGACTCTTGTCAATGGAAACAACTTTCAGAGGCAAGAGTGCCAAATTAGAAGTTCTATGTCTAGAAAATAAGGCTTCTTGAGACCCCTGTTCACCATTAATTCCATTGTGTGCTTGGAATCTGGGGAGAAGCCTCCCTGGGCCCTTTGTACATTTGTGGTCACAGAATTCCATCTTGAAAAGTATGCAATCTGGGTGCTTTTAGGTGTTCTTTTTTATATGTAACTCCTAATACAATACTTTAAATCCTTTGACAAAATAATTTGTTTAAATCCCTGGAGAATATTGATTCACAAAACATCCTATTTTAATTAGTTTTACCAAAGGTTTTAATTTTGAGATCAGCCCACCAGTTCTGCCCCCAGCTTGCATAAACTCCTGTGCAAAGGAAAAAAGACTCTAATCCAAAATCCTTATCAAGTTTGTACTACACGTCTCACAAATACCCTTAAATATTCTGAATTCCTGACCTAGGCTCCATAGGATTTAAGAAAATGACTATTGTCTTAAGGCACTATGTTTTGGTTACTTTGTTATGAAACAATAGGAAACTGATACTTCTGATAGTAAATTTTCCTACTACAAGTCACTTAAAATCTACTAAAGGTGATGTAAGCATGTTATTTCACATATAAAACTCATAATTATATACTCAGACTTGTACCAAAAGATACACATGCAGGTTTGTAACAGCATTGGTTGAAGAAGCCAAAAAGTGAAGCCAATTAAAATGTCTAGTGTCTAAAAACAGAATAGTGGATAAAGTATGTTATGATCATAAAATAGACTATGATATAGCCAGTAAAAAATGAACAAACGGCAGCCACACTCATCAACGTGGATCTTGCAAGCCTACTATGGAGGAAAGGAAGAAAAATGTGTACTGCTTAACGGCATAAAATCAGCAGGCGATGTTCCATGTGTACTTGAGAAGAATGTGTATGTGGATTTGTATATTTTGTTGGATGGTGTGTTCTATAGGTTGTGTTAAATCTAGTTGATTTATAGTGTTGTCAGTCTCCTATATCTTTATTGATATGCTGCTGCTGCTAAGTCGCTTCAGTCATGTCTGACTCC